>JAMZEH010000055.1:22162500-22487500 GCA_024699665.1 Ostrea denselamellosa
ACTTGTGAAATATTTTGCTAAAAAGCATGATGTTTATACAGGGCTCCTGAGATCTTGACTAGGAGTGGACACGGTAAAGCTGTGGATTGGTGGAGTCTTGGTGCGCTTATGTATGACATGTTAACAGGAGCTGTAAGTGTCACAGTCCTATTTTATTTCACACAAAAATCCCTTAAGCTTGGATAGTTATCGATGTTTTATGAAGTGAATTTTTTTTATTTCTAGCCACCATTTACTGCTGAAAACAGAAAGAAAACAATTGATAAGGTTGGTAGTTGTGAAAGTTTTCTTTAATCACTGTAATTATAATTCATTGGTTAATTTACCAAAAATAGTGATATAATACAATGCAAAATTTCTTTTACAGATCTTGAAAGCCAAGCTCAGTCTTCCTCCCTATCTAACAAATGAAGCCAGAGGTCTCATTAAAAGGGTAATTAGATTCATGGTTACTTGTATTCAATAACTTCGTGCTTGTGAAATGACAGTCAGTTTTCTTTATCCAACAGTAGGTCCAGGTATTCTTTATTTATAAATGTCGTAAAAATTTTGTTTGCAAAACAGATGGTTAGCTAAAATTTTACAGGGTGGACAGCTTTCAACTTTCACAGAACATGTTGTTTTTAATTTTATTTCATATTTCAACAGTTGTTAAAGAAAAGTCCCCAAGAGAGATTAGGAGGAGGAGCTGATGACTCCAAGCCAATCAAGGTAGAATGAAAATTTGGCTCAGAATAAGTTTTGGGTTTTTTTTATGTTGCCCATGTATCTTGGTGTTCATTTAAAAGTAAATCTTTTAATTTTATTCAAACAGTCTAAATGTTGAATTTTCAGCAACATGCCTTCTTCCGACATATAGACTGGAATGAACTTCACCAGCACAAAGTTGAACCTCCTTTTAAACCCTGTGTGGTGAGTGTATACAAAAAACTACATTATCCTCTATTTATCATTACATACACTGCATAATTACATGTTCCTCTCTCTATCATTACATACACTGTATAATTACATTATCCTCTCTATCACTACATACACTGTATAATTACATGTTCCTCTCTCTATCACTACGTACACTGTATAATTACATGTTCCTCTCTCTATCACTACGTACACTGTATAATTACATGTTCCTCTCTATCACTACATACACTGTATAATTACATGTTCCTCTCTCTATCACTACGTACACTGTATAATTACATGTTCCTCTCTATCACTACATACACTGTATAATTACATGTTCCTCTCTCTATCACTACGTACACTGTATAATTACATGTTCCTCTCTATCACTACATACACTGTATAATTACATGTTCCTCTCTATCACTACATACACTGTAGAATTACATTATCCTCTCTATCACTACATACACTGTAGAATTACATTTTCCTCTCTCTATCACTACATACACTGTAGAATTACATTATCCTATTATCATATTTTTTGCAAATGAATTATGTACAAAGAGCACCACTAAGCAGAGCATTCTCCAATGATATGAAATATGTATAATTGTATTAGTAAAGCATAAAAGTGTGATGAGACCACATGCTTTTGTAGAAAATCAGGAAAGATTAGTGCAAATATGTTATGCATTTTGAGAGCAAGCATCTTGTAGAAACTTCCTCTGTCACAGAAGAGAGAAAGGTTATTTATATCAGAGAATGATATTTTACAGACACACTAATGGACAGTAAACATTTTATTGATGCATTAAAAGATCAATGAGTATAATGCGATGTACTATAAATAATATCAATGTTTTAAGAAATGTCTTATAATTCTAATAATGTCATATAATTCTCTGTTGACAAATGCCACTTTAGATTTCAAAACGGAAAATAATAAACAAGATTTATGTATATTAATAATTAGATATATATAACATTCACAGTAACTTTATGATAAAGTCATAGGAACACTTGAGTCAAAAGTTAACATGCATGCTGTTTAGACACTTTCAAATTAAAGTCAGAAAATAATATACACTGCCTAAATATTTATGTACAGTAACATTAAATGAAATGCCAAAATACACAAAGATAGCTCACCAAATTACATAAGATTGAAATTTGCATGTCAAAAGGAAAGTGCAAATCAGTAGTTAAATTTTGTATTGTTAACTCTGCACATAAATTCAGTCATAATTATTATTATATTAATAAAAATTCTGAGTAATATATCATCAGTGACCTTGAAAATCAGTAGGATTCTTCTTCATTTAATGCCGAAGAAGTATGCAAACTATGATCATCATCTGTTTTAGGATTCACTTTGAATCTTGTTCACAAATTTATACACACACACACACACACATTAGCCATATCCTCATCACAACTAGTTATTTGAGGGGGTAATAATGAAAGCTAGGCTGAAATTTTAAATGTACATATCTGAAAATCTCTGACATTTATTCTGAATCATGGTGTCAAAGAGACAATTTTTTTTTTTTCCATTAAATCTGCCATGTTGCTGTACTACTGAAGTAAACTCAAATGGTTTAGACTATTTAATATGCGGGCAAGTCCTGATAGTGCAAAAAGTTTATAGGCCTTGTGATTATTTGATAAAGTGATCTAATTGTGTAAAAATTCATAGACTGTGATTGTATGATGCTTTAAATATCATATATGTAGAGTAATGTTATTCATAGTTTTGATATATATATATAATTATGTATGTGTGCATGCGTACACAGTCCGAAATTGACTATACTTTCTGCATGCAGACCAGTGAAGAAGATGTCAGTCAATTTGACACCAAGTTTACCAGACAGACCCCTGTAGACTCTCCTGATGACTCGGTTCTCAGTGAAAGTGCCAATCAAGTATTCTTAGTGAGTTTCTGTAATCTCACAGGTCACATCTCTTTTCTTTTGGACAAAATGCAATATGTTCTTCTATTCTAATGTCATATTTTTCATCCATTCACATATAGGAAATTATTGATTTTCATATCTAATAAACTTTTTCCCTAAACTTTACAGGGTTTCACATATGTTGCTCCCTCAGTCCTTGAAGAACTAAATAAGCCATGGATCTCTGAGAAAGAACCACGATCTCCCCGTAAAGTTGGTTCCAGTTTTAAGGCTTCCATGAGGTACATTTTTAATTTCAAATCTTTAATTGTTTAACTTAAAAATGTCTGAATTAAAAAACAATATCTTTTTTTTATTTTAATTTTTTTTTTTTTTTTATCGTAATTAAATGAACACAATTTTATCACTGTAGCCCCCATCAGATAAATCTAGTGGAAGGCTTTAGGGTGGCAGGACATGTCAATGGAATGGATGAGGTGGAGGTAATGGACACAACTACCACAACCATTCCCAAGAGATCCACCTCTCCAGCTATAGCAACCAAGAACACGGCCTACAAACAAGCCGCATATCCTGGGAGCCAGAACCGACCTCCACACCTGAGGATGAATTGACTAAGGGCTTTCTTTAGGAAGAAATTAGGAATTTAAAAATTTTTCTCTTTTGTTATTTTTGAATTGCGGGTTTGTTATGAACTGCTCTAGGCATACAGTATATATTTATTGAACTGAAGGGCTTGTGAAGTCGCTTCGATTTGGTTATGTAGCATGGTCATTAATGTTAAATGAGCCAAATATTCACGCTGTTGCATATATGACATTTGTATATTGATTAGAAGTATGTTTCTGGTTTTCTGGTTTTCTTTTCAAAATGCTGTATAGTACTGTGAAGTGTTAAATATATTATATTTTTTAAGAGTTGACAGACCAAATTTAGTACATTGTTTCATGTACTTTTATCGGGTTAAAAGCTGTTACCCAGATTTTTTTAATGGATTTTATTTTATGCATCTCCAAATACAGGGACAACCTATATAGTTTGTTTTACAGCTACCATACACATAGGTGTTTTGAAAATTGATTAGTTAAAACAAAAAAAGACTAAAAGTAGGTATTAAATTTGAATGTTAGAATAAATAATTGTTATAAAGATTTTGTGTTTACAGTTGTAAGTATGAAAATTGAAAGAAGTTGATATTTATGCATTATTGATGTTGATATTATAGGTCCAAGCCATTAGTTAATCTTCCCAATGCTAGTTTTGGTTCACATTATCAGATCTTTTTAACATCGTTTATTTGCTTGCTAATTAAATACACCCCCCCCCCCCCCAAAAAAAAGACATTTTATACAGGTGTTAACAATATATGTATAATTTTCTTGTTCCCTTTTGCATAGCTTTAGACAAATTGTATTATAATCAGCTTAAGAGGAACCCAGGATGAGGACATGTCGTTCTTTAGATTGAAGGTGGTCTTATCCTTGTTCCAGACTTGGAATAAAATATCATAACTTGTTGTTTGAAGGCTAAAGACATATGTCTATATGAAAGATGCTTGCACAGTCATATGTAATCAAAGATGTTGAATGCACATTTGATAATATCAAAAGAGAAATCATGAAAAAAAAAGGGAGGAAAAATGTTTACTGTGGCATGCCTTATTTACTTTCTGGATTGTTGTACAAAGTGTGACCAGCTTGAGGTTTCGTACATATTTTGTGCTTTTAAATTCTTAAACAGTACAGGGTGTTTCAGTATTACAATATAGACCACTGATCATATTCTGTGTTGAGGTAAAAATACATGTAACGCCTCAGATGAGAAGTGTTTTGGCATTTGGTGTGATATCTTGCTCTGCAGCATTGGATTTTAATTTTTTTTTTTTTTTTTTTTTTTACCCGGACAGTAGATATATGAAAAGATTTCTTCCATAAAGGAAAAATATAGCCACCTTTGAATAATCATTGAAGTACTAATGAATTTTCTGTTTTTGGATAAGTAAAAGATAAATTTTACTCACCTCCACTAAACAAAGGTTATAGAAATGTGCTTATAGTCATGTTTGTAATGGCGCTAATGAATTTAGTAACTGTTACATTGAGAAGGAATTGGATTCATCTAGAAATCAAGTCAAGCAGATTCTTTTTTTAAAGACCTTTTTTTCATGTCTTATTCATTTATTTTAGATTTGTAATATGTGCATATAAAGTTGTATACATCAAAACTTGTGTGCATTGTAATTTGTGGTTTGCTCAGTGGAAGTTAGTTTGGAAACATCCTGTATTTGATTTCAAAAAAAAAAAAAAAAAAAAAGCTGCATGGAATCTTTCCATTATCAATAAATGCCAAATGTGGATCCTGAAGTATGCCTTGTGTACATAGTAGTAATTTGATAATGATTTTGAATGTGCTCTTCCTTTGAAAAACTTAGTTTGGAGATGTAATCATATTTTATCCTATGTGCACTTACAAAGAAGTTGAAATTAACATATGTCTATTAATTTGTTGACATGTCTAGTGTTTAAAGTTTGTATATACCACTAATCAAAATCAGCTTTTTCAGATCTTTCGTATAGTACCTTTTTTCACCATGTTTACTGGCTATCATTGAGGTATCAATGACAATATTAGCATTGTAGAGGGAACTTTTCATCCCTGATTGTGTCATATCCTAAATAAATGTGCCAGAAACATACTTAGAGTGATGTGAATCTAGGTTTGCTGTGATAAATTTTTCATGATATTCTGCTGTTCATAATTATTTTATAGTTTGATAAAGGAAATTGTGATTTTGCAGGTTAAAGATGCCAAGATAGATGTTTTGCTGGAAGAAGGATGTTTTCTCTTTTTATGAATTATTTGATACCTATACCACTTTGCAAAGGATATTTATGAATTTAGATATTTTATTTTTCTTTAATGGAGCAAAGGTAATTCAGTGCTTTATTATTCTCCATTAAAACATTCCTAGATGTTACTTAGATACTGTAGTCATGGAAATATTTGAACATTTTTGTGATGAAAAACTAAGTGCAAAATTAATCCCCTTGTGATTGTATTTAAGATCTAGTATGTTGTTTCAGTTTACATTTTTGACTTCCACTAAAATTAGCCTCATATGAACAAGTTGGTTAAAAGAATTGTTAAATATGCCACTGCTAAAATTTCCACATTGACAGTTTGGGAAATTTCATTAAGAAATAATGCATAGTAATACCAAAGGTATTCAACAGAATGCAATAATATAAATAGTTTATAATGCAGGTAAAATAATGGTCTTTGTGTGTGTCTAACCTGGTGAGAGAAATACACACTGCCATTGTGCATAAAACAATTATATCACTTTAATTTTTTCGTAGTGTTGAATGTCTTAACTTTGCATGTATACATGGCTGTGCCAATTAAGTTGTCATCTCCAAGATAGCTGAACAGTCAGTTTGTTTTCATTGCTTCAAGTTATTTTGTTTGCATGCAAGAACAGTATTTTAAGAAGGGAAAGGAAAGATGTGCCAGTTTCGTTGTGTTCATAATTTACGTTATTTATAACCTAAGTTATTGTCAGATTGTTGGATGGAATAGCTAAAGTAGTTCCAAGTTTAGATGTATTGCTATGTGAAGAGAATCTTGACAAATTGTTATGAAGTACAGTTTCTCCCCTCCAACTATTAAAACCTAATAATCACATCATCAGTTACACATTTTAATACAGATTGTTTTATTTGCATGTTAAAATGTGCACCAGTCACAGCTGGGACGTTATTTTTGTACTAAGAAAGCAGTGTTGAAAATGTCAGCACATTTTGTGTCAAATTTTCTTGTAAATATCATGCTCCAATTGTTACTATGACTTTTTCATCAGCGATATTCATGTATTTTGTTGTCCATATTTTAGTGTATCATTTATTTATATTTTTTTCAGATTTTTGTTTCATTTTAGAATTGGATAGTGTTTAATCTATACAATACTTTTGTCTCCGAGTTTTACTGTGTGAAAGATATACCTATGCAGAAATCATGAATTCAGGAAATCAAACTTAATCCAAAATGTTGCTGTTTAATACTTAGAGCAAAAATATTGTAAATTGTTTTTCAGAAATTTTAGCAGTGTTTGGGTGGTATTCTTTGTATGAGAAAACATTTACTGCAATTTTTCGGAAAATATCTTAACCTTGTAGAAGTGTGCACATGCAGTTGACACAAATTGTTACATGTAGTAGTTTATGCAATTTCAGTCATAAAAATAATTGATGGTATCTTTGTTCTGCTTTATATGATGTTTAAAGTTTAATTCACTGCTGTTGGAAGCTCCTCATAATTTGTTGGATGAAAGAGGCAGAATTTAATTTATTGTACGAGAGTTTTAAGTTTCTGCTCATTTTAATTTTCAGTAGTGAGTATCTCCATTTTAGTTGATATCATTTTAAAACATTAAGAATTAAAAGCAATGAAATAAAATATACACGCAGAATCACTGTTGGTTTGGTTCTCTCTACCAGAACATACGTTTATAATGATGTACATTTACCGACAGGAAAATTTTCTTGGTTTTGTCAGCTCATGGAGACATTTTTATGCCAGATACCCTATCATGTGTGTTTTCAAAAGAAAATAGTGCTGGGAGTTTTTGTTTAGATAACACGAGGAAATACATGTACATTAATGTTTTTGTCCTTGGTATCTTTACAAACTAACGATGGCCATTTCCTCATGAATGTGCAGTAGTTGTAAACACTGTATGAATACAGATAAATATAGAACATGTATTTCTATTTGAACGGCTTTGAATTCAAACAGAAATGAAGCTAAAATGTAAATATAAGAAATAAACTTTATTTTTAAAAATGTATGTGGGTATGAACTACAGCTCTTCATAAAGTATGCTGGCGAGAAGCATTGCAGTTCATGCCCTCATGTATTTTCAAAAATGAAATTCATTTCTTAAATATATGTTATATTAATACTGAATGAATATTATTGATTCATTGTGGAGTTACAGCCCTAGGGATGCAAATTTGCAATTTTGGTATACCCCTTTCTGTTTTTCATAATGTATATATAATAAATTCAGTAAACTTAAAGAAGAAGCATTCAAGTGATAAAAAACATTTTATTCCTATGACCATGCACATTTGATACTACAAAAAAAGTATTTAGTTTGTAAGGACATCAGTTTTTTGCTTTTGTTTTTTTTTTTGGGGTTTTTTGGTTTGGTTTTTTTTTTAACATGAAAATGTGGATCTTGTTAAAACAAAATGCATTAAAACTATTAATAAGTCTTGTAGCTCTAGTACATATAAGTCTTCCCATAGAATGTGTTTAGTAGTTTCACAATGATTTTAAATTTACATCACAAATATAGCGGGTAAGAAAACAAAATTTTTATAAGAATTGACATGAAAACAGTATTTTGTGTATCAATGATTTATTAAGTGTATGGGCTTGAATATCTCCAATTCAACAAATGCAGGGGATGAAAATGCATTTTTTTTAATATAATGGAATTTTATCTGCAAGAAAAGATAACTACTTCCTTGACAAAAATATGGGGTTCCAATATATGTACTCTTTACTTAGAGCAACATAATTAAAAAAATAATCTATATGAAATAGTAAATGATGATCAAGAAGTACCCTCAGGAAAAACCAGATGGAATCACATATTTAATCCGAATGACAAGAGTGGGAGAATACTTTTTCCCTTCCAATTAAGCTTACCTTGCATACAAAGTTTCAATGGTTTATATTTCGAATAAACTTCTAAATCCTATCAACAAACTCTGTTTTGCATGAAATTAAAATTAAGGATACAAAGGGATGTACAATTAAAAATTCTGGTATTCATGCATTATGGAATTACACACCTTTGCAAAAACTGATAGACATTCCTGAAACATGTTACATCGATCATTTAACGCAATGAAATTTAAAGCAATTAAACTGAATCTTGATTCATAACTAACTCCTCAGGTTGAGTATATATTGTGAAACACTGTAATAAATACATGTAGATAAAAAAAAAATAAATTCAGTGGTGGATTTAGTGGGGATGGTTACAGGAGTTGCAACCTGACCTCTTTGATTGAACCTCTTTATCAGTCTCTTCACCACCACCACCCATTTTCTTCACCCCTACTCCCCTATCTCGTCTGAACGGAAAAAAGCACAAACTTGGGGGCAGAACTATCCTTTGAAAATTTTCTAGATCCACCCCTGTTTAACCAAAGTGTGTCAGATGACATAGTTCACAGTTGCAAATCATCAGATCTCAGGAGACGAAATACTACAAACTGTCTCCAACTTTGTATTGGGTAAAATGTTTTCTGGGAAAAGCTCTCTACCTCAATTCTTTCAATGTCATATCTATAACTCAATACAAAATTTATGAAAAATAATAATCTTAAAAAATCGCTCAAATTGTTAAACATGCTATGAGCTTGTGAAGTAGTGCAAGACTTGTTAGAGGATTCTTGACAAGGTCCATAGTCGTGTAAATTTTTTCCAAGAAGCATTATGTTGAACCTGGATCTCATGTTGAGTCGGAGAAATAAATAGACTCTTATTGCGATACAAGTTATCTATTTATAGTATGAGATGTGCAAACAATCAATAAAGCCTTAAAAAAGAAATGAACAGGAACCTGTTGACAAGGCATGGCAATTCTGAACAATTTCTCTCTCTTTCTCTCTGGTATTGTGAAATTAAAACTGGAAAAACAAAATAGATGATTCAATGAAAAAGATAATAAATCGGATTAAAAAAAAAAAAAAAAATAAGGTCGCCTTCGAAGTAGGAAGACGAGTGCCTTACATGTGTTGTATAGACCTTTAAGGTCCCTTCCGTCCTTATCTAGGGGAGTGCTAACCTTCTCTCCTTTCTTACAACACAATTATTTCTCGTCAATAAGACCGTATTATAAGTTCAACGTTGATGTAAAAGCAATAAATAGTATCGACAAAAAGACGGGATATTTTTTTCATAAAAATTTTATTTTTTAAAAAATATATTTCATAATGATATTATAAAACAAACAATTAAATATGTGAACTATCCTTTTTCCATATTTATATCATTTATAAGTAAAAATCATAATAATTAGTGTTTTTAAAATCAATTCCAAGGGCTATAACTCTATTGTTGACGAAAGTTTCGAAAATGAAAGTAGATATGTACGAACATGGACCGTGACCGTTTGTCGGATTTATTGATTGAACTAGATGACAAAGTTAAATTACCAACCATCAGTGAAATTTCCAGAATTCAACATAGTATACAGCAATTCCTGAAAACTGTCCTCAATGTAGTACAAAAAAATGATTCAAGACTGACAGGAACTTTATTACCGGTGGGTAGTTACTATGCCGATTTAAAAATAGGTCTGCCAGATGAATTCGACTTTCTTTACGAGCTTCAAACTTTTGAGGAGGATGTAAATTTCATTGTCCGGCCATCTGGATTTAGGGGTAGCAGAGACCTTTGGAGAACTCCATTCGGAAATCCAGCGAGAAGAAAAATTCAAATAGTGGATAATCTCAAGTTGAAGTCAAACCATGGGGAAGATCCAGATGAAACCTGGGTACATCGTATTTATAGGAACAGAAATGGATCTGATGAGTATGTTTTACATCCTGTGCAAGTGAAAAATTCACTTTATTATGGAATAATGACTGCCTTAAAAGAAATCGATAAATCTTTATTTCCCAGGTATTTATCTCTGGACTCAAAGGAGGAAGCTACCTTCTTTTATGGACCAGCTTGCACTCTATTTTTTATATGGAATGGCCGATTCTATAAAAAATTGAAAAAAGTGTTGATATAACACTATGCATTCGAGCATTCAAATGGGAAGGCATCTTAGACTGTTTACAACCAGGAATGATCAATAAACAAAGCTGTTTAAAGAGAAAAATCCACCAAGGCATTACTCATCATGGGTATCATTTAATACCGTTCATATCGGACAGGGGGCATATCCAATGGAAGATCTCCACTTCATATTTGGAAACTCAGATTCTTTCTAAATTTTCGAAAGATTCCTCCTTCAAGAGATTGATAAGAATTGTCAAGAGCAAGAAGAATCAGCACCTGCTTCATAGACCTAACCCACACTTCCTTCATAATAAATTATTAGGTAATGCAGTCCGGTTTTGCAACTTTTATTTAGGATATGATTATGATGAAGAGTATCGAAACTTAGTTTCATCATATCTGATCAAAAATGTAGTTTTTCAACTATGTGGATATGCCACCAGTGCTGAGTGGAGCAAGACCTCTTTATCCACTCTTTATTTAATTACTCTTGCTACTCTGTACCGAGGTATAGCTGCAGGAAATTGTAGAAACTTTTTCATCTCTGAGCAAAAATTAAGTGTACCGGAGCATGGTGACATTTTGCCTGGATTTTTTAAGATTTTTAATGAAACAGATGAACATTTCACTACTCTGCATTCAGATAGTGTGCCACTGAATTGGGAGGAACTCTACGCAGATCCATTTAACCCAAGAATAGCGAGGACTTTTTACGGCACTGTACAAGATATTGTGGAAAGAAACTACCATTATTTATGGAATGAGGACGATGGACTATCACTGCTAGCCAAGGGTTCTGATCTGCTAGTCTCTTCTTCACAGTAGCAGATTGAAATCATTGGGTAACAAAGATGATATTCCCTCTACAGTGTATGACAGTGTTTGATACATAACTTTAAGGGCACCTGCTCCAGTAGAGTCAGAACTCCAGTGGAATTGCTAGATGTAATTCAATGTCCTTGCAGTTTTCTACAACTCCAAAATCTGCTCGTTTACATCAATAATTTTGCATGTAGGATAGCATAAACAGTAACAATATTTGCAGTCTATGAAGAGATGAAGTTCTATTTCCTATCAAGGGCCAACATGGAGACATGATTTTTACATGCAGGGGTTCTACTGGGCCAAAATAAGGCCCCATTCCCCACGTCTGAAGTGTACGGTCCTCTCCATTTTCAGGAAAAGAGCATACATTTCAGCCGATGCATTAAAAATATCATATGTTTTTCTCCCCATGATATATAAAACCAAACTTCTCAATTTGGTTCCGATTTAGTTGAATTTATAGGAAATCCATTGAAATGATTATACATTTACTCATGGCACAATTGGAGAGCAAAAATAAAAATTGAATTATCCAATATTGTGTATTTTTGTCCCCAGTATATCATTGAAGCCCTATATACGAGGGGACTCAAGGTTTGCACTCTGTCCAGCAAATCAGTTTTCCACACTTTTTTCCATCATGCTGGCAGACGTTCGTTTGATAAATTGCTTTACGAATTACAGATCAAGTTCTAATTTTGTTCTGGTCCATTGATTTGCTGCTGAGTTATAACTTAGAAACTCAGTTTTGTTAACTTAAACTGTGGCACAATAATGAACTGAAACTGACCTTCATACTTTGAGTTAAAAGTCACTGGCTACCCCTCCAGTTGTAATTTCAAAAATATCACACTGCAAGCAATTAAAAACTTTTAACTTATGAAAACAAATAACAACAACACTAATCCCACACTGTATGTAATGAAGAAACAAATTTCATTTTTGAAAATACACAAGGGTTATATACTGCAATGCTTCACACCAGCATACTTCCTGAAATGCATTCTCTTCATGGAAAGTATGGCAGCATGCTAAGGTATTTTCAAAAATGAAATTTATTTCTCATAATTTACAGTCTACTTTCATATCTGTTGGACTTCCCAGCTGTTAAAATAGATGAACTATGAAGTTGTTTCAACAGTACCACATTCAAAGAGATTCAAATGCAAAAAACAATGGGACTGTAAATAAGTAATAATGAATGCATATGTTTCATCTATATCATAATGTGTAGTTGAATATCTTTATACACTGACTGCATGAGTACAATTGTTTATACTTTTGAAGACTTGAATAATCACATTCACTTCCTGATATGACATACACCTGACCTTTTGAACCCAAAATTGACAGGGATCATCTTTGATCCATGAGGAGTCTGTATTTGATTCTACATAAAAAGGATAACACTTTAGAGCCCAGAAACCACTGCATCTTGAGATGGACAGACAGACAACCTGATTCCAGTATACCCCCCCCCCTTCCCCATCCCCAACTTTGTGGGGTGGGGGTGAATATTACCATACAAAACTTAAGTCAATGACTAGAAAGTCAATTTATTATGAAAACAAGTCTGTATAAAGAACATGAAAAAAATATGTCAAATCACAAAATAGTCCTCAGTGAAAATCTGCATTCACCAGTTGCAATCTCCATGCACGAAACATTCTTAACAGAAAATCAAATCATCCCATGTAATCTGCATATGTACAATTAGTCCTAGAGCTACTTCTCTCCATGTATCACAACCATGTCTCTTGTACTCTTGCATACAACAGTCTTTAATGTAGATCTTATATAATTATGGACATCCAATCACAAGACTGAAAAAAAAACCACCATTATAGTGTATAATGATAGTTTATGCTTGTTATTTTAATTTCCATAAGATTTAGTAAGTGTAAAATTGGCTAAATTGTTAAATACAAATAATTTGGACAAAATATTGAAAATGGGGAATTTAGTGAAAATAAATTGTGTACCTCACATGACATGAGGAGATTCTGAGGTCCCAGCTCCGATACAACAGAGAAGGTAGGTGGAGAGTCGCATGTGTCCCCGTGCAGTTTGACTCCATCCTCAAGCAGCATTTTAACATTTTTAAGGTTTAAGCAGTCCTGCTGTAAATAATATAATTTTCAAAAATGAATCAAATGAGAAGAGCCCATTGGCCCCAATGCTCACATGATCAGATGAATTTTTTATTTTTTTGGACTGTGTACATTTATGTTTTCATGTTCTTTTAAACAAAAACTTGTGTCTCTAATTACTCACAGCTAGGTGTTGAAGTCTAGCTGTATGCAAAAATGACTGACCAGATAGATATTGTTTGTAGGCTCTAGAAGCCAGATCCAATAATTTAAACTATTAATTCAAACATTAAAGCAATTATAGACATTTACTTCCTCAATACATTAGCTACCCGAGAAGTACAATATTTGCCTTCCAATATGGGCTTGGAAGAGAGATTTTAATATCACAGTAGAATTGACAGTACTTACCTCAGTATCAACTCGAACCCCACATTTACAAAATATCACAGACTTGTTTTGTAACAGACAGTTCCTGCAATATCATATCAGTGAAAATCAATCTAAATTAAAATCAGATCTTCTCTAATCACTATACTGGGGAAGGAACCTTCTCCAGTGTAATGATTAGAGAAGATCTGATTTTAATTAGATTGAGTGAAAATAGACAGATTGTAGGCATGCTAAAATTTTAAAGCACGGTTTTATGCTTTTCAAGAAAATAAACTTTAAATTATTATGAAAGCTTCACATTACCACACTAGTTACAAAAATGTTTACACTATTTAAACCTGCAGTCACCTTTGTTAAAGAATAGATTATTGACTGGCTATGTAAATATATGTATATGAGAGGAAGATTCTCTGACTCAGTTACTTTTGACACACAGGGCAAATGACTTCTTCCGCTGTCAGTTTCTCTATGGCTGAACACAACACATTTTCTTCTTCAAGCAAACTGGCCTCATATTTCTCAAACTCTTCCAACATCTTTAGTTCTAAAAGACAGCATACTCAAAAGATAGTTCCAACAGGTTTAGAAATGTAGGTGTCTGAATAATTTAACACAGGCTGGTAAATTTTGTCTTACCCTCTTGTCTAAGTTCATCTTGAATATCTTCAAACAGGTTTAGCACACTTTCAATATCAAAATCAGCAGCATTAAAATCATCCATCTAAAACCAAATTTAAAAAGCGTCAGCTGTAAAATAAATCAAGGATCCAACAAAACAGAGCATGCCCTCACAAAAGCTCAAACATTGCCGAGGGCTGCGAATCCTTGATCTTCAACATCAGTATGCTGCTTCCTCTCTCCAGCTCACATTTACATCTTTTCTAATCAGAGTAATCAAATCTTTTTCATGGTATATTATCCACAAATTTGCAAAACCCATCACTGACACTGACCTTTTGACCCATCAACATTCATAAGCTTCTTCTTCAGGTCATCTAAAACTAGTACATGTATATTTGTAGCAAGATAGCTACTGGAAAGAGTTATTATCAGACTTATTATGAATTTGACTGACCTTGACCTTTCTTGCTTCTTTTTTGATTTCCATTATGTATGTATAAAACATTTTAAGAGAATAATCTAAAAGTGAGCAGACTTTGGTATTATTTTTTGGATTAAAACAGAACATTTAAAGACTATGTTTGCTAGTGGTATAACTTCATACAAATCAGTTGTTCTTATTATGTGGGATATCAACATGATCAACACAACAAAAGCTTGAGGGTAATTTCTGTTTATACAAATTTGCCCCATTGCTTTCATTATGTTTATATCTCCACAATTCAAACAACCTTTATATCGAATCCCTAAATAATTATACAATAATTGAAAACCTGTATCTAGTAGTCACATCAAATAATGCTGTTAACAACAATTATTATCTTGCAAGTTGCATGTGCTTCAGCCCACAAAATCTAACATAATCATTATAACAAATATCATTTTACCTCAATATCAAGTTTTTCTTCACCAGCATAAATTTTTTTCTGCATGGTCTGAAGCTCTTGTCTCATAAGGTCTGTTATAAATTCGTCATCTTCATTAATGGCTGACTTAATATTGCGAAACTTTTCCTGCAATTTTTCTCTGCTTTCTTTCAGTCTGGCTATGCATCTCTATTATTGCACACACACACAAAAAAAAAAATGCATTATCATATAATAATATAACAAGAGATCCATAGGCCACATTGCTCACCTAACAAATGCATTTTCTCCTACATATTGTGAAGCTGTCTCGTCATCAGGGGTCATGGCATGAACTAGAATTTACACTACATGAGGATGGTTGCACATTATGACACACTGTACCCTTGTGGTTTTCTCGAGGATATTCCAAATAGTTTTATGATCTATTCCTACCTTAAACCCCGATAGTGGCACCAGAAGTCACAATGTGAACAATCTTAAATTTACACTATAGGATGATGTTTACATATTAGTATGACAAATTGTACTATTTTGGTTCTTGAGAAGATTTTTAATAAATTCTTGCCGATTGCCATGAATATCTTTGTACCTTTACAGCTCCATCGTTACCCCACAATGACCAAAGTACAAGGGGGGGATGGTTTAAATCACACAAACTTGAATCTTCATTAGATATAAAAGGCTTTGTGCAAGTTTTGGTTTTTCTGATTCAGTAGTTCTTGCTAAAGAATTTCTAAATACTCAACTCCATTTGATTGTTGATCATCTCATCTGGAATGGGGTAAAGCCCTTCATTGATTATGAACCCCTTTATCCAAGGATACATTGTGCCAATTTTGGTGGAAATTTATTCAAATGACGTTTTATTGACAGGCGTCAAAAATATAAAGAAGTTTACACAAATGAAAGAAAAACCTCACTCGAGCTCTCATATCAGGTAAGCTAATAAAACAATAATCTATCCACAGCATTTAGACACTGTAACCCTCCTCCCTCCCATATGCCACTCAAATTGTGCTGTCTGCAACTGTCCTCATCCACTGTGACAGAATATTCCCAAAATTTAATCAGTTCTCATTTATCTTTAACCTTTTCTTCTGCAAAAATTTGAATAAAATCCAAGCTGTAATCTGTAATTAATCTTGTATGTCAATTAATGAAACATTTGCACACACAGTCCTGACCGAAAACGTTTATCTCGCCTACAGATAAACACATAAATAAACATCCACACAATAGGAGTAAAAATTGTGATGGATGTAAAGGTCTGATCTTTGGATCATTTTCATTGACAGAAATTGGTCTGGTTTGCACTTCTCACTTTTAATTCCTGTTTTAATGTACCTTTCTGTAAGTATCTTTCCAGGGAGGTGTTTTTGCTTTGTACAAGGCTCGGTGGTCCTTCCTCGTCTTGTCCCTCACAGACATTTGTTACCTGAAAATGGATCAGTTAATGAATAAGCTTTACATATATATATATATATATATATATATATATATATGTGTGTGTGTGTGTGTGTGTGTGTGTGTGTGTGTGTTTGTGTGATTTAACTCACCACTGAAGACTGAAGCAGAGCTGGTGGAATTTCCATATACCTATCACTATTTCATACGAAGGCAGTCTTTGTGATAGTGTTTCAAGATATTTGTCATAGAGACTGAAAAGGCAGATACATTGCCTGCACGATGACTATTGTCCATGGTTAATATACCATCAGCACACTTTATCCTTAGTCTATGCTTCTCCAGTATATGTGATGTCTAAATACATATTTTCGTATTCATCTCTTTGAAGTTAAATTCATATCTGTATGCCCCCCCCCCCCCCCCTGAAAATTGTATGAGCACTATTAAAATCAAGATATTTTAGCTAAATTAAAGCTAAGTAGAAGTATTCAAGGAAAAGATTATGACTACTTCAAGAGGAGTCATTAAAAAAAATTAATGTGATTCAAGAGATGTCTCTGGAATTATCAGAATGCAGGATTTGCTCCAGAAAACCGAGTGACCACCACTGTAACTTCCTGGCTATGTGCCTGAGAATTAATAGAGTAAAATACAAATTTACCTGTTATTCTAAGAATAGGAAGTTTACTGTAACTTATAACAGTAATTGTTTACATGAAAAACCAATAGTTATCTCTGAGGATAATGATTAAATTTGTTATTGTCTTCTTTGAGCTAGAAAATAGCCAATATGAGTATCATTGTTATATCGTTTGTACATGATGGTGGCAGTTAGCCACGTTCAACCACCGGTGGTCATATAGCTCTGTTGGTAGAGCACATGCTTAAGACATTGTAAGGGTTCCAGTCTGGGTGTAGTCCATTGCATGCTCTCCCTTTATGTTACGTTTAGTACTGTACACCAACCCAAAACTGACAGAAAATTCCAGCCAGGAAATAAAAATCATGGGTTGTGTGTCTTTGGATGCATAGACCAATTGTTTAAGGAAAACCAAGAAATGTGGCATCACCTGGATTTGATTGCTGGTGGTTAGATAGCTTAGCAATCAACAATAG
Source organism: Ostrea denselamellosa (assembly GCA_024699665.1). Lineage (NCBI taxonomy): Eukaryota > Metazoa > Mollusca > Bivalvia > Ostreida > Ostreidae > Ostrea > Ostrea denselamellosa. Next base: position 22,180,453 of record JAMZEH010000055.1, read on the forward strand.
AAAATAGCCAGTGCACAGTTAGGGCTTCTCTTGAATTGACCCTCTCTACTCTATATTTACACATGTAGGGGAGAGGTTGGTTTAATCCAGAATCCCAAAAATCGTTAACTCAAATTTCCATTTGTGTCCTTTTTCTATTTCACACATGTTAAATTTGACAATCCAGGTCTCAATCAATTGGGGAAAGATCATACTAGGATCATAGTTTGTGCCGGCAATATATTTAATTATGAAGAAATAATGTCCAGGTAGTGAAATGGTCAATACCCTCATGTCTCACCATTGCAACCCTAGTTTGATCCTCAGGATTGGCAGTGGTTGTATGTGAGAGGGTATTGTGGTCACACACTCAGACATGTGGGTTTCCTTCGGGTATTCTGGTGTCCTCTTACATCAATGACCCTTAACACCAAAACCCGTGCCGATGAGAAGCATTAATTAATATAAGTTGTAGAACTTGTTTGGTAATCATTGTAAATTAAATAAATTTTAAACTTATGTAATGTATTCTCTATCATTTTATAACCACAGGAACTTTCCCTCAATCACTCAAAATGGAAGCCACATTATCAATGCATGGTCAAATCAATCTGTTTAAACTTGATTGAAAGAAATCAAAGAGCAAATAGAATTGACCAATTCCATTTTGGATGACCGGTAAAATATATCTTGGAATTCCAGATCCCCCCCCCCCCCCCCAACATCTGTGTAAATATAAACTACATGGTGTCAAATTTTAATAAGACAAAATATTTGTGATGAGCCCCTGTGGCTAGTGTACGTCTTTTATCCAACTTATCTATGGTACACTACTTCTTAATCTCGGCTGGATATCTGGATTAACGTCTTCACCGAAAGTTCAAATATCCAGCTGAGAGGAGATTAATCAGTCGTACATCCATTTCAAGGAAAATCACAAACATTTAGCACTAGTGCGTCTCCATACAAAATGTGACCGCTGAAAAAGTATGCTCTGAATAAAAGTACGAATCAAGATACTGCTCGGACAATCGAAATAAAATAAATTTATGGAGTATATGCATACTAATGATATACAGTATGCATACTAATGATGTACAGTATTCTACCTATTTTCCCAAATCTTCGTTTAATGCATCCACAACTGTTACTCGGGGAATAACTGGAGTTATTTCCCTTGCACTCAAAAACTGATGACGTTTTGCGGCAACAGAAACGAAAATAAACCTGTCAGAAAACATTCAACTACAACATCTAGTAGATACTTATAGATCTAGTGGTCTGCTTGTGAATCGTAAAAGTAATGTCGTAAAATAGAACAGTTTTGATTCGTTATACACTTTTACATAAACGTTCATAATGGATTTTACGGATACAAGTGGATGTTGGCATTTAAGCTGATCAGAGAGACGAGATTTAAAGATTTTTTGTGAACATTCTGAAGACCCATACTTACAGCTGACTTAGATTTCGGGATATTCAAAAAAAAAAAAAAAAAAAAAGAAAGATGTCTGGTGAAACAAAAACTTTCAGGTATGTATAGATGCAATCAATATACTTTCTCCTGCTACATGCTACACCCATCTGCACAGTTTTATTTAGGAAGATTAGATATCGTTATCAGTCACAAATTTTAAAACGGAAGTAAATTCTTAGTTGATTAGTTATGATTGCGTGAAATTAGTATCAAATACTTTTATTTTGCAATCTTTAAAATGATCCATCACTGAACAGATGTCACAAATTATGAAATTTAGAATTCAGTACAGTTTTATCATTTGCAGTTTAAATCTAGTGACCTGGAATGTAGGAGATGAAGAGCCACCAGCAGATTTGACAGATTTATTGGATCTGAAAGCAGATACTTTGCCTGATATTTATGCTATTGGGTAAATGCGAATACATATATACCAGTATATATACTGTAAATCACCTTTTCTTAGTGAGAACTTATTTTTGTTTGTGAGGCCATCTTATCTAGAAAATAGATATTATACTTGTAGCCTGTGGTATCAATCAGACATCACAACTTCTTGGGTATAAGGTTCAGATATTACTATTTTATTTATCGATAACAAAAATCTGGAATTAAATTATAACAAATATACGAATATGCACATAGACAATACAATGACAAATATACAGACATTCAGACTTCCTATTTACATGCAACATAAAAGCTTACCAGGACACCAAGTTCTCAGGATCTATAATATTATTATACACTTTACAGAGTATAACGATCTGTCCTATAGGTAAGGATTTGGCGGTAGTGTGACGTAGTAAATAGTAGTCACTAGTCAATCTGTCTATGTCCACAGGTACATAACTCTCACATACAATACAAACTCTTACACAACGCAAGCGCAAGTTAAAGTATAATTGTAATTAATTAAAACCAAGTAATACCGGTTACATACTACATATTTAGAATTATACACATTGTACATATAGGTAGTGTTGAACAATATGGACATGAAATTATAGATCCCAAATAAAATTCAGAGAAATAAAGTCTTGCAAAATGTATGTAATTTATAGTACCATTGCATGGTTATGGTGTAACACTCCATATTTAACCATTATTGAACATCAAGTACATTGTATCAGATGTGAACATGAACAAGCTATAAACACTTAACGTTGAATTATTTCAGATTGCAAGAACTGGTGTCTGGAGAATTTGATGCTTACAAAAATTCATGGACAACAATTTTAACAGATACCCTGGGTCCAAAAGGATTCTGTAGAGTATGTTTTTTCCTTCTCTATGACAAATGCAGAGTTAAATTAGCTACTTCCTACACTTCCTACACAGAGCTGTATTTGTATATCATATTCTGTTTGGAGAATATATGGACTTTGTGTAATATTCTGCTTGATGTCAGTTTCATGTTTCCATAATATATACATAAGAATTAAAGGTATATATATTTCACATATTATTAAATGAAACATGAAAAAATTAGTTCTGCAATATGTAACAGCAGTTATTGGTAATGGTATAAGAAAATGAAGGAATAAAAAAGGCACAAAATAACAATACAGAGAAAGAAATAGAGAATATTTTTCAAGTTGTCTAAATATGAGTATTGCATATAAAGTAGAAATAATATCAATGCATTTAAATTTTCTTTCAGATAAAGGCTGTGAAAATGCAGGGTCTTCTCCTGGTCACATTTGTGAAGCGCGAGTATCTGCTCTCTGTGGCACACATAGAGTCTGAAATCTCAAGGGCTGGCATGGGTGGATGGTGGGTGAGTTGCAATCAGTTATTGGCAATACTTTTATATGAAGAAATAAGTGCTTGGCTCATGGTAGGTTTACTTCGTTATAGTGTTGGAACAGTTAGAGAACTAAGATAGATGAAGACTAGGCAGTAAACAAAATGTAGAGTTTGTTATTATTCATTTGTCATTGCATCCCAGTATTTAGTGACTTTCATGACAGCAATAAGACAAGAAAAGTTCTGTTAGCAGTAATCTTAAGTTTCTTTTGAGATCAGGCCTGGATTTCTCGAAAGAAATTTAGCTCAAAATTTAGACCTAAGGCTGAGAATTTACTCAAAGTTTGGCTGCTCAAATAAAAGGAAACTCAAACTTAAGTTTGAGGTTTTTTCAAAAAATCCGGGCCTGGAGTTTTCAAAAGAAACTTAAGTTGAAATTCAGACTTAAGTCTGAGATTTTACTCAAATTTTGACTGCTCAAATAAAAGAAAATTCAAGCATAAGTTTGAGATTTTTTCAGGATATCCAAGCCTGTTGTCCAAATGTGATGCAATTTACAATGTGCTTTACTATTTTCAGTTTTAGTGCAATTATGGATAAAGTTTATGACTTGAAAAACTATTGAAAGTGTTTATACTTTTTCTAACATAAAGTGAAATAAAGTGTAAAGCCACATGTTGAAATTAATGTTTTATGTTCCAGGGAAACAAGGGAGGGGTTAGTATACGATTTGATCTCAATGGAGTGAACATGATCATCGTTAATTCTCACTTAGCAGCCCACATGCACAACTCTGCAGAAAGGATTGAGGTAAAATCCCATGTCTATAAACACTGGCTAAGAAAAAACTCATAGCACAAATATCATATATAATACCCTGTAGCAAAAATGTTGTAGAGAATTGTTTACAAGAATCAAAATGTGTTCATGATAACAAATGCCATCAGTGACAGCACACCCATTTGGTAGTAAATGCTGTTGACATGTGTTATTGGAAAGATGATGTCACAAGGATTACATCCTCTTAATGCCAAGAATCTCTCATACAGTTCTGAAAATATAACCAATGTTAAAGTTTTCTACAAGTGGAATTTAAGTCATTGTCAAGATCTCATTATCAAAAATGGCATAGGAGGAAGGCCTTGACTCACAGGAATGCATTAAGTAAATGTGAATTGTGGCAGTCCTTCTCTTATAGTTCAAAAGTTACTGCCTTAGCACGGTTTCAGTTTTCATTGAGTTAGTCAGAGGTCAAGGTTGCAGGTACTTTATGTATATAACTACATGTAATTATTAATGGTATAATTTTTATGGTACTATTTTGAAGGGTTTATCAAATAAAAATGATACACCATCGAAATTTAAAAAAAAGAAGATTACTGCTTGATTTATTTCGCCTGGAGTTTTACATTAAAGTCTATAGGAAAAGCCATAGATATTTTTAGAAAATTAGATTTTCCTTATTTTTATCAAAGATGAATAACTTCCAAAAAGTGGAAAAAGGATCAGCTTCTAATCATTTTCCAGTCATACAAATTTGGTCTATTTCATTTTCTTTTTTACTTAACAATAAACATTTATCTTGACTTAAATTACTCAAAATTACTCAATCACTGTTCATTACACATTGAACATCTTAAATGTAGCACAATTTCACAGGTTTTATCATAAAGAAAATTAAAGAATGTAATCTTTTTATTTGTTATTTTTGACTGGTAATTCTGATTTAATGGTGTCTTGCTGATTTAACGAGTTTTACTGGCAATACTTTAGTGGAGTCTGTAAAACAGATGTTTGCAACCATTAAATCATCATCAATAGTCACAATTAACAAATGAGAAATAGCTTTCCATCTAATGTAGTTCATACATTTTACTGATGTATATGTCTTTATTTCATTGAATTTTGCTTTTTTTTAATATGAAATACAATATGAAATGTTTACGTTAGACAGTGTTTTTGTATCATTGTCTTATGACATCACAATGGAAAGCTTTCCATCTTGTTAATCTGCTCGTGCTTTATTTGTCTCAAACCTCAGTGCATTAGCCATTCAGATTGCAGATAAAAAAACAGTTGCATTAGAATTCACATTTAAAGCTATGAAGTTATAACTGATATAATAAAAAATTTCTACCATAGACAGATGGATAGAATAAAATCTTTATGCCCCAAAACCATTTTTCTACATTCACATTTTTCTGGGAGAGGGCCTGCATAGGCTTTGCCTGTTGCCCGATCCTTTTGAGTTTATCAATAATATATGTTGAAATTAAGCCAATTTTCTAAGCACATAAAAGGAATGCATTATTATTAATTGAGAATATGCCAACAGTTGTTTTGAATTTATCACCATATGTATCCATTTTACCAATCTTGTATCAACACAGCACCATCAAACCTTTAATTCTTTTTAAATATAATAATCCATGTTACATTGCATAATGATTATTGATTAAATACTATCATGGACCAGTGTAAATCATCACCTTAAACAACAAATAAATACACTGCAGGAGTCATAAATTTTCAAATGTTTTCACAGGACTTTTTCACAATTTTGGATACACAGCATTTTAGAGATAAAGACGTGGAACATATATTAGATCATGAGTGAGTATGATTAAAATTATATATGTTAAGTTTATCATAAAATGATCAAAGTCTGTCAAAAATTACAAGAAGTAAAAATTTTTAAAGAAATTTTTGCCTGTAAAAGTAATGATATTGAAGCTTATTCCTTCCATGAATATTTGCAATCATTCAGTGCTGAAATGATCTCTTTCAACAGTTATGTTTTTTGGATGGGCGATCTTAACTTCAGAATCGATGAGTACTCACGGCAAGAAGTTGAGAGATATATTGAGAAAAAAGACTTTGAAACTCTTCTGAAACATGATCAGGTATATTTGTATATAGGGGGGAGGGGGGATTGCTATTCCGCTTTAAGCATTTTTATGGATTTCTCGAAATGTGTCTTTGTTTTGTCTATCAACACAAAATATTCTTTTTTGTGTATGTTTTCTCTTGCATCATTTCTTTCTAATTTTTTGACAGTTAATTAAATGTAGGGAGGAAGGTCTCATCTTTTGTGATTTTGAAGAAGGAAAAGTTGATTTTCCTCCTACCTACAAGTTTGATAAAGGAACAGATGATTATGATAGCAGGTTAGTTAGTTTTTGTATGAACTAAGAGTATGTTAGGTATATTCTCAAAATTTGTGATCACCACCATCTTGTGTAAAAATTTGTCACTACAAAAACCAGTAATAATTTATGCATAAGGTGTATATTTTGGTTTACTGTTGATATTTGAAAAGAAATAAATTATATTTTTGAAAATGCATGAGGGCATGAACTGTGGCATTTTTCATCTTCATGAAGCTTGTTAGTGCTTCATAAAAAGTATGCTGGCATGAAGCATTCTTGTTCATGCCTTAATGTATTTTCAAAAATGAAATTTATTTTTTATATTCCCATTTTACTTCCTTTCCTTTTGTGATATTCCCAGTTGTTAAAATAGTCATACTACATGTATATTTATCAAAATTTATGCACACATCATTCACATTCATAGGAAACAGCTATTATTTCCATTAGTAAAGGTACTGAAGGCAGAAAAATTAGAAATGTAAATAAATATTACTTGTTGTAAACACTTTGTCATTGATTTGTGAATATGCTATTGAATACCCTATTACAAATACATGTACTAGTTTTTTTTATGCCCCAAGATTACATATCGGGGACATATTTTTTCTTCTTCTATTTTTCTGTTGTTGTTTTTTTTTTTGTTTGCCAGCAACTTTAATCTTGGTCATAACTCTTGAACTATACAAGTCGGAGATTTCATAATACACAAGTTTTGAGATGTGTTGGCGTTATTTCCATATAGAGAACTATTGTACATAGTAAGGCACAAAACATTTTGTTCACAACTTGCAGGGTGTGGGATAAACACCCATTATTGCATAGGTGAATGTACACAATAAAATTCTTATGCACAGTCTTATCACATAAATTAGATACACAAAGCAAATAAGTCATTAGTATTCAGGGAGTACTAGTAAGTAATTACTTGAGCTAATTATCAAATTAAATTATTTCATTGTTCATACATGTATACCATTTAGCTCACTTCAAATTTACAATATTTATCTCACTTTCTGGGCTTGGTGAATATCATACTTTTTGGGTAGATAAGGCATCATATTGACCTCAAAAACATCAATAATTGTGTTGTATTGACCCAAAAAGTGTCAGTAACTGTATAGTGTTGGCAATCTTTTATGACAGTGCTAAGAAGCGAGTGCCAGCATGGTGTGACAGAATTCTCTGGCAGGTCCATGATGATGCTTTTGAGAATATAACAATTTCAGCTGATCTAGTCGAGTACAAATCCCTTCCGTCCTATGTCATGAGCGATCACAAACCAGTGACTGCAACATTTAAGATTAAAGTGAGTTTTGACTGTAGTTTTATGATGTTACACAAATTTTTAATGTCACGAAATTGTAGTTCAGCATCAATTATAAGAACATGAATTCACAAGCGCTCTTAAAAGAATTTAAATCTCGATAAATTAGTGATAAATGTATTAAGCTTAAACTGAAACTTTTGATTTCAGAAGAGAGGCTTGTCTTGAATTAGTGTGAATAGTAATTACTCCATAGAATAAGGGAATAATTTCTACCTGCATGTTGTCTATAATTTAGTGTGATTTTAGGTGTTTCCGTGCCAGCGATATCCAGCACCAGTGACCTTTGACATTGACAAATGTTGGAAAGCTGGACAGGGTGCAACTATTAGATATAAGATGAAGAAAGATTCTGAACTAGCATCCTCTAATCGAGATTGGATAGGATTATATAAGGTAATTAACACACCACATATCTGCACAGTGCTAGGTGTCTATTTCTGCAGCCAAAGTTAACAAACAGTCATGGTAATGAGAGGAATGTTCTACAAAATGAACCTATTGCATATTATTGCTTACGAGATTTATAATAGAGGACTACATGTCTGGGTTGTTTATATTATAGAAGTATAAAAGCAATGAAAGTGAAGGGAAATTGGTAAATTCAGCAAAGTTCATCATGTAGAAATTGTAATATTTCTTAGTTTCATGAAAAATAAAGAGAACACCTGTTACTGGTTTGAATGCCATGTATTAACTGAACTTACTAATAATGCACAGTGATTATAATAACAACAAACAGAACATGAGATGTGAATATAAACTCTTGAGAAAATATAAACATTGTGGCCAGTGAATCTGACAAAAGAGTGAGTCTGACTTCACTGCTGTCAAATCATGTAACACTATTTAGCTTAAACTTGAACATTACAGAAATCACTCCATACATCCATGTTGTTTTCCTATCTCTCATATACATTTGTTTCATATATTCATATTTTGGTTTTGTGTCAAGTTCAAAGGTCAGTAATTCCATCAAAAAGTAAATACTGTAACAATGAAACAGTATCATTTTGTTATGACAATACAATGTTAAATGTTTGTTATGACAATGTTAAATGTTTGTTATGACAATACAGTGTTAAATGTTTGTTATGACAGTACAATGTTAAATGTTTGTTATGACAATACAATGTTAAATGTTTGTTATGACAATACAATGTTAAATGTTTGTTATGACAATACAATGTTAAATGTTTGTTATGACAAAACAATGTTAAATGTTTGTTATGACAATACAATGTTAAATGTTTGTAATGACAATGTTTGTTATGACAATACAATGTTAAATGTTTGTTATGACAATACAATGTTAAATGTTTGTTATGACAATACAATGTTAAATGTTTGTTATGACAATACCATGTTAAATGTAAATGTATTGATATAAAAAAACAGAACATTTTGTAAATGTATTAAACAAAATCTTATGACTTGTAGAGCAATTTTTTTCATCTGAATGACTACGTGACGTATGCTTGGGCCCAGGAGAATGCAGAAAAGAGCCTAGAAGGTGTAAAAGTGACAATTTCTGGGCGGTACTTGTCGGTGTGTCCGGGGAGTTACAGAGTAGCATACATCAGTAATTATAAGGACACGCTCCTGGGAATGAGTGAGGAATTTCAGGTAAAGCATGTAACATAGTTTTAAAATCTAGTTTTTAGGCCATCTGAGTCATTCAGATGACCTATTGTGACTGGTATTTGTACATAGTGCATTAACATATGAACATAATCAACTTTTTTGTAAGCACATGGCCATTTTTTCATGGTCATTTTTCATCAAATTTAGTATGGAAAATCTTTGAGAAAAGGAGAACTAAAATTGTGAATTTCATGGTCACTGCACACCAGAGGGGTGAGGGCAGAACCTTAAGATATTGTGCAATCTCTAAAAGTCTTCTTCCTTTCTCATGGACATCCAGCAGACAAAATGTTTAAATGTGTAATAATGATGAGAAAGGATGCCAAAATTGTGAAATTCATGGTCTCTGGTTCTGGTACTAGGGTGGGCTTTATGGTTAATATACACTGTAGTGAAAATGCATCATTTAATATTTGAAAATTTCTTAGCTCCTTGACATTAAACAGCCAATATTAAAGTACACAGTAATAATGAAGAAAGAAGTTTCTTCCAAAATTATGAAATTCATGGCTTCTGGATGAAGGGTGTTAGGGTGGGTCTTTCTGACTCGTATAGTGAAAATATGTTCTTGGGAAAACCTTTTCTTTACCCCTGCACAGCTGAAGAAAATTTGAAGAGCATAGATCCCTCTACCAAATTGTGACACACATGCCCCTTTGTGCCAAGAGTCAGGCTTTAGGGCGAGGCCAAAATGAGTATATAGTGAAAATGCATTTAATATTTAAAATCATCTTTACTTTTATTTCTGTAGCTTTGTCATTATATTGTGATTAACTGTTTTAAAGTTATCTTTTTCACTTTTTGTAGTGAAGAAATATTTTACATATGAATGTACAAATCAAAATTGTAAAATCCCTACCCATGGGCATTAGGGTGGGACCCAAAATGGTATGTAGTGAATCTTTTGAAATCATCTTTTTTACTCAGTGTATTGTGAAGAAATACTTTATGCGTTGTTGTGAAGAGAATGTAGCTCTCAAACCCAAATTGTGAATTTTCCTACTTTTGCATCAGTTGTTCAGGGCTCTATAGCAAAGCTAAACAGGTTTAAAAAAATGATGATACATTTTGTGTAGAAAAATCATTCAATGCATTTCGAAATGTTGGAATTCATGAACTAGTTACTGAGGCTTCAAGGAAATCATATACTGTGAAATCATTAATGTTCATGGGGGCCAACGTTCACGGGTACCTAAACATTTACTAGTGCGTGGGGATGTACTTTTGAGGGTTAACATTATTTTGAAAATATACAACAATATACTATAGAAACTATTGCAAAGAATAACTGGTTCTTGAGGACGTAAATTCGTTGGTTAAAGGTCTCCATGAAATCCACGAACATTGAGCCCCCACGAACAATAATGATTCCTCAGTGGTTGAAATATAGTACATGAATTTTTTGAAATGCTGTTTTACTCTTGGACATTAAAAAACTGAATTAGGAAAACTATAAAGGACAATTTACTTTCACATTTCATAATTAGTAGATACCTCTTTTGACTGAGCTGTCTACTGAGGGTATTTGCATGTACCCAAGTAGCCGTTACATCCCATGGGTGTCTTGTTAGATGCGAGGGCATCTAGTAAATTATAGGGTATGGATTTAATACACAATATTGATTTGACATTTAGTTGTAAATGATACAAAATGTAAGTTAGTGCCATTGGTATTCATATATCAACAAATAAAATTTCATTGGGTAAACATTAATATGGCTGTTCCTCTATTACATAGTATTGCAGAAGAAAAGAGGTGGGTCATTCATTTAGGACCTTCCAACTAAATCCCTCATCTTACAAGGTCCAAAAAAAAACATCAGTGTAAATTACATCTCACTTAGTGAATTTCACTCCTTGTGTACAGTCATAGCATGAATGGAACAATAAGCGTCCATACTTGATTAATAGATGAGGACTAGATGGTGTGTATTTTTATGATTTTGATTGTTTTGTACTTTTATGATTTTGATTGTTTTGTATATTTACGACTTTCATTGTTTTGTATTTTTATGATTTTGATTGTTTTGAATTTCAGATTGTATCTTGAGTGACTGTATGGAAAATAACATGGACAGCCTCCTCAGCTTTTACTGCCAGAAGAACAAAAAAAAAAATCCTGAGCAGATGGCTCCCATGTACTGTACTGAAACATTTATCTCTGTTTGATTTTTACCTTAAGCCAAATTTTCTAAACTGCCAAGTAGCTTGTGAACAAAGAATTCAAAAAGAATATTATTTTAACTGTGTCATCTGCTGCAACACATGCCAAGATGTGTTGCCAGCAGACTTGCTGATACAAATGTCTTACTGTATGTAAATTTGAATTTTAAACGCTTTACATATTAATATACATGCATTGTACAAACATATGATTTTTTATATTGCAAGCTTTTATGTTTTGGGTTTTTTTTTGGTTTTTTTTCATTATGGTTGGTGATAGTTTATGTTCAGATTTTTCCAAAGGGGGGGGGGGGGTTCAACCCTGACAATCTTTTATGAGAGAGGAATTGCCCCATCAATTTCCAAAAGAGCATTTAACCTATACAGAAAGAGCAGTTATAGTTTATTTCACCTTAAATGTACAAAAATAGTTACGAAGATGTATTTTTTTCAAATGTTATGTGTATCTGCACATTTATTTGGTTATGGCAAATGAAAATACATGTACTAAAGTGCATGCTAATTTCAAGCATATGTATCAATGAATTTATTAAACAGGAACAATGTACAATTTATATGAACAAATTCTTGACCATGTAGGAGTAAGATAAATTTGTGATGTCCAAACACAGTTCAAGCTGTTTGTGAAAATATATTCTGTTACCAGTTTTGATTTTGGTAATCAATGAATTGAACAAATGACTTTAGCGTTCCAATTTATATAGACAATCCATATTGTAACTGATTGTCTTACTTTGTATTTCTGTTTTTAGAATAACATTTCCTTGGTATTCAGGTGTTGCTAGAAACAAATGATACATGTAAATTACTGCATACTTTTATGCTAGAATATTTATCATTCATGTTCATTCATAAAAAGTCTCTCTCAGGAAATCAAATTACTCATTTAACAGTATATAGTTTAAAATCGTTTGGAGCATAGCACTTGCGATTTTAATTTACATTGATTGACATTTTCGCCAAATTAAGTACTTATGTCTATAGTGTAAAGAATCTACAATAAAGGCCTCTTTAATGCTGTTGTTAAACATGGCAAGGTGCTACAAACAAGTAAGTTTGCTTTGTTTTCCAAAAATTCATTATTCTCATTTTTTCTAATTAACTCTAAGACATTCATTACTGGGTCTATAAAATGTGATCTGTGTTACTGTGTTTTATTATTGTGTATTTGTTATTGAAGTAATGTTCAGTTGTATTTAGAATTTTATGTTTTGTTGTATAGATTTTTTAAGATTCACAAGCTGAAGGAGTACAAATTTAAGAATTGTCTCTATTGTTAAAACAAAAGGTATAGCAGGGAATTCATACATTTACGTAGAAAACATCTATTTATGCAAATATCCTGTTTCCAAGTACCAAATGTTAAAATCCTATGCTCATGATTCTGTCTGTTTAAAGATATTTTATCAAGCTATATCAAATATGGTTATAGAGAAACTTTTTGATTAATTTTTATTTTATTTCCCTTTTGTGTTAAATGTACCATTTTCGCAGTTTTAGAACAAAAATGTTGTAAGGAATCTTAAAATGACAAATGTAGCTATTTTACAAATTATGAAATGAAACATGTTTTGAACATGTATATTATTTTTATTTATTATATACTGGGTAATAATTATTCAGATTTTTGCACCATGTGATATGGATGACATCAGAATAGCTGGTACATGTATTAATTTTCAACCCTTGGGCTGATATGAGGCCAGTCAGGCTAATATGACGCATGATATGGATTTAAGCATGTAATATTCTCTAGGTATAAAACTACCATACATATTCAAAAGAGGAATACTGTTTAAATGCTAAGAAAGGACATTTTAAAACATTGTTAGCTACTTGCTGAAAATATTTATTTTTAAATACATGTATAATGCATGCACATATTCTATACACTTGATTTTATACTATTTTACCAGTACTTTGGAAATTGTAATTATCAAAAAGTACTATACCTGCATTGTATTTCATACATTTACATAAGAAGGGTTAATGTCTCTTTATAAGAATATAAAATTTGTCAGAGAGATTCAAGTTACCAAACTCAGAATGAACAAAATTCAAGTTACTGTGATTTAAACAATTATATTTATACTATATATATATCAATGTAAAGATGTAGTGTATCATTTGTATTTACACGATTCTGAGATTAAGAGAAAAATGTGCTGTAGATGATAAATGATCCATACTATTGCTCAAATTATTACACAGATCTGTATCTTTCATGATGACAAAGAATAAAGTATGGTATACATATTTCTTCTGACTTTTGAGAAGGTATGGGGTAATGTATCATTTATATAGTGCATTTTGGAATATTTCCATCTAAATTTATATTAATTGTAGAAAATGTGGATTTCTAGGTCACTTGGGCGGCGTTTCGTGATTTGTTGTTGTCTGCCGTGCGTTAACATTTGAACATAATCAACATCTTTTCTGTGAGTGCCTGGCCATTTTTCATCAAATTTGGCAATATTGATATTTTTGGAATAAAACTGTAAATTTCTTGGCAATACACACATGGGGCTTGAGGGATGGAGTGAAAAACCTCAAAAAATGATGCAAACTTTAAAAATCGTCTTCTTGTCCAACTTTCAAACTGTGTATAGTCGTGATTAGTAAGGATTGTGAAAGTCATGACCCCAAGGTCAGGGGTTTTGGTGCCAGGATGGGCTTTATAATTCATATAGTGAAAAATTTCTTATTTTGTAGACATCAAACAATAAGACTAATTGTATAGAACTAATAACAAGAGACGCTTTAACCAAAATTATAAACTTCATGGCCACTTGATCAAAGGTTCTCATGTTTGGGCAGGTTTTGATGGTTTCTAAAGTAAAATTGAGTTGTTTTTTTGTTTTTGTTTGGTTTTTGGTTTTTTGTTTTTGGTTTTTTTTTTTCCTTTTGACTCCAAGACATCAAATAGTGAAACTGAGTATATACAATGTTATGATAAGAAAAGAAGCCATAATTGTGAAATCCACAGCTTGGTCAGGGCTTCTGGTGCTGAGATGGACCTTTATGGCTTACAGTACGTGAAAATGTGTTACAGTCAAACCTTAATTGTTATTTCAAAGTCGATGAAGCCAAGAAAAAAAACTTCGAGATATCCGAGTGTTCGAGATATTGAGGTTAAAATACACAAAGAAAATGTAGTTGGGACTTCCAACTCACTTCAATGTATCGACGGTGTTCGAGATATAGATGATTTAAATACCAAAGTTCAGTTGTATTTTTAACCAAAAAAAAAAATAAGATGTAGACACAAGCAAACAGCTTGAGTACATATAGTGCACGCAATAATGAAGAGAACAGCTTTTACCATAATTGTAAAATTCATGGCCTTTCATGAATATCTTCTTCATTAATTTTCTTTTGTGTAATATACTGTATTCATGGTTATAAAAAGCAAGTGCATACGTAGCTGTGTACTAAAAATAACTGAATTCCCAACTCCAGGACCAGGGGTCAGGGGGCAGGGCCCATTGAAAATGGATTTAATCTTTAAAAATCGTTTACTTGTTTGCATTGTTAACAAATATTGTGTGTATGGTTATGAAATGCATGTAGGTCTTTTAAAAAAAATCTATCCTCAGGCTTTAGGATGGGGGCCAAATGGATATACATCGGTAGTTTAAATGCATTTGATCTTAAAATTCATCATCTTCTGTATTTTGTGAATGAATACTTTATGCATTATTATGAAGAGTATGTAGCCCTCCAGCAAATTTGTGAAACTCCCTACTCCTACATTACAAGGGTTCGATTGAAGTTTGAAAGTTGTACGATGCAATCTAATTTCCAAGCTGTTTTGCCCATACCTGGGCTAAAATTGGATAAATGTTACTTCTCCAGGCGTGCTTAACTGTATACTGTAGCTTCAGACATTAGATTTAGTCCATGTGACCGGGGTTCTAACCAAGACATTGTTTTGGAGCAGGTTGGCCTCGATTCCATCCCCAAGTCACTCAACGGATGAAATTCAGTCTGGTTCGCCTATGTAATCATGCATACTGTCAGGAGGACGTGGGGGATTAATTCTTTCAGCCTGGTTTGATTGATATTGGCGTTATTAGTTGCTACAACAGTTTATAATCATAATTCGCTATTTTACAGAAGTTGGTACCTAATCTGAAAAATGTGATCATCAACACCGGCGGCCATATCTGTATTGCCAGATAAACACAGGTGTGGTCTGGACTGATAGTCTACCATTCCGGTATACTAATAGGTAGAATTTCAACTCCTATTGTCATTGATTCACTACTAAACCTACAGGCCAGCATATATAAGCATTTGATTTCGCACCATTGTGACTTCACGAACAGTTTTCTAAAATAAGGCCTATTAGACTTACTTGAAACAGATCGTGGAAAAGGCCTTGTGACATTAAAACTGTCAGATTGCACCAATATACCGAGTTTCATTTTCATCGTAGCATTGATCACTGCTTCTTCGTCTATCCTACATTTTATTGCTCGCACACAAGCTTTAAATTGCATTTCCCGCTTTGATCCAGATAGTTTTAGTATTAATAGCTTCCCAGATAAAATACCACCCTGCTGCAGGCCTGAATCTTGTCACTCATACCTTTCAAAAAAGGTCGAATATGGTCACAGTCTTCTATCAATTTGCGAACACAGATTCGAATTTTAAATATTGCATAACAAGTATGTGTTAGAACTAAGGAGAAGTCTTTTCCTGGAATATGAAAAAGTAGTAGTCGCTTTTACCCATGTACAGGGTTTCGCCTTATATGCAGTTATTAATTCGAAGAATCACATGAAGTTGGTCTAAAACTTTCCTCAGTGGAACCAAATCCTTACCACTGACAGCAATTGTAAGTTAGTAAACTAACGAACGATTTTTTTTTTTACAAAATATTTTATTACATATAAATATATATATTTTCACCTAATATGTGATATTGTACAAATCTGATAAGCAGGAAAAAAAATGAACCCTCATACATCCATGCACCTTAACAAAAGAAATGTTCTCATGTGACTCATCCATAATATATATTGACTTCAAAACCTGGCCAGCTTCACAGCCAATAAAATACACTGGGTGGTAGGGAAAACAAACATTTACACAGCTCGCAAAGTTACTACTATCACACAGTTCAGTATTAACACACATTTATAAACAAACTTAGATAAAAAGTTCTGTACATAGAAGATGCATATCGTGTCGAATCTTACCAATGAAAATTAGACAATATATCAAATATGCGGGTCTTATAGAAATCCATATATCAAAATATGAGATTCTTCATCAGAGACACAACTACAAGGTAAATTTATTATGCAACGATATAGTTATAACCTAAGTGAAGAAAAATGAAGTCTTAAATCTAAGCCGCCAAAACAGAGATGGTAAAATTGAGTAAGCATTAAATTTTGAGCCAATATTTCATGTACTTGGCTACATGGCAAGTATATCGCGCCCTTGTATAGAAGACCAAGGAATACGTGTTCGAATGATAAAGGGAATGTTCTTCTGGATTTTGTCCACGACGCCAGTTTTCATGGATAAAATGGTAGTTCGCTAAGCTGTCTTTATAAGAATGTTGTAGGACTTTTCATTTGATCTTGTCCATCTTCAAAGCGCGCCAAGTTCCCGTTGCGAGCGGGCTTCTGCAAGGGAAAAAATAGAAAGTGAACAATTAATTTGAAATTCAACTTTGAAAACTTTAACTGCAAAGCATGTATCTAATTTGTAATACTACGCACTTCTAAGTGTCCCTCCACTTTCTGATCTTGTTTTCCTATAGGACCCTGCATATCCGGAATAACCTATCTCTGATACTGGGCGCCTGCGTTCTGTCGGGTGTTTCCCTGTCAGATCGCCAGTTACCCTTAAGACACGGCTGCTTCCCAGCTCACTTCGTTTAGTATACACCGGGGCGCTATGACCGCTGTACATACTGCCTGGGTGTTTAAGGTGGTCTGAAAAAATTTGCAAGCGTTTTACCATGTGTCCATGCTGCTGAAATCGTGAAACTTACAAATGAAACATTTAACATTAATTTCTGAGTTTGGTAACTTACTCGGATCTCCGTTACCAATGACAACCGGGTTGGAGTATTCTCCTGAATTAACGTATACCATTGAACTTGGTCTGCTCTTGTAGCTAGGTGGCGCCATGATCACTGAGCCTGCGTAGTAGGTATCTCGATCATCTTCTAAATATATTCCCTCCACGCCCATGTTAATAAGTTGGCGAACCTTTGGTAAAAATAGAGCAAACAGGCAAAGTGTTGCTGTGGCAAAAAGTCCAAAAGCAATGCAGGCATCGCCGTATTCGTTGGCATACGAATGGTCTCGATTTAATCCACCAACCAGCCCCCAGGCAATCCAAACAGGTATAGAGAATCCGGCAGCAATGCCAATAAACACACTCTCCCTATGATTTGTGATGATGCCATGGGCTTTCATTGCAACAATGGTCGTCATAAGAATAAGAAACATAATGTATAGCAAAGATAAAAGATGGTTTTCGAATGGTGTTCTCACAAAGTCTTGCATATCATCCCAACCTTTACTAGCTTGCCAAGTGAAATGATTGCAAATCCACTCTTCTCCTCCGTGGTTTGCAGTGACTTTCACAGCATAGGGTGGAACCTGGATAAGCCACTGTACATCTATAACAACCTGAACTCCGACAGCAAATATAAACATCAGGAACTGATAAATACCCTTGAGGTAGTTGGGCGATTCCATGTCCGCCAAAATAGATTCTGAAGATTTTGATGTTAATATAACCATAAGTTTGACTAACAGGACAGCAAAAAGAATGGAATAACAGAAGCCAACCCCGAATCTCGTTATACCACAGGTCACGTCTGTGGGTATGATGATAAAGGCGAATAGAGTCAGGTACGACAAGAATATCCCTAACAACATCAACTGACCAAGCCACATCGTGCGCCACTGACGCCCAATACGCGTCCCAAGTAACTTGTAAAGAATATACACTTCAAAGACAAGGACAGCTAGAATCCCTAAACCCGCTAAAACACCAAGGGCAATAATCCATTTCTGCCCAATATCAAACCTTGTTCCGTAGAGATCTCTACTTGTGGAAGGTGCATATATCCCTGTCATTTCCTCGTTAATAGGGAATCTCAACAAAGCATATTTCCCGCCCTCTGTCGGGTCTGTTGTGGTGGAGACCGTGGCCCCTGACGTTGAAGTGGAGACTGTTGTAGTAGTTATAGGTACTTCATTGCATTCCAAGCAAGGAGTGTTGGGACACCTCGATGAAAAGGCTGTCTGGGTTTTAGATACGTATAGTCCTAAGCTAGTGTTGTACGTGGCAATCTAAGAAAAATTGAAACAAATATTTCTTTTTCTGTTGTATCAATAAAGCTATTCTCATACACGTAATATTCTAAACAGCATTTCTTTATTGTATAAAGCGATAATTATTATGGTATTTTCACTAATACTTACGCCGTCGGTTGACACCTGCTGTCCATCTGGTGCCTCATATAAGTTAATTGTTAAATCACTAAAGGAATTGGATGCATCCCCTATCATTGTTCCACTGCTTTGAAAGTAACGCTTACCAGAAGATTCATCTGTGACATTTACTATTCCTGTGTAGATCTGCTGGCCTCGGTTGTTGGTGTTCAGATAATTTGAGCACAGGTCTCCGTTGCTACAAACAGCCTTTGCACTATTTCTAATGCCTTGGATGACAGCTTTCACGGCAGCTAGAATGTACGGAACGCTTGGACTTTTCTTATAATTACCAAGAAGTGTCTTGTTTTGGCAGCTACTGCTGACGCAATTCAGTTTTGCGCTCAAAAATTCTTCAAACCATTTTTTGTTTCGGCTGTTTAGTTTGGGTGTAAGATTATCCAAGTAAGTATAAAACGCTGCTACATCAGCATCGAATGCGTGAGGGCTCTTAAGACTTGTTGCATATGCACTCACACCAAGGCCATCGACAACGCTGGCGTCCCACGTCCCAAAGAACAACAGTTCTGAAAACGCTATTGGATTACGGTCTTTGATTTTTTCGATGATAACCCTTGCTAGACTTTTGGAAGCTAAAACAACCACGTGCCGGGCTGACTTTTTTTGGATTACTGCACTTGCAACAGTTACCAGGTCTGCATCTGATGGCTGTGCAGATATACTGGCATGATAAACAACACATATGTTACGTTTTGCAGCCTCTTCTTTGAAGTGTGTGTATTCTGCCATTCCAAATTCGTCACTTGCATGAAGGACTTGCACATACTTAGCATTCAGTGAATTACCGATAAATAGACTCAAGGCTTTCATTTTAATAGCATCGCTGGGAACCGTCCGAAGGAAGAAGTCATACGTTTCTCGTTTGTCCGACAACAGACTGGACGAGGCTCCATAGCTCACCTGTGTTTTATTCATATCCTTCAAGAGTCGGGCAGACGACATGGCATTGTAGTCGTCCCCGGGTCCAATGTAGGCTAAGAGATTTCGTGGAGTGGGTGGGTTGACGTCATTCAGTTTAATCTTGCAAGTTTCGAAACTCAGAATATCTTCCAGGGTTTGTTGATAACGAGAGCACGTGTCGAACGCCACTCCACCAACTGATATCCCGGTATGAAGGTGTTTGTAGTTTTCAATTGCCCAGAGAAATGCTTCGAGGTTGATAATTTCTTCCTCTCGTATGGGGGCACTGGCACACGAGTAGGCATCATTGACTCTCTCGTGGATACCGAAAAGTCCACCTATATAATAATGGCGGCTAGGATCATTGTTGGTTGTCGGTAAAATGGCTCTATTTGTATAGAGACAGTTATCGCTCCCATAATTTGGACAGATGCCCTGTGCTTCCCCATATCGACAGGTAATGGTTATGAAAAGTAGGATACATAAAGACCTCATTCTTTCCTGAAATGAAACAAAGAAAAATTTAATTTTAAAAAACCGGATCAACTAAAGTACCAAATTTATATGTTTAAATTCCTTCTGAAATATTTTCAATGCGTCAAATGATGAGTGATCCAAAATACTGAAACGTGGAGATGAAATACTGAAACAATCTCCACATACTGTCTTGTGCGTTAGAGAAGACAAAGCGTCAGAAAACACCAAACTGCACTGATAACACATTTATTTACTTTGAAGAAAATTTTAATATATCCTTAACTCCAATTTATGTAAAAAAAAAAAAACACCAAAAAACCCCAAAAACAAAAAAAAAAACACACCAAAAAACAAAAAAAAAACCAAACCCCCCCCCCCCCCCCAAACAAACAAAAACAAAAACACCAATTGCTTGTGAGTTGGCTGTTTCTTCCACCCTCACCTCCACATTAGCAAGGCGACTTAACATAATTTTCATATATTAGTTTTCTATATTACATTTATATGTATTTCAAAAGAAAGAAAAACATATTTGAGAAGCATGTTCTTTATCTATACACTGTAGAGTAATGTTCAATACTTTTGATTTTTTTTCTGTCGTTGTTATATTTGGAACATGGACAAACATTGGGGTGGGGGTGTCCAAAAGTACAGGATTGTGATAAATTTCATTACAGTTTATATTCCAGATAATCGAACCTTGAAATTTTGATACTGAAATTTAAACTACCACCTGTACAATACAGATTTGTTTCATTTACCCCTGCTGACTTTCTAAAACCTGATCCACCTCTAATTTGCAGGTCACAAGTATTTTACTTAAAACTCACTGGATCCGCGCCCTTATAACGTTAAGTTCATTCTTTCTGGTAACAGCCCATGAATGCATTCGGAGATTCTTTTCTTTAATAGTGTCTGTCAGAAATGCTACTTCGGTATTGGAACCTCTCGTCCCCCCCCCCCTTCCTCGATCTCACTTTCACTTTCACACTTACAATAAACGAAGTGTTTGACCTTTTTTTTCTTTCTTTTTTTTTTACTTTAGCACAGCAGTCCATGGAAGGCTACTGAAGGGAGATGGTACCCAAGAACTTATGAACTCTGTGTCTCAAAAATAAAATGAAAAAAATGTCAAGTCTTTAATAAAAACATACACCACCGTCGAAGGGTGTTACATTTAGGTAAATATTTTGGATATTATTTAAGTATCGTCTGATGTACATGCATATATGAACATTATCCATATACTCGTATTCTGTACAGTTACATCCATAAAACAGTTTTTTTAACAATTCCATACAATTTAAATGGCAGTTCGTTCAATCAATGGAACACTTGCTGAAGATGATTTGATAATACGACTTCCATCTTTCATTGCTCCTTTCCAAACTCTACACACACTAAATTTCAGTCACTCATTCAGCTTATTTCATTACAATTTTTTACGAATGATTTTTTTTTAAATAAAAATTTCAGCAATTATATTCAAGGTCTGACAATGAGATACGATGTCTTGCAATTCGCTTTTTATCATTTACTCCAACACATTTATTAGTTGCTTTTGGGAAAAATTTTTGTTTATGTGTGACAGGGTGGTGCCCAGCATTGTTTACAAAGCTCTATCTATACATATTCTAATTCAAATATAACACAATTCGTTTTATTATTCTTTCTTCATAATATTTCTCATGTTAATTGCAAAATGTTAATTAGTAATTAAGAATTGCAGTTTGTGTATAAATGTAAATGAACCTCTGTCTCGCTTACAACAAAACATTGGCATCCTGAAGAAATTTCATTCATTGGCACACATGTCTAGGGGTTGGTCCAATAATTGACATTATCGGAATTCATTTATAGAATTTTTAATGCTGTACCAACTTACTTGTAGGTTTCGGGGTGAAATCCTATCCCCTTCCCGTGTCACTCTTTCCGAAATCCTGGAATATCCTAGTTTCCCCGACTTCTTGATGGCAACAAGATTTAACCCAACCCAGACCGGCGTTCTAAAAATACACACCCAATAAGTCTTTAGAAAACCAAACTAGTGTGTTGTATTGAAATGCCTGTATACAGGTAAGCTAATGTTAAGACGCCTCGGACTTTATCACGCTTGAATAGTGATAAATCCCGAGGTTGCCGTCTGTGTCCTTTGAAATACTATGCTCAATAGCGCGCGACTCGAAAAACCTGTCCGACCAGTTTTACGCAGAGCGGATAAAAATAGACTGGTTTGTATTCATTGACAATATCGATTTAATTTGCATATTTGTACAGTGGTAAATACTGAACGGTGAAAAGGGACATCTAATTTGTAGAATGAAGAAAAAATCTAGAGTAAATGTGATACAAATAAAATAATAATTTTCCGAGAAGATTACTTGATCCGAGCTCTGTGAAGAACGACGGCATATTACAGTTTCGATTAGTATGTTAGAATGTGCTGTAAAAAATGAATTCATAATTTGAAACGTTTTAAAAGAGAGATCTTAGTATACATATATTTTCGTGCAGATTTCCGTCATACATTCGCGGATTTATTACTTTGGAATCTAGGCTGAGTTCACTAGATTTAGAAGAGTTGCTTTGAAATAATTATTTTCTATCAAATGATCTTTGGGAAATCTTTCAACATAGTACTATACCATATCGGGCCTACCAGCAATCGGCAAAAAATACACAAACAAAAGTAGAAAGCACCAAGAGTAAAACCAGAAGAAACAAATTCTGAATTAAGTTCAACAGAATGGTTCATTAAATTGATTGATTGATTAATATTGTTTAACGTCCCGCTCGAGAATCTCTCACTCATATGGAGACGTCATCACTGCCGGTGAAGGGCTTCAAATTTAGGCCTATGTTCGGTGTTTATGGAGGGATCTTTTACGTGCCACACCTGCTGTGACGGTTTTTACGGTCTCATCCGAAGGACCGCCCCATTTATCGCCTCTTACGACAAGCAAGGGTACTGAGGATCTATTCTAACAACCCGGATCCCCACGGGCAGTCATTAAATTGATGTGTTTCCTCTAAAATAAATGCCTTATTACTTTCATCGAAAATTTGAAATCGGGAATAACTATATGAGCGTGTACGTTAAATAATACAAAATAATGATAATAATGAAACAAAATTAAAAAAAAAATCAAACGAACAAGTGGGCCACAACGCTCACCTGAGTCATCTTGGCTCTGTTGTTCTCCTGAAGTTTAACATCTTTATCCTCTTGATAGTCCCATGGCAACGTAGCCGCATGATCTTGGTTGTTTGTTTGTTTTACGACCCATCGAGAATTTTTCAGTCATTCTGAGACGTCACCAGCTGTAGATAAAGTATCTATGCTAAGCGCTCAGGGCCATGTCAGTGAGGGTTCTTTAATATGTCAACGCCTGCTGCGACACAGGATCTCCATTTTAGGTTAAGATCCGTGATACTCACTTCTAAATGCCGAGCGTATGGCGAAGGAGCAATCACTTCTTAAGTTTGACACACCCATGGCACGAGCGGGCCTCGAACTCACGACCTCCCGAGTACGAAGCAAACGCCCTACCACTGAGCTACCTCGACGGGTCGCATGACCATATAGTTTTGATTTAATTGGTGTCTTCCCACTTTGCTAAGATACGGGTGACTAGTTTTAGCTAGATGGGAGTGATGTATAGGTAAGGGTGTCAAAGAACAATGGAAATTAATTACAGGTGTTCTTTGATAAAGTACAGGTGGGTTGTTCCACAATGGAGACATTGATTGGGGTTTTTAATGTAAAAAATAGTTAAATATTACATATTTTACTTTTTATCTTTAAAACTATAACAAAAGTTTGTTATGTAAATTTAAACACAGATAGGTACTGATAGATTGGGATTTTTAATACAGACAAGCATTCTGAATGTATTGCAGGCAATACAAATTCCCTAACGGTAGGATAATTCAGTCAAATGTTGGTCAAGCTTAACGAAACTCAAATTTTATCTGTAACTATCCAAAAGAAAACCATGTATAAAATTTTAGTTGAACATCTTCATCCAATGTGGAGAAAAGTCCGGAAAACCTCAAGCGGAATGACAGACAGACGGACGGACGTACAGACAGGTCGAGGATAATGTAATAGACCCCTTCGACAAAGCCGGTAGGAAACTAACAATAGCTATATCTTATATATTTTAATTTTCATTCATAATATTTTAAACTACATGTATATAACTTTGATATTGTGGTTAAAAAAAGTAATCAAAATTATTCATTTTTTAATTAACAATAAAATGCTGCAATCTAGATAGAAATACCAGTTATTAATTATGGAAATTCAATACAGTTTTGTACCGTCTTCATTTCTGCAATTGAAAATAATGATAATAATGATTAGTTTTTTATATAGCGCTTTTTCCAGCATATGCTGGAAAAAGCGCTTCACAATACATTATTATCCCAGCAGACCTTATTCCATTCCAGAGCTTTCTCAGTGCAAGCTGCCATTAAGGCGCTAGAGCAATAACATTCTAACAGTATCTTTCACTGTCTATAGCCAGGTACCCCTTTTACACTTGGGTTGAGTGAGGAAAGTTGTGTAAAGTGCCTTTCCCAAGGACACAACGTCGGTCTTGTCGCGGCCAGAACTCGAACCCACAACCTTTCGGTCGAGAGTCTAACAACCTAACCACTAGGCCACCGACGCCATAAAAATATAAATAGATAAAAAAGATTCAGACATGCAACACACTAAAGGAGCATAGACATCATTTGAGCTGAAAATTTTTAAAATTTATTTTTCCATTTATAAATGTTTACAATGCTCAACTAAGGTATTGGAAAAGGTCAGCAAAAATTTTAATGTCAGCGATCGTCGATTTACAAGAGAGATGAAAACAAGGCTCGTGTCATGTTTTTGTTTACATTGGCTAAGTACGTATACTAGATAAAGGTTTCGTTAAAGCAGATTTTTTTTTTTTAATTTAAAAGTTAATTCTGAACACAGTTAAATAGTTTCTAGTGTTTGTCACATCTCAATTTGTTTTAAACATGGTATTTTCTACATGTATTAAGCAATCCATATGTAAATTTAAATTTTTGTAAATGGAATTGATGAATATAGCATGTCAAAAATGAAATAAATAAACGTATTTCATGAAATTGGAATATGAAATATACTTTGATAATTATGTCTGGTGTCTGCAATGTCATTAGCCCGGCTGATAATTACAGGTACATACAGAGAGTCTAAAACAGACTATACACGGGGACCATTCAGGTACATACAGAGAGTCTAAAACAGACTATACACGGGGACCATTCAGGTACATACAGAGAGTCTAAAACAGACTATACACGGGGACCATTCAGGTACATACAGAGAGTCTAAAACAGACTATACACGGTGACCACTCAGGTACATACAGAGAGTCTAAAACAGACTATACACGGGGACCATTCAGGTACATACAGAGAGTCTAAAACAGACTATACACGGGGACCATTCAGGTACATACAGAGAGTCTAAAACAGACTATACACGGTGACCACTCAGGTACATACAGAGAGTCTAAAACAGACTATACACGGGGACCATTCAGGTACATACAGAGAGTCTAAAACAGACTATACACGGGGACCACTCAGGTACATACAGATAGTCTAAAACAGACTATACACGGGGACCACTCAGGTACATACAGATAGTCTAAAACAGACTATACACGGGGACCACTCAGGTACATACAGATAATCTAAAACAGACTATACACGGGGACCACTCAGGTACATACAGATAATCTAAAACAGACTATACACGGGGACCACTCAGGTACATACAGAGAGTCTAAAACAGACTATACACGGGGACCACTCAGGTACATACAGAGAGTCTAAAACAGACTATACACGGGGACCACTCAGGTACATACAGATATTCTAAAACAGACTATACACGGGGACCATTCAGGTACCAATAGTCTAAAACAGACTATACACGGGGACCACTCAGGTACCAATAGTCTAAAACAAACCATACATGGGGACCACTCAGGTACATACAGAGAGTCTAAAACATACAAGGGGCATTAAAATGTGAAAATAGCAATTTTGGCCAAGTAGCAAATAGAATTTCAGAATTTTAGCTAAGTGTGAATGAATCATTTAACCAACACAATATTTGGCTACCTCAAAATCAATATGGCAAATATGGCTTCGCTGTTCTGGAGAATGTTTTTTAAAAAGACCC
This sequence comes from Ostrea denselamellosa, assembly GCA_024699665.1. Taxonomy (NCBI): domain Eukaryota; kingdom Metazoa; phylum Mollusca; class Bivalvia; order Ostreida; family Ostreidae; genus Ostrea; species Ostrea denselamellosa. The sequence goes on from JAMZEH010000055.1 coordinate 22,207,043, forward strand.
CCCCCCCCCCCCCATTCATGTCTTATTTAAAATTTGATCCCTGGTTTTAACTTCTGATTTTTTCCATGAAAAAATCTTAATTCAGAACGTTTGCATATTGATATGACAGTGTGGCCCTGCTACTCCTTAATTTAATTTTTTTCAAAATCACAATGTTATCAAGTAAAACTTTGATTCCTTATTTAAGACAAACCTAATTAAATAAATATGAATCTCCACTGCATTGGAACGTTTGCATATCAATATATTTAACCAGTGATTCTAAATAAGAAACTTTTCAAAGATTACATATATTCCAACTTAAAACTTTGATCCATTAATGAGGCCCCATCCTAAACACCCTCACTTGAAGAAAATTGAATCTGCAGTACCTGAGGAGACTTGCATAACAAGACGACCAATCACGGCCCGCTGATCTTGAGAAGAATATTTTCATATAAAATTTCCTAATATATTGCCATGTATAATTGTGACCCCACCCTACCCTCCTTGGCTATAATTTCAGTGAATAACTTAAATTTGCACTTCTCGTCACGTTGACCCCAAATAATGCTGCACTTCCTGCAATTAACATCGTGGGGGAAGTCGAATGATGTTCTTTGTGATTTTGTGCGTAGTTTGTATACAGTGTATTCCTGTAAAAAAATCTACAAACACCGATTGGCACGCTGTCGCTATTTCGTAATCCCGGACCTTCTACTGTAAACATGAAAGCTAGTAGGAACCAAGATCTTCATACAATGCAACATTTCTGAGAGTTTGATAAGATGTGGCTAAAATCTCGCACTCGAATCCGAAAAACCAAGAAACTGGCAAGTTACTAAATGTAATATAGTATGCGTCTCCACAACAGGCAACTTGTGATAGATGTTGATCTTTATATATTAATGTTGTTAATGTGCGAATCTGATTTTTGTCTGACGAACGTGACTCCCGATTTCTATTCGAATGACTGACTGAAATATTGATATGTTAAACAGTTTTCAACGACAAAATATAAACCAACCCACCATCATCAACTTTGTGACTTCATATTCCACGATAACGGATTGAGCTTTAGGAAAACTTGGTTCTTATTATAAAAAAATCTTTTGGACAACCAGAATAATGTAGTCTTATTCCAATATAAAATTCCTAAACTATCCCATCATTAAGTCGGAAAAGTGTACTTTTTTATAAGCTAGACACTCGTATGACAGAAATATCAATTTATTTTCGAGTTTAAGATTACATTGCATTAAATCTTTGGTAGCACGTGCTTTCCAAGAACAACTCGCTCTAACTACAAAAAGTACACAATTGTCATTTTTTCTTTTGGAAAACATAAGTTTCAGCGCTCTTCAATATTTTTCAATTTGACCTTTCATTTTCTTCGAAAATATTTGTATGTAGTACTAGTTAAAAATTCAGTATAAAGGTCAATTATTTCTTTATTATCTCTCATGTGTATACCTGAACTGACTTTGATGCGTACAGTGAATTTTTTTGAATTTCAGGGCCAGAGATGGTTGATATCGGACTCGGTAACCACTTTAAAAGCAAATTTTCCAAATAGTTTCGTCATTTTAGACAGTTCTGTGAAACGACGCCTATGAATTCCACGCTCCCGTATGTTGTATCCATTCTGCGTATGTAACAGTCATGCGCCTAGTAAACGCTTGTAATTTCATTATTTGCAAGAAAAAACGCTACATAATTTAGAGTGCAATTACGTGCTAATTTTTTTTAAAGATAAAACCCTAAAATTCTGAATAGACATTTTTCAAAATGAACATTGAAATGAAAATGTATTGTGAAGCGCTCTGAGCAGCATATGCTAGGAAAGCGCTATATAAAAACCAATCATTATTATTATCATTAAATTGTGCCAAAATGGTCCATATACAGAGACAAGGTGCTCTTGGCAAGAAACTGCTGTATTAAACAGAATGATAATCTGAATTAAAAATGAATAAAATGAAATTACATGTACATTCTCGGAAGGTAGTCCAGTACACAAGACAGTGACGGATCTATAAACGGGAGTTATAATTTGAATTCTGTGCACTTGCCAAATTACTTGTAAAAAGTACATAGTAACAACTTATATCAAGTTTTTCATTCATATATATATATATTATATATTATATCTGTGTGTGTGACATTTTGTTTTTAGGAATTTTATATTTGTATCTATCGAAGTCAAATTAGGCCACCCGTGCATTCAGCTTTTGTATCAACTGTCTAAATCATGTTCCTTTACGCCGTAAAATGGTTTCATGTGGGTCTGAAATCTAACTGAATCATTGGAATATCGTGTTAAGATGGACTGCACATTTGTTAATGCCAAGATTCTGCGCTCTCAAAAACCTCCCTGTCGTAAAAAAAAAAAAAAGAGACTGTGTTTATACCGATGTGCGCAAAATATCGTGACTTCCATCACTGGTACATCAACCATGTCTTCTTGTTATAGTCCATCAAGTGAAATAAACAAATACACACCACTCAGTATTATAAAATATACAAAATACTATATTAAAAACTTCATGAAGTCTTAAACAATATACAAAATAATGTACATAAATATATTTTCTGACAGCAATCACTCGTGATGTATACAATGTGTGTTTATTTCAATGTATGTTACACGCAACATCATTTCACACTCCCAATCATTCCATAACTGCATCCTCTCCATGGAAGTATACTCCTTAACACGCAGAGAGATTCGAAGCAAAGTAATTCTAAATTAGTTTTACTTAATGGACAATCACTGAATCGATGAAAGAACTGTCATTTCACATTTATCACAGAAAATCTTTCAGTCCTACCAAAAACAATTACGGATATATTTACGCAAAACCAAATTTAGACGTGCCCACAGCACCATTAACAGTCTCGTAAACGATTTTTCAGGCAAGACACCAGTATAATGTTCTCCGGTCAGAGTCCGACGAATGGTCAATATCGTCCAATTTCATGATAACAGAGGGCTCCTCATACTGGACTATAGGGTTCCTCAATATGGTACTAAAACAGAAAGGTGTCTCCCCGTTCAATATCATATGTAAAGTAAAATATAATGACAGCATATGTGATTTACAAAATAACGATTCAGAAGACTATATGTGTGATAATAATTTCGCGACAATAAAAGTCCTGTAAGCAAATCCTAAGCACCAATTTTTTTTTTTTTTTTTTTTTTTTTTTTACAAATACCAGTAATATTGACTCACAATTTTTCTCAGGATAATACATTTGTTCTTGGACATTCATATTGCCTCGCATCGAGTTCGTGTCGTGTAGCATTCCCACATTATCGTATTGCCGTCCATACATTGAATCTGAAATTAGAATGACATGTTAATTGCTTTACCTTCTCTTTGTGAAGCACAACAAATATAAATGTCATTGACGTAACATGAGTACCTCGAATGCTTCTTCCATCTACTTCGGATTCACGTTCAAGTTTTGCGTCAAAATCATTAAGAAGGTATACTCTGCGCAATGGACCTAGTACAAACATAATGGTAGCATTCATCAGCAAACTTATGGCGATGGCTGGGTCACGCATTTTGTACTCTCCCAGCGTGACAACAACACAAGACACAACCCAAACTGGAATTCCTAATGCAAAAATTCCCAAAATCCATCGAACTTCTCTATGGTTCTTGGTTGATTTCCAAGACAGCATTCCAAGAATAACACTAATACAAATAATGACCATGATGTAGACAAGTGACAAAACAAGACCTTCGTCATAGAAATTGTCTGGCATACACCGCGGCCATAACATGTTGTTGTATATGATGCGATCCATCGTGGGATTTTCTAAAATCAACCATTCTGTATTTATCAAGCACTGAATCAGAACAAGTAGGCAAGCAACGAAGAAAAGACCCAAAGGTTTACCGAGCTTCTTGTAATGAACAGTGTATTCAACTTCTTTATCCTTATTTCTCCAACAGTCAACCACTTTGACGAACAAAGCAGAATAACATATTGCATAGACAAGACCTAGACAGAACCTTCGGAGTCCACAAACTTCATCGGTAGCATGGACAATGAACGTAAAGACCATGGCATACATTAAAATAACACCAAACGATAACATGAAACCCAGCACAGTTGTTCCACTCTTGAATGGATAGTTGACCAATAGATAAATAAAGACGCAAATAGAAGCAAACACGCCAATACCAGCCAAGGTTGCAACGATAATGCCCCAAATATCTCGGAAACGATCGTCGATTTCAGGAGCGCTTTCGACTTGAATTATTTGCCCTGTTTGAGAATTGACGTAACTTCCGTCGTCTAGTTTGTAGTAAGAGACGCCTGGGGTTCCCTCGTGTTCTTTGTAGTATATGGTACCATTAGCGTATTCACAGGCGCAGCGTCCTCCTATAGGACACTGAGACGATGGGGGCGCTCTCGAGAGAGCGAAACTGTAGGCTTGATAGAGGGATTTTTCAAGATTCAATTCTCTTTGATAAGTTCCAATCTGTAAGAAATGAAATTTGTGTGAACAAAATCCATGTACCTTGAGTAGATTTATTATTAATTTCAACAGATAAATCATGTTTCTGCATCAACTGGAGCAAAGTTAGTACATTTGAAATATTTTTATATCAAAGACATGTAAATTCAATCCAATTAATTGAACTGCAAATGACGTACCTGTTTGTACTCGTATTTGCCGGTTGTAGAATCTCTCCGGAAGTTAAGAATGTTATATCCAATATCTCCGTAACCATCTTCTGTAAATCTGAAATCGAACGATTTGTCTCCCAAATCACTTGGCAAGACTCGATATTGTGCATCCAAAATTCCCTGGTATATAAGATCCAATTTATTATCCTTCAGAGACAGACAAGAGTAGATTCCTAAGTTAGATGACTTGCAAGTGTCGATACGGTTTAGACCCTGTGCGATCATGAAAACGGATATAATAGTATGTAGTACGTATGGATCTTGCGGTATCATAGCATCTGTTATTTGCTCACTTCCTGAGCAAATCTTTGTGTATGTCTTTTTGACCGCACTCGTTAGGATCCTACACTGGTGCAATGTTTGGTAGATGTCCTCAAACCAATCTCTGGGAAGACCATGACGATTTTGGAATGTCAACGTTTTCAAAAATTGTTTGAAATTGTCGAGGATTTCTGTTTTAATTTGAATAGTCAAGGCTCCCGAAGCCACGCCTTCGTAACCTTGTACCACAGACATATCATTTGACCAAGTATCACTTCCAAACCAGATAAATCTTTGATTTAGACCCTTTTCTGACGTTGCTTGTAAGAGAAGTCTGGCATGCTTTGCCGTTACAAATAGGACAACAACACGAGCGCCAACTCTCTGATTAAGATCATCAATGACGCGCTTGGCTTCCTCTAAAGTAGCACCTGTACTCATCGATAACTTTAATGTGGTACAAGTTTTCCTATTGGTAGATGTATTCTCTAAGAAGGTTTTGATTGCCGATTTACCATATGCATTGTCACTGTAGACAGCAGATATATAGTCCCATCCAAATTTTTTAATGACTTCTGCCATAACAACTGCTTGTATATTGTCAGGAGGGACCGTTCGAAGAAAATAATTGTGAACGGTTTTATCGCTTAGTTCCACAGAAGTTGCGCTCTGACTCATGCTGGTTATTTTCAACGGAGACAAAATGCTACTCGTAGCAATGGCATTATCCGAGTTCGTAGTCAAATGAACAATAATGGTTGATGGGTCAATCACCTGTCCAACCCCTTCCTCCCCACAGATCCCTTCTCCGCTAAGTAAACTGTACAGATCTTGTCCTATCCTACCAGATGTAGTGCAGGTATCCAAAGCCAGACCTCCAAGTTTCAGAGTGGCTGGAAGGTTGACGTATTGATTGACTAAATTTAGAGCGTAAAAAAATGCCATCAGATTCTGAAAGTTTCCACCAGTGTCAATCTTTCCACAGGCATAGGGGTTACTAGGATCCGATTCATGAATGTCAGATAGAAATACAACGTTCAGTTGGTTAGGGGAGGCCTTTAGCATGTACCTAGTTGGCTGATATTCAGGGAAAGGACAAGTGCAAGAAGGAACTCCAGTGCATGGTGCAAACCATTTCGGATCGTATCTGGCATCTATTTTCAGATAATCGGTATCATTGTAGCTTCCAACCTGTGGATGAGAACGGAGAAAATACTAAATCCTATTACATTACAAGCATATTTTTTCCATTAGAATTTGTATGGCAACATTTACCATATTTCACAATTCTGGTTCCAAATATTTTTTAATACATATTTTGTTGCAAGAATATACTGTGAAATTCGCAAGATTGTAGAATTAACGTATCATTTAAAACTTAAAGGTATTGTAAAACTTACGTCTTCAAGATAGTAAGTGTTTGGAACGCCTGGCATCTCCAGAGACTCCCAGATATGATATCCACGATCACTCTCGCCAGTTTCTGTAAAGTAAAACGGTTGCTTTGTGGCATCTTCAAATCGAGCTTGTTTAGCACCCTTCAGTATTTCTTGACGCCTTTCTCCGCTGGTTCGGAAAAGATTGCAAGCTCCTATAGTATTTGGTGGACAAATTTTCTTTATAGCTTTCTCGGCTCCAATAGCTGCGGACAGAACTGCATTGAAAACGTAAAGAACATATGGATCTTGTACATAGTTTTTGGCTCTTGGAATTCCATATTTCTTCTGAGGACAAGCTGGTTTGTTTCGACCGGAAAGAGAACAGTTGTAGATGAACTCATAATATTCGTTAAACCAGGGATTAAATGTGTAAGTATCTGGAGTTTTGTTTTCTAAATATTTGTCGAATAATGGAAGGTCAGCGGTTTCAATATCAAAGGTCACAGCGGTTCTATTTCGCTTCATATTTTCAAGGCCATCCCACATATCTGGATCTTCGCCCCATTTGTCTGTTCCAATAAATCTGAAAGAGTTCCTAAGAGAGTAATCTTTCTCAAGTGCCTCTAAAAATGGTCTTGGATTATCAACAAATAGAACAACAACCTTGGCATCAGGTTTATCATAAAGTTTAGTCAAAGCTGTCTTAGCATCTGCTGCTTCTACTGTGCCATTTTGACCGACAGAGATATTCTGGGCTATGCAAATTCTGTTTAGATAAGCAAGACGTGAAAATTCTTCCCGCCCAAATTCTCCAATGCTATCAAAGGAATGGATTACTTGTACATGGTGAAGCTCAAACCGCTTCAAAAATGAAACGATTGCGCGAGCCTGTTTGTCGTCTGCCGGAACAGTTCTGATGAAATAGCGGTATTTCTGTTGGTCCATCAGCTTCAAAGTTGTTGCTCCATAGCTTATTTGAGGTATTCCAAGAGAATTCAATACGTCTGCAACACGGATGGATGATTCACTTTCAATAGTTCCAATATATACATCAAATCTTGAGGGATCTAGGACGTTTAGATTATTTATAAGTTCGAGGTTCTTGCTGTGTATATTGGCCACGAGATTTCCTGCGCGTTCAGGACTTTCACAGACGTCGAGGGCTATCCCGCCAAGAGATACTTCCGGTAGAATATCATCTCGGCTATTAACATATTGAATGGCATAGTGGAAGGCTTCTACTAACTGCACTCCATGTTTGTGGTTTATCGCTCCACATGTAAAAGGCGACGGACCTTTCTTATGCACGTCAAACAAACCTGAAATAATCATTTTCTAATGTAGTTTCGTTACAACCCGACATAAAACGACTTAATACAGGACACAGTTGCACAAAAATTAGCTGACTTTAAATGAAGGTTAATTTGTCATTAACTTTTAAATTTATATAGCGTTGACTAGACGTTAACTATTAGTTAATCTTAACTAATTTTTGTGCAACTGTGTCTTGATAGCTAAGTTTGGAGATTATACTAATTACTAATGTAAACCAAACTTATCTTCACATAAAACTACTTTTAAAATTTCTCAACAGTTTTATTTCCGTGGTATATATATATATATATATATATATATATATATATATATATATATATATAAAAGCAATTATCGTCGATATTTACAACGTTTTCTTTCGATTTTCATGGATTTCAAAGATATCAAGTTTCTTTATACTCCTTACCAATAGATCAAAGGTATTGAGAATATACTTAAATATACAATACAATGTGTTTACAATATATACATATGTACTGCAGTCACTGTAGAGGGGACAGAGTATGATGAATAGCGTTTAAGAATTTACTTAATTTTCTTAATGTAACAATATGATCAGATTTAAAAATAGATTTTATTGTTAATATATTTGGTGGTGACCTTTTTCTCCATTTAATACATTGATTTCTAATTGTAGCAAATCTGCTACACTTAAACAAATAATGACATTCATTATTCAAAGTAGCCGTCATCAGTAGGTTTATGATAATAGATAAATGTAATTGATTGATTGATTGATGTTTTCCGCCACACTAAACAATTTTTCAGTTATCTGGTGGCGTCCAGTTTTTATTGGTGGAGGAGAGAACCCAGATACAATGTACCCGGGAAGAGACCACAGACCTTCCGAAAGTAAACTGGCAAACTTTCTCACATATATCGGCGCGAGCGAGATTTGAACCCGCGCCGACTAGAGGTGAGAGGCCTTGTGATTTTGAGCGCGATGCTCTAACCACTCGGCCACTTTGATATTCCAAAGTGCATTCGTACCTATCAACATGACGTCTGCCGGGTAATAAGTGAATTTCTCTGCTCCCGCGCCTTTGTCATAACACACTGCGCAATCTCCTTCACATTTGGCATCAATGTTTGCATAATACTGGGTAGGGAAAGTGGAATCAAGCGTGACTTTCTGTCCATCAAATGTTCCTTGCTGTATGAATAAAAGACAACACGATGCCCAGTTCTCGCTCAGAATAAGTGACCATAAATGACTAAAATATACACGTAAAATCAAATCGCACGCATGTACCTGAGTTGGAACGTAGCTATTCATTATGAACACTTTCATTTCTTTCGAAACCTCCCTTTCATTAAATCGGAATGCTTCATTTAGAATATCCGTGTAGGTCATGTTGTCCATGAATTCATTGATCATTTTATTGGTATCTAAATCCGTTAGGTATCTGCAGAGAATAAATTCAACAGACGTGATTACTGTTTAATACCATTGGACTTTACTTTGTAGATTACGAAAACATTTTAAAATTCATTGTGCTGTTTAATTCCTCGTCGGATTCCTATTATAACTATATAATAAAAACATGTACATGCATGTGTACTTTATAGTATAAATTTTGCAAAGACATGACCTTAATGTGATAAAATATGCCTTTAACATCGCATAAAATATTGTCTATACAATTATTTATTTAGAAGTATCTATAATGACCACATAAGATCAAACTTTATTTATGCTATTCCTAATTTGGCAATATCAAGTCAAAATTCTAATTTTGGATACCCTTTGTTTCTTGTGGGTAAAATTTCAATTTCACATACCGATCCTTAGAAAAAAATGTAGTGAATTATTTCTATCAAATTCTACAACAGTTCAGTCTTACTTTGAGCAAACGGACGTATATCCGACTCCACACTTCATCTGTAGGGTTTTATGTACACCGTTTGCAATAGCTTCCACGGCTTGAATGGTTGGCAGTACCGTGTAATCTTCCACAAAATTTCCTGATGCTGAAAACGAAATAAAAACACTCACTCACATTTTAAACTAATAGTTCTCACATAATGATACCCTGAAATATTAACTTCTGTTAAGGAGGTTAAATTGTTTTCGGTCCTGCTTGTATTTTTCATGGGTATATCTATATGAGTTTTTCTAATTACATAATGCACAAATATAATTAAAAAGATAAGACATGATGACTATAAAAGGCCTAACAAATTGTGACAGCGACCTGTGCACAAAAGCAGGCGTGTACAAAAAGTTGAACGAGAGAGTGGGGGCGTTGTCGGAGGTTTACAGTCTCTAAATGCTTTAGGTAATTATATCGTTAAGTTTATCTATTAAATACATTTATGTACATTTTATTTACTGAATAAAATCTCGACTTACATGAAATTATGGGTCTCCCGTGCGGATTGATGCACTGCGAGGGGTATTTCCAATTCTCACCAAGATTACACTTGAAGAAATCCTGGTAAAATTCGTAGAACCAGGGATTTTCCTTATACGTATCAGGATATTTGTCGCTGAGGTAATTTCGGAATTCTGTTAGTTGAACCTGAGACCTTCCGAACATCAAAGACCTCTCAGCATACGCCAATAGATTTGTCGGAATACTTGAAATCATTGGATTCGACCACACCCTGTTGGCCAAAAATAATATGTCATTGGAGAATTTCGCTCTCAGTAGGTCTTCGATATAACGGTCAGGATCGGCAAATACTGCAACAACTCGAGTTGTGGAGGACATGATGTATCGGATTAGCTGATCCATTGTACCATCAGACTCAAATTCATAAGAGACTCCGATGCATATACCTTCAGCTTTTGCATACTCCCTGAATTTCTCAAGAGAGTCTCTAGCGCCTTCTTCTGGTGCGTTCAGTGTGATTATATATTCAAAGCCCAACATTTTTGCTGTCTGTGCCATGGCTTTAGCTATCATACTATCCGAAGGAATTGTTCGGAAGAAGTTTTTATACACAGTTTTATCATCAAGAAGGGGACTAGTGGCACCCGGCGTTACGACAGGCATTTGATGACCAGCTGTATCGATGGTGAAATCATTGCTGTATGTCAGCCAGTGTGTGAATTTTTCTAAAGGAATTGTAAATCGTCCGTTTTCTAACGGAAACACTCCGGCATACAAGGCCGATAATAATGTTGACGCTCTGTGGTTGTCCATACAGCCATCAAAACCAAATCCACCCAACTTGACGCCATTGTTCAGCTTCACAGATGCATTCCTGGAATTGATTCTATTAATAGCGAATTTAAAAGCCTCCGTGTTCTGAAAGCCATTCTTGTAGCGAAGATCTCCGCAAAGAAATGGGAGTTGTCCAGGATAGTGAACATCAAACATAGCTGGGATCATGATGTCTCCTGGAATATTTATGAAGTCCTGATTGTTAAACATATAAAGGCATGCTGTGCAGAATTCCGTGCAATGGGGAGTGATGCTAGTTGCAAGGACATCGTCATATATTCTCATTTGTTCCGTCTGGATCACCAAGTCGTTGGTTTCAAAGTTATAGCCACCAACCTTTAAAACAAACCAAAAAATAATAATCTAGATTTATTTTCAGGATGTTGAAAGAAAATACTATACATTTCTTTTTCGTTCAGTTTGTGAAAACCGTTTTTTAATAAAAGTTATATATTATCTTTTTATTTCTAAAATAAATTTTACTTGTTTTCAATTCAATTACGGACTGTAGATGATTTGCTTTGATAATGAGCCGCAATATAAAAGTACGACGATTTTGAAAGCATGATTTTAAAAAGCTGCGGCTTATATTCAAGGTTTTGGGGTTTGAGAATATATTGCATACAACACAATGTTTTTAACTTGTATGAATAACAACAAATGATTTACCTCTTTGAATGTTTGGTTTTTGTAGAGCAGGTAATTAATAACGAAGTTGCCACTTTTATCTTTCATTCTGAACATTCTACCGGACTCCACTTCAAATACCACTTCATCAAGCTTTTGCAGCAAGACATTGCCTTTATTGGCTGCAGTCTGGAAATTGCTACAGATCCCAGAGTATGAAGTTCCACAATAATGTTTAAGAGTCTCATCTAAAGCATACGCTGCAGCGTATACACCTGCTACAACTGGGAAGACGAACGGTTCAACCTCGGATCTCTTTAGCTTATTAGTGATTGGGTTTAGTGTGGAGTCTGCGCAGACCGTTTTGTATGACCTCAAGTTTGATGTATCCAGTGAACAATTATAAGTTTCTTCATACCATTCTTTGAACCAGGGGTTTTGTGTATACGTCTTGGGCTGAAGTCGGGAAAGATGATCATAGAAGCCTAACATGTTTAACGGATCGACGTGGACGGTCCACAAACCATCTGCAATGTCTTCAACACCTTGTAAATGTCGAGGTTCTGTTTGATGTGTGAAAAAATGGAACATGCCGCCAGCGTTGTTAGCTCTAATGGTAGCCAAAAGCATTTGCATATCCGTGTCACTTCCAAGTATGAAGACAGGTTTAACATTTATTTCATGCTTAAGTTTGTTGAAAATCTCTGGCATAGTCCCATCCTTCTCAAAGGTTAGATGGGATACGACACATATCCCTTCTTTTGCTGCCAACATTTTGAATTCCGAGTATGCTATGTCAAAGTAGTCAAAGGATGATTGTACAACCTGTATATAGTTCCATCCTAGTCTTTTCAACATCAAAACTACTGCCTTCAGAACATAATAATTGGATGGGAAAATGTATCTGTAGAACGGATAATCACCGAGTTTCGTGCTTGACGAGTAGTACCCTAGCAATGGTCTCTTTATATCATTCATTAATGAGGCCAAAGGAACAGTGTTGGAATAATACGATGATCCCATGTACACATCTATGGTGTTTGGATTTAGAACACTGTCAGAAGAATCCGTAATGGTTCGTGAATGCTGGTGGACCTCCGATATCTGGAGTTTACCGAGGACTGGACTCATACAATCATCAAAACCCAGGCCGCCCAAAACAACGTTTTTGAGAATACCCCTGTTGTTAACTTGCTGGATAGCATACAGCATTGCTTCCGCCATTCTGGCCCCAGTTCCACTGTGACTGTGGAAAGCTCCACATTGCAGAGGTTCATTTCCTGCAGAATGAATTGTGAAAATCCCATTTATGATGATGTCCCCAGGCATGTACATATAAGGTGTTGGGGTTGCCACCCCTAAACATGGCATGCATCCTGTGCTAGGACAAAGAGAGGAAGGTGGTGGGTTGAGCAAATTGTCTCTACTGTCATCATACATTCGTATTCTGTTACTAAAGATTTCCATACGTCCATTTAAATGTGACCCAAGCTGCAAAAGATGTTTCAAATGTGATCATAATTTCTTTTACCTGCTTGAACATTTTTTTTATAAAAATCAGGTCAAAAATACTGAATGATAGTTAATGTTAAAGAGCATGGTATTTGAAATACAATTACTTACTCTTCTAAATTTGAAAGGCACGTTTCCTGGGTAATCGTTGAAGTTGTAGATATCGTATGTTGGGTTTATGATGTCTCCATTAGCATCAAACTTGACTTTTGCTGGAGCATTATAAGGCTCGAGTCCGACTGACGCCAAGCTTTCAACTCTCTCTACTTTTGTGTAGGTAAAATCTGCAGCTCGAAGATAATTTTGGTAAAACTCTGACGTTGACATGGCAGACAAAGCTGCACAGAGTCCAGGCACTCCACCACATTTATCTTGATGCGCTTTCTTGAACGCATAAGCATATCCAAACACAGCATGAACAGCAGGTTCCACAAATTGATCTTGTACAAAAGCGTTGCGCCTCTCTGACTCGCTAAGTGTGGGGCAGTCAGGCTTGTTGTTGAATTTTGGGTCAGTATTACTAGGAAGACGACAGTCATGTTCCGTCATATACCAATCTTTAAACCAAGGATTTTCGTCTGATGGGTTATTAACGTCAATCCTAACCCAATGATCTTCAAATTCTATGATTTTCCTAGAACCTGATAAGATGGAAATTATTCCTCTAGGGTACTTCTGATTGGTGAATCTATCAGAAAGAGAAATACTATCGGTAAATATCCACTGAAGCTTCCCAGCATCGGGATGAACTCCGCCCCTTTTAAGCAAAGCATCAGCTACAATATCATTCCCTAAGAAGACGACTCCTGTTGCTTTTGTTGCCAGAAGTTTCGAAAAAATTCTGTCCATGGCAGGAATGCTACCATCGGCTGATGGGGTAGATATAGCCATAGTTAGACATTTGTTAGCGGCTTCCAAACGAGGCCTGATCTCATCCAGTGCTGCCTCACCATACGTATCTTCAGTGTAAACGACCACTACGTATTTCCAGTTCAATTCGTTCATGAATGCAATGATTGCCTACAATTAGAAATGCAATGCTGACGAAGTCAAGCTTTATATATATAGCCATACTCCTTAATAGCACTACATATTCAACAATTCAGATTCAATGTTACCAATGCCAATAACTTCAATGAGATAATCTAAAAATACTTTTTAATTTCGTCTTTCGGAAGGGTAATGTTCTTTATATCTTTGGCTTTTTTTTCTTCTATATAATTGTATGCAAACCATTTCAAAACCAATAGAAAAACTACTCACATCCATTAAGGGCCCGTCCGTTGGCACTGTCCTCATGAAATAAGGATATTGATCCATGTTGCTGAGATCAGTAGCTGTGGCGTATGGGGACACTAATGGGATTTTGTGGGCTGTGGCGAATTTGTTCAACTCGACAGTCACGGAACTGCTGCTAGCCCCAATTAGACCTATAGTTAATGTATAGACACAAAACATATACAACGTGATACATCTTGCTCACAGGGTTTTCTTGATTTACCCATTCTGAATTTAAAAATCTTCGAAAAAAAATTTGCATCAGAAGGACAGTGATGATTTACCCAGCATCACTTGCGAATTGTTTTTAACACAGTCTCTGGATTCCGCACTGAATTGTGGGTACAGTTCCTGGGCACTACCGATGGCTAGGGATTTATGGGAACAGTAGTCATAGACCTTCATACCTGAAGGACAAAACATAGATCAATGTAAATATTCCTATAGTGATCTTGTAATCAGACAGCAATGCATGTATAAATTAATTCACTCTCACAAATACACCAATACCGTATGATCAGAAGAGTAATATATTGGTATACCTACATTCACATTCTTAAATATTTTATGTTCCAGTGATGAAATTTGTACCAGTGAATATATGCAACAGAAAATTGTTTTATTTGGGATGATACAATTAATAGAAATCTTAAATCGTGCTACGTAAATACAAGAAATGCTTTACCCAGCTTAACTCCAGGAACATAGCTATCCGTCAGACTTTCTCCGTTCAGAATTGTATTCTTTTTGTTTAATCTATCCAAAGCCCATCGCATGGCCTCATAGGATTGCATCCAGCCTGCAAAAGATATTCATTTTGTAATGTGGTATAATTTCGTTTCTACTCCTTTTCAATTATACTACTATATGTAATAAATCTTGATAGTCTCGTGTTAAAATCCTTTCATGATTCTGTACGTTATATAAATGTACAGAAAACATATAAAAATATCCGGAGAAAACTTACCCGTGTTGATATCGCCACAGCCATACCCACCAGTCCCCGCCCCCCTCATATTGATGATTCCGCCAATCATGGCCTGGGACCCCTTCTGAATGATGGCAGTTCGACTTCCGGCAGTGCACGTGCTTTCTCGAAGAAGTGTTGACTGTGTCATGGCAACGGCAAATGTGCCAAAAAGGAACAACCACAAACTTGTCATCTGTATGATAGATTATAATTTTCATATTTGCCACACACAAATCGTTCTACTCAAATTTCTCTGTGTCCGTATTCCCATATTACGATGAAATTTTCAAGAATCAAGCACCATGTATCAATATTTGTGATATGCAGGTTTAAAAGCAATTGATATTATAAAAATATGCTATTGTTTACATTGCAACAAATAATTTCACCATGAAAAACTTTAAAATATGGAATATGTTATAATACAACATCACAATGGCAAAAAATTAACAATGACATCACAATGACAATTCGAGTAATTAGACTACAGTGTGAATGTTGTTGGCACGTTTTGCTTACTGAAAAGCACGGGAAGATCTGATACATCTAAATATCATAAGAACATAATATTAAAACGTTTTCATATAATACACACACACACACACACACACACACACAATTCATGATCAATTTTCCTGCATGCACACCAGCTGGTAATAGGTAAAATGAAATACACAACTTTTCAATGCTTAAATAGAATATCGATTTCAGTATATATATATATATATATATATATATATATATATATATATATCCTTTTTGAGAAATTAAAGTTTGAAATCTGAAATACATTATCATGTTGCACTGTATAGGAATTCATTTAATCATGTTGTCCCTTTGAGTATCCTTTAATTTGGTCTAAAAGTCCCTTAATTTCTCCCCAGACCAACGAATGCAAGTTTTTGACTTTTGATCTTGTATAATTGCACGATTCATTAAATAAAGAAAATCATTGTATGATATGTATTTCAGCGAGATACTGAAAAAACACATTATCAAGAACCATTCACTAAAGAAAAGATAACTCTGATTTTTAATGGTTGAAGTAATATAACCGAACATAAAAAAACGTATTTATGTAAAGTATGTAGAGTAATATTTTATCAAATATTTATCCGTCCAATGTATAGAACTGATATTTAGTAATATAGCAATATATCATTATTGTAAAATAATAACGGAATTGTTAATGTCCAGGTTAAGTCTGGGGCATCAACTTCACACTTTAGAGTCCGATATTGATATTCTTTAACTATTGACTGAATACTCGTACAGCCATTGATTAATTAATCAAATAGATAATGAACTGCGCGTATAGAAAAAAAAGAAAGAGGTGGTGTTGGTCAGCTGTAGCCGTACTGTATTTTTTGTACTTGAAGACACACGTACATGTACAGACATATAGAAACAATATAGAGGTGCCGATAATCCAGTGATTGAGAAACCCCCTGATCACTAAAGTTTGTTATTAATATAGATCACGATATTTGCATTCAATTCTCAAAAATTATTTCATAGATCCATTCCCTGGTACATCACACCCTTCATATACATACAATAACAAACCGGCTTTACAGGCAGTATTTACAAAGTTTCATTTGTTACAAGACAATTCTTACCTTTACAATTTACAGAAGAACCTTTTTCAATAAAGAATTGCTCCCTGTCCCCTTTAGAGGGGGATGCTGTCTCCGTGTAGAACTGAAAGCTTTACCCCTAACCCCTCCTCGCGTGTTTTGGGTGTTTCGCGGTTTATTTTTAGATTTTCGATCGATACACTACCTGCACATTTTCTATTCACTGAAACCTGTAGGACAAGTTTTCCAAAGAGTTATTTTTAACCATGGTAGGCGGGGCTAACAGGTATTAATGAAATTGTCACACCTGAGTAATTTTCTGACAAACCGGAATCGGATTTGTAACGATAGGTAAAAGTGAAATTAGATAATCGATTGAAACCACAATTGATTAAATGAAATTCAATCAATGATTTTAGGAACCGAGAGGAACCATTATAAGCTGTTCGGTTCCAGCATTTGCAGCTGTTCATTTACAAGTACACACGCGACACAATGAAGTGAATAGCACTGAAGAAGTTCTAAAAAGTAAAACCAATACCGTGCATGTGATTTTAATGTTTTCCATTTAAAAAAATACACATTCAAATTTTACTCAAAGTTCCTCTTTGGCCTTGAAGTTGCATATTATACATGTAATATATAACTTTATTTTTAAAGAATGAGCAATATGTTGTTTGTCCGAAGTAGATTGTTATAATAAAGTAAATAAAAACAGAAATACTTTATTTTCCATTTATGGTGCCACTGGAGAAATAATATAATTACAAGAAACATAATTTGTCACAAAATGAAAGCCTCGGTGACAGATAACAAATTGAACTACCTCCCTTTTACCGAGGTGTTAGAACTATGGAACATGTGCATGATTCAGCAGCAACCTGCTTCTACTGGGATTGTGATATGATGTTTAGCAATTAAATAATATTTGAATAGATACAAGAAAATTCATCATCACCAGGGATCTGATACACGATATATTCTTATGTACTCGTATTTGCGATACTTTTTAACAAAGATAATACACCTTTAGGACGAGGTGGGCATGGTAATCAAATTTTAAATACATTTATGTGTGATACAACATTTGTATTATTGCTTTATTTTGTTTTTATATGGCAGAGAACAGGATTATACTATATACAGCAGGTGTTGATCCAGCCTTTTTCATCGAGAGGGGGGAGGGGTCCAAAAGGTCAGGGATCTGTGACATTGTTCCAGGGCGAAGCCTCCGAAATTTCCACGTTTTTACAGATAGTAGGCTATGCGAAATCAGCACCCAAAATTGCGGTATATTTTGACCTTGAATTTTGAAATCGTCCCCAGTGAGTGAATAAAGTCGATCGAGAGAGTTGCAATGTTACACGCGATGCTAGGGTGAAAGATGACTATATTTTCTTTCAGTTGGAAATTCCAGACCCCCACCCCACTCTAGATCCGCTCTCGAATTACAAACAAAGAATGATCGAACAAAAACTATTCATGTATTCATTGGAAGTTCTCATTTTGAAACACTAATAATTAACAAACTAATACTAAAACGGAAAAAAAATCTCACTTATGAAATGGCATTGTACGGTTTTGAATCAAATAATGGAATAAATTAGTATTTAACAAGAAATTAGTAAATTTATTATACTTCCGATATCCATATTTCCTAGACATTAGACCACAATAGCAAGGAAATAAATTCATTGATTAAAATATGGGTTTTGATTTTCAATTGTTTGTGGAAAAGTGAAGGGGAAAACCCATTGTAAACTGAGAAATCTTTTAGATGAAACGTTTCAACGTCTTTCTAATTTTTACTTCACGTTCAACAAAATTAAGTGGCAGATCCCGGATATCATAAAGAAAGCCACTGTAAATATTCAGGTGCATATAAACACCTTTTCACGTTATTGATATAACCAAAAATATTTCTTTAAAAAAAATCTGCAAATATTTAATTTAGAAAATATACAAATTGACATTAAAGGAAGGAATAGGGAATGCTTTGAGCAGGCATATACCGTAATAGGGAGTACTAAGCTTGGAAAACCATAATTTAGAAAACATATGTGAACACTGTCGGACTTTCATTAAGACAAGTTTTAAACAACCTTTGATCATTTTCACGGCATCCATTTTCACCTGTACTATTATAATTATTCTATTTACCCAATCTAATTAAAATTAGATCCTTTGATCCCCTCACGTACATCGCTACACAAGGTGTAGCGATATACGTGAGCGGATTAAAGAATCTAATTTTAATTAGATTGTCTATTTACTGTCATTAGCATGAAAGGAAAGTATTATGTATGATTATCCATACTGATGTCAGATATAACCCATGTGCCAAAGTGGGTTGAATCTAATAAGCACTATACAAAAAGTAGTGCCTTTTAAAATAAATAAATAAACTGTCACATATAACAGTCTCGATATTTTGTTGTGCTACTTTAAATACGTGTTGGCCGTTTGACATGGATCAATTCGTATGCTGTTCGAAAATTAGCCAAAAAAGTCTGTTACACACTTCAAGAATAGTTGCTTATCGAGATTGTGAAGGAAAAAAAATGTTGGTTTGATTATTGCAATACAATTTCAAAGGGATCGGACACATGTTCGAAACACTTAAACAGCCCTCTTCCATTGTTTGTTTGTTAAATGCATTTTTGTTTTACAGCTATGTGTAACATTCATTAATTTTTGCCTTACAGGAAGGTACTGAATCAACCTACTTAACACGACATAGGGAAGTTCGCACCATTCTCGAAATATTTTAGAAACTTTCAAATTGCATTTGTACCAGGCAATATCATTAGAATGCCTATTAATAATTCTAGAAAGCAACATTAAACAAAGTATAATAAAAATCTCTTCCTCGCTTCTCATATTGTATAAATGCAATTTAAACGTGCTCACAGTGTTACCGCATGCATACACTATACATGCACTATACATGCACTATACACGCACTATACACGCACTATACATGCACTAAGACTTCACAAAATGGTATTTAGGATAGAAGTTGAATGTTGCCACCCACCCACTCTAAGTCTTCTAAGAATTGGAATAGCTCAGGACGAAGAAATTAAAACATGGAACTACTCAAAGATCTCCCTCTCAAATATTTTCAAAACTCTTTTATTCAAAATTGACATGTCTTTGAATTTGAGCTGATCATGGTGAGGCATGAACCGGCAAAATTGAGGTGGAACAGTTGTGAATTAAGAGTGGGTGCCCCCTTTTTTCGCTTCGAATTTACAATATCTGTTGTATAGTACATGTGTATTAGATGCATTTTTCAATCATTGTTTGTTAATAAACATATGACTTCATTTTAACATCTAGAGTTTTCTTCAATATATATCAAACCACAGGCATTAAGCTCGCTTGAAAAATTTAGACCCCTGGTATGAATAATTCAATACATAGTCAAAATATGCGTGAAGCGAGATTGCTGCCTGTATATTAAACATGTACGAGGGTTGTTCGATATGTAATGTGTATTGTACGATATCTCAAAAGCATTCGACTCATTTAGTGAAATGAACATTACATCCCTTCAAAGTATACTCCGCGGCTTGAAATACATAATTTCAATCTCTGAATCCTTTCTGAAATGCGTCACGGTACGTTGATTTAGGTAGACCTCTGAGGCACTCACTGATGGCTGAGCCAAGGGCTTGTCGGGGCCTGGAACGACGACCAGATAAAAACTTTTTAAGTTTTGGAAAAGGAAAAAGTCGCATGGCGATAAATCTAGAGTATGGTGGATGTGGCAAGGCGGTAACCTTCTCCGTCTTCAAAAACTGCTACATAAGCTCAGATGTATGTGCTGGAGCATTATCATGAATTAGACGAACACGCCTAAATCCCGACACGGGGCGTCATTTATGAGAATATTTTTTGAGCTTGTTTGGTATAACATCTCGGTAATACCAACTTGTAATACTTTTGCCCTTTGGCACCGGGATTTGTACGGGTATACCATCGCATGAGAAGAATATGAGAAGAATATGCAATAAAGAACCTTCTGCTGATGGTTCTTTTGGCAACTACAGGCCTTCTACCGAGTTTAGTTAGCCATATTTTGTTTGCAATTTTTCTTACTGGTTTGAAATAGTTAACCCATGTTTCGTCACCAGTAACAATGTTTGCAAGCTGTCTTTGAATGAATTTGGGAAACATGTCAAGCAATTGCTTAGCGGTTTATACCCGTAACCGTTTTTGGTCATCTGTCAATATATGTGGTAGCCATCTGGCAGAAATCTTTAGTACTTTCAAAATACGCTTCAAAATGAAATATGCACCCGTGATAGCGATATGCCAATAGCTTTGGCAATATCACGTATCGTGCACCTGTCGTCACTTTCAATTACTTTCCCTGACTTTTAAGACATTTGCCGTGCCTGTTACAGTCACAGGTCGGACATTTTTTGCTGCATCTTTGACGGACTCTGTCAGAAATTTCTTTCTCCACCTACGAGCTGATATAAGATACTTTATCAGACCCATAAACTTACCCCAATTTAGTATACAGCATTACCGAATGACGGAGTTTTGTGCGAACTTTTATATAAGCTCTAATTTTTTCAATATTCTAAACCCGTTTCCCAACCATTTTACAACAGTGGTCAAAAACTGGCTCTATGGAAATGGCTATAAGTTTAAAACTATGTGGAGCTGAAGGCTCACGTTTATACCGTTGAAAACGTATTGAATAGAGCTATTCGAGAGTATCATCAACGATTGGCTCTATTGAAATGACTATAAGTTTAAAACTATGTGGAACTGAAGGCTCATGTTTATACCGTTGGAAACCAAATGCGCTCGACGTTTTAAATATCTATGATAAAATAATCATCCTCTTGCAAACAAAATAATTTCTTTACAGGAAGACAATTATGTTCTTAAAATTATAAATACTTAAAATGTCTAGCGTCTGTGTTGGAAAGGTATTCAATAGAGCTATTCAAGAGCATCATCATCCACGAAACCGTACAAAACGCTATCGCGCTGTGGTACAATACACATTACATATCAAACAACCCTCGTATAACTATAGCAGAGCTCGCTAAGTTATGTTTTAGTATATAAAAAGACAGCCAATTTTGTGGGTAAAACACTCTGAGAATTTACCTCAATTCAATACTACATTAAAGAGGACTCTTGTATTTCATGCTTCGATATGCGACTTGATGCACAAGTATATGTATTCCCACGAGTCCACAAAAACGGAATACTATATCCTCAATCAAAAATATAACCCAGTCTTTTTTTCGAATGATTCAATGTTATGGTGAAATGGAGATATGTAAGGGGTGTGAAGCTTCGCCCCCCCCCCCCCCCCCCCCCCCCCCAAATATCAAGATATCTTGTCAACCTTCAAGGTTCCTCTTGAATTATATACAGCAGTTCTGTCTGATATCCAAACTTTTCATCCGAATTTTACAAGTGCTTTGCAAAAGAGCACCATTAGCAATGCTCGTACATTTGATAAACCTGGGTCATCAATCTTGGGAAACTACATTTCCCCCCCCCCCCCCCCCCCCCCCCCCCAAGTGCTCAACATTTTCCTCTGTGGTTATTGCACATTAATTTCATAATCAAACAGTAAATGAATTAATTGATTTTTACGCGTGTGATACAACTAAAACAGGTGGCTGGAAAACCATTATAGTCAATTTGAAATCACTTCTCAAAGAGAGACACGACATCGAATTGTACACGCAGTGGCCAAACTTTCCAGACAGATGGTTGTTTGCAGCTGCAGCCCGCAGACCAATAATGTTATGAAATTTACACGCCCCAAGAAACGCTGAAGTCAAAATTGATTTGTTACAGTTGTACGTGCTTCTCGGGCGCGGACTTTTTCCCTTCCGAAACGTGGACAGGCATAGTCTACATCCCGGTAGAAGTAGGCCATGCTGTCCACTTCGTCGAAAGAAAATAGACCGCGGACGTGTCAAGCGCCCCGTGAAAAAGAAAGAAAGAAAAAACATCGTGTATATTCATTAAATTTTATTGTAGCATCTTGAAACAGGTACAGAAAAGCAACCATATTATTGAAAACTC
Organism: Ostrea denselamellosa; assembly: GCA_024699665.1. Lineage (NCBI taxonomy): Eukaryota > Metazoa > Mollusca > Bivalvia > Ostreida > Ostreidae > Ostrea > Ostrea denselamellosa. The sequence continues at coordinate 22,229,910 of JAMZEH010000055.1, forward strand.
GTGTGTCAACTTTCGTAAATTTTGATTTTTATCACAGTTTTCATTATCAACAATTTCAACTTTAAATAACGAACCAAAAACGAAAGGGAGAAAGTTACCTTTAATATCATTTTGGAAGTTTTGAACGGGGACATGAAGTGCTTGTCAACAAACACGGATTTATAATAAATTAGCACGATAAACAGTTGAACATTGTGCAAGATTAACAAATGAGTAACATTAGACAAAATGCAAAGTAATTTACATCTACATACATACTACATTGACATTGTAGTATATGCTCTAGGAACAATTCTGTTTATTTACTACATTTCATACAGAAAATATTAATGTGAAAAGTGACTTAATAAATTATTAAAAAAGAAGTGGTTGTGAGTTCTTTTTAAATCACTGTCTCCAAGTGGAATTATTTCATAACTTAATTCTTCAATATACATGAACATGCATAAAAGTTATACAAACACCACATTCAGATGTAACAGAAACTATGCACACAATATTCACTTTCTAACAACTGGCCACCAGTGATATGATTTATCAGAAAAAAAGGCCTAAAGGATTCAAATGCAACTGCCATCAAGCCTCATTATTTCGAACTTGATGGGGCTGAGAAAAGACCGAGATACTGAGGGTTTGAGATGCTGAGGTTAAAATGCATAAAGAAAATGTAGTTAGGACTTCCAATTCATATATCCATGGTATTCGATATATTGATATTCAAGATAACAAACATCAACTGTACTTAATATAAGAATAAATAGATATTTTTACACCTGTAGAGAAAAATGGTTGAGTGAAAACTGCTTTACTAATGAGACTGAAACAATGAATTAATGTCCATATTCAAAATGAATAAAGCAGTCATTGAAGATATTTGACATTCAATAACAGTGAGGCTGAAAAAATACCACCATACGAGGTGGATAAATCATTGTTCCAAACGGCAGTGTGACAAAAGCAGAAAAGAAAAAAAACAAAAAAAACAAACATATATATACAGTACTATGGAATGTTTTTTTTTTTTTCCAGTTTTTGAGCTGTTTTTTCTTTACGTTGTAGTATCACTGGTAGCACTTTCATAAATACAGAGATATGTGTGGACGTTTATTATAACAGAATTAAATACTTTATCTACCACGTATATCATAGCTTTCTAGCTTTACACAAAAAAACCCAAACAAAACAATGAAATATTGCACAAACAATACAGAAGGTATAACCTATATATCTGTGTACCCGCAATACTCCAAACACATTCTAAAGGTGATCAATTTCAGTGAATAAGAAAATGCATATTGCTGCTATGATTGCATAGTGGGGAAAACGTGTTTAACTACGGCACAAACATATAGATCATTCAAGTACAAATGTAGTAACATACATGTCTCCATAACATGGTTCAAAATATGTACAAATTTCTAATCATAAAAATATGGATAAAATGTTCTATTGAACACTACAAGCTATCATTTGTGTAAAAATATGGGGAAAAGGAAAAATGTATGTACTCTTGCTGTCTTTACTTTTTTGTGCATTAATTCTGCAAATCTGATCTTTCAGATTCTTGTTTAGATCTTACTCACAAAAAAAAAAAAGAAGAAAGAAGATACATGCAGGAAAAAACACTCAGCTGTCGTTTTTGATTTACTGTGTGGTATTGCTTTGTAATATTCTCATTATGCAGTTGAAGAAAAGCTTGGCAAGATCCTCTTGATAATACAATTATTATTTTTAAGAATTACTGAAAAATGAGTCACTTACTGAACTACGAGAGTGAACTCTTACTTGTTTGATTGATCATAGGGTAAAATGTGTGCAAGAAATAGAATTTTTATTCTATGTTTTACAAAATTCACCCACTTTCTGAAAAAGTACGGAATATTTCTAAATTTCCTCAAAGCTGACATTTCTAACAGTACTAGAAACACATTAAATACCAAGAGACACAGCTAAAACACACAAGTACAGTACTGAACAGAAAATATTAATGTTCTGAACAAGCACCTCATTAAATATCCTACATAAACAAGGACATGGATACATGTACTACTATACGGTATATATTTCATCTTTTCAATTAAAATGTCATGGCTGTATACTAAATGAAAGACATCTATGGCTGATTGAAATTGTAACAAATGTCTGCTTGTATCTTATATTATTTACAGCTTGTAATATTTTGTCCAAGTACATATTCTGTTTTCTTTTACTTTCTTTTGTTAAAGCAACCTTGAAGTTGATAATGTTCATAAATACTGTAACACATGATTTTGATTAACAAGCACAGAGCACAGACAAACTCATTTTCATTCAGTGTGGGGTCAAGAAACCCAGACCTGAAATTTTATATTAATATCTTGCTTCTGTGACACTTTTTTCCCATTAAATACTCACAGAATGTAGAAGTTGCTTCAACTGATGACAATCTTTTTTTTAAAAAAAACAATTACTATTTCTACTAATTTCTTGGTCAGACATTCCAAAATTAAACATTAACTTAATTTTGCCAACTTCTTCCAGCTTTTCTCCATTTACCCCTTCCCACTCCTGTTAGATCCACACCGCTACACTAGCCTGTCCTCCCCATGCATTTCTATAGTAGCTTCACACCTCCGGATGTTCCGGCCACTGGCTGCCAGCTGTAGGAGAAAGTACAGCACACCCGCCTGGAGAAAGACATCCTGGGCATCCTGCATCAGTTGAGTAGGATTTTGTTGGTCACTGACCGCAGGGTGAAGGAGGGTGGGGCCAAACACGGTTGACAAGTTACTGAGGGACATTTTATTCATAGACTCAAGCTTGCTAACTCTGAAATGAAGACAACTGTGCTTATTTCAAAAGACTCACACTGAATACATGCACCTGCAAATTTTGAAGATTCTCATGTAAAAATTAAATTTTTTATAAAAAAAAATGTGTACACTGAATATTTCTTTTGTACTTAATGGGAGAGGTTTACAGTGGTTTGGATAAGTTTTTATAGTATACTGTATTGACTCTATATACAGGTTTGTAAGCTACCTGACTAAATGCTCTACAATTGCTACTATGCAGTAATAGTTCTCGTTTGGAAGGTCATGAAGAAGTTGAAGGAAGACTTTTTCTTTCGCATCTCCATCATGTAAACCTACAAAATCATATGTGCTATTTATAAATAATTATGCTTGGAACTACAAACTTCTTTTCTTCATAAAAGCTTAGGGCGAAAATCAGGCACCAACAAAACTAAACTGTCTATGTGCTATTTTCCAAATTCTTGTGCTTTTTATCATAAAAATTTTTCTTCACAAAAGCTTAGTGTGAAAATCAGACTCCAACAAAAAGAAACTATTTGACCAAATCTTATGCCTGTATATAAACTGTAATTTTTTTTACTTGTGAAAATCAGACACCAAGAAAACTAAAATGTATATCATCACATGATGTAAACTGAAGGCATGCACTTAAAAAAGCAGTAAGAGCTGAATTGAGGCAAATTGTTGCTAACCAATGGTATCTATGAATTGTTTGTAGCTGGCTTCTGAGAAGAGGGGTTCTGGAAGTTCCCTGAAGTAGAGTTTGAGAACCCCAGTTACTGCATGAATGTCACTGTCTCCAAGGATGTTCAAACCCGCCCTCAAGTCTGTCAATAAGAAAAATGGAATGATGCTCTAAAACACAGATATCTTCTTTATACAAAATTGAACTGGTATACTGAAAAAATTATCAGGGACAAAATTGAAGAACTCTTTGGAACACTATGTGTAAATACATGTAGTACTGATATATATAATGTTGACTCAGGGAAATAAACTATTAGCAAACATAAACTATAAATGAATTGAAAACATACTCTACTCAATAAAGGACTGAGTGCAGAGTGTCATGCAATGTGCACATCTAAAACTCAACACAAATGAACATTCAAGCAGGTTACTGTGTCACATAAAAAAAGAAAAATGACACTTGTTTTTGATTTGGCATATATGTTTGTAAAAGTGTGTAGCATAATAAAATGAGGCAAGATGATGCTTTGTATATATACAAATATTTAGATACACATGAAGTTTTGTACCAAGAGTTCGCAGAAATGTGAATAAACATGTAGCGAGTTTTACAGTCTGAAAATCATTTGTTCACTATAATTTTCTAGGTTTATCAAGGTTTTGGATTTAAACTTATTTTAACAAATCCTATTTCAAGGCACAATTAAACTAAACAAATCTCCATTGTTAGTGCTGGGTTAATATAGTGAATAAATCCTTTCATCTTTTTTTTCACTTCTGAGCAAATTTCATCACAATCTCAATCACCTAAACATTAATACAATTAAGATATTCTATGCACAAAGCACTCATATGTCAAAAGCCAATGGTCAACATATTCAGATATGAGCATTCCATGATCAGCGTTTCATAACAAAAAGATATTTACACACTGGGAGCCATTTACTCTCTACATCTGAAAATGATGCAGATATTGGTGATAAAATAGACATTGACCAACAACATCCTTGTGAAAATTGCAAGGAAATTGGTACATGTGTATGATACACTAATAAATGACATACTGTAATATCCAAACATGTAAAAAGCAATGTGGCTCTTTTTACATAAGATTTTACAACAAAGATCAAATTACAGGAATACTGTAACACTTGCACCTTCACATCTCATGTTCTGCAGATTTTCTGAATTAGTAAATAGAGTATATCCGTGGTTGATAAAAGTGCATATTTACAGTAAAACATGGCTATAGTTTGTTTTAATGAAAGCTTGTTATATCCTGTAAAATTTCCATTACTTTCCTCTCATGGGGGGAATAAATATCACTTTGCAAATATCATAAATTCATTACAAGTGTGCCCATTATAAGCATGTTTTACTGTACTCATGACCTTATTTGATGAATTAAAAGGGAGAAAGAATGTCTTTTTAATATTTTGTGAAAAGGACTACTGAAGTCAATGTTAATATACATACATGTACAAATTCTAAAGATAAACATGAACATTTCATTATCCTTGTTCATCTTACCAATTCCTCTTTCTTGTATATGAATTATGAAGACTAAAATTACTTGTAAATGACTACATCATAGGATTCTTTTTGCAGTCGCAGTATTACACATGTACTAACTTGATGGTAGAACTTATCTGGTCATACTTTTGTCAAAAGCCTTTTTGATCCTTTGTATATCTGATGTCACACCAGAAATCCTGTACAAACCAACTTCTTCCATTCCTGTAAAAAAAAAATGACAAAGGACATCAAGAAACCAGAAAGAATTTTAAATAAAGAATTCTATTTACATTTCCAATGTTTGCGTCTTTGATGTCTTCAATTACAGATTGTAATGAATGTTCTGCAGTTGTGAAAAATGTGCATACAGATCGATGAATATAGTGCATCTATTTTATTAATGGCTGGAAATTCTAATAGAAATGAAAGGAGAGTGTAAATATAAAAAGAAAATAAATTTCATTTTAAAAAATACATGATTTATAAACTATAATGCATTCCACTGGTGCATACTTTTCATGAAGTGCTTGCACACTTCATGAAGTATGTCAAAGTAAAAGAGTTGCATTTTATATCCTAGTGTACTTTTGAATTTGAAATTTATTTCTCAACTAAATTTTTAAACAAAACACCAGGTAACATGAAATCTGCTCTACTTTATCACCATTTAATACACAATCTTAGTCGCCGCTAAATACAGGGGCGATTTCACAATTATCCTTAATGGGCAGTTTCAAACTTAGCAAACATATATTCCTTGCTTACTTTAAAGCAGCATAAAACAATATTAAAATGGTCAACTGTTGACTAGGTAAACTCAAATCTAAGTAAAAAATTTCATTTTCCAATGAGTATTAGTGAAATTGTCCCTAATGCAGTATATGAAAATGGTGCAACATTTGCATGTACGAACATTATAGCTTGATTAATATTTAATAGCATTAGTGCTTAGAGAGTACAATATTCCATTACAGTGTTTACAGAAAGCAGCCACTTGCCTCGCGCCTCTACCTCCTTGATACAAGCTGTGACAAAACTCGGAACTGTCTTTCGTTCTCGACTTGAAGAAAGAAAAAAAATTTTGATTTGCAATGTTGAGCTACATCGTAACTTGTACAGTATTTTATCCTTTCAAATTACGAAATACATACACTACATACAGATTAATAATACATAAAAATACAACCCTTTTGACTAACTAATTAGTATACAATTTACACCTCTGGTATATACAGGGGTCCATGTTTGCCCTTGTTTTTTTTTCTTTACAGGATTTACGAGATTGATCATTGTTCATTATTTTCACGTGTTCATGTACACATTTTAAATTCCAAAAGCCACAACTTCCTTTGAATAAGCATAATAAAGGTTATGAAATATTCTTGAAGTGATGTTCAACAAAAGTAATCAAACAGTGTTTACTTGCAAGCAATTCCAATCTTGGTTCCAAACAATCCTCCCTGGATTTTGGAAGGTGACCTCTTCAATGTTTTAGTGGCTGGTGTGTGTCTTACTGAGATCATCAGTGATAACTATCAAATCAAGCTCAAGCCCCTCAGTCAATGCATTCAAACTATCACTACACATCAGAAGCTTTTCAAAGTGAAAATTCTTAGCAAAGTTGGGATTTTATAACAATTTCCAAAACTACTTTGCTTTGAATATGTTTGAACATATAGGGATAAAATCTTTAAACATATGAGTGAAAAATTCTCGATGGGATGTAAAACAAACAAATAATCAATCATTAATCAATCTTTAAACATTAAAATATTTGCAAATGTAATGTTGTTTTCACACTGGTTACTAAGTGACCTTAAGAATTATTCAAGCTTTGATTTGAACTCACTGTATTCATACTGATTTTCTGTTCTTTGAAACTGCTGCTTAGCCATGTTCGACTAAGCTGAAAATCAAAAACAAATGAAATCAATATCTCTTCTTGCACATGAAGATTACAATTCATTTTCTCTCCTTGGAATAAATATCAATATTTACATTTCCAATGTTTTTACCTTTGATACCTTTATCAATTGAAATGATAGCCATTTCCTCATGAATGTGAATGATGTGTGTGAATTTTGAGAAATATAGTACAGCTATTGTAACTGCTGGGGATTCTCCAACAGAAATGAATATAGAATGTAAATATAAGAAATGAATTTCATTTCTGAAAATGCATAAGGGTATGAACTGCAATGCTTCACGCTGGCATACTTTTCATGAAGTGCTAATGCGCTTCATGAAGTATGCAGGAGCAAAGCGTCGCAGTTCATACCCTCATGTATATTTCAAAATTGAAATTTTTTTCTTAAATAGGAATATCAATTTGAACACAATAGGATGAGACACACACCTCAAGAGCACTCCTGCCTATCAGCTCATCTTCACCCTCCTTGTTCACAGTGTAACACAGAATCCTCAATGTTTGTGATCCCTCTAATTCCAGCTCAAAGTCTTGGTCCCAGCTTGGTTCCACAGAGTTGACACAGGGTCGAGTCTTTGCTTGCATGAAGAAATAGCCATAGGAATCTAGGTGAAGCTGTACAAAGGTATCTGCGAGACAATTAAAAATTTTATACATCTACTACATTTAAGAACAAGTTTTTTCCTATATACTGTATGTTACTATGTTTCTTACCTGAGTATGTTTTCTTTGAGGTGTGTGTGTGTGTGTGTGTGTATGTGTGTGTAAAAACACAGTTCAATATTCAAGGGGTATATATGTATAGATTAAATGATTTCACTTACATAACATAAAATCAGCATATAAAGCATTTACAGAATTTATAAAATGTACTTACGTCAGAGACCAGTTACACAAAAGTTAGTTAGATTTAATTGTTAGTTAACTTGCAATCAACTCTATGTAACTGGTTAGTTAAATTCAACTATTAGTCAACGTACAATCTACCCTATTTAACTGGAAGTTACTCAACTAATTTTTGAGCAATTGTGATTTTCTAACTTAGAGAGCAAGACTCCTAAACCTCCAGCAAGTTCAGTCAGCTTGGATAAGTCAACACATGACTTTCTCAAATGCATACGTTTGCACTGAGGCTGGGATTGGATGTTTACAAGCTCTCAAATAAGAGACTGAGATTGGACATATAAAGCTTGCTAGTATGAGGCTCAGTTTAAAGCTTTTGATATGGGTAGCTGAGTTCACATAAATACAGCTTTGATCAAATTACATTGAACTGATGATAATTTAATTACTTATTAGAAGGATCATGGAAGACAAGCAAATGCGGACAATTATAAAATTTTTTATCCAAACATCTTATGAGACACCCTCTAACTTTTATCAAGTTCAATGTTTTAATACTGTGATTGATTGATTATTGTTTCTCGCCACACTCAACAATTTTTCTTATCTGGTTGTGTCCAGTTTTTATTGGTGGAAGAGAGAACCCAGATACAATGTACCCGGGAAGAGACCACCGACCTTCCAAAAGTAAACTGGCAAACTTTCTCATGTATTTGTGAGTAAAGGCACTCTGATTGTTGTTTTCTGCCACACTCAACAATGTTTCAGTTATCTGGTGGCGTCCAGTTTTTCTTGGTGGAAGAGAGAACCCAGATACAACGTAAACAGGAAGAGACCACAGAGTTTCTGAAAGTAAACTGGCAAATACTGTTGTATCATTTAAATTTGTGGGGGCCAATTTCTGTGGATCGTTGAGATTTTAGAGTGTCGTTGAGTTGTAATTTCATGGATATGGTTTCTGTAACATTACAGCAATATAAATCCTGTATTTCATTGTGGTTTGAAATCCATGGGATAAGGGTAAAATTAGAACATACCACACGGACTGTCCAATCCATCCAGCTTATGGATAGTTACATTTAGGGAACCATTCAGCATTTCATCATCTGAAACAATTTGTTCATAGGATAATTATTTCTTAAAATGTTTAAATGAACCGTTTTAAAAAAAAAATGTTTTGTGTAGGATATGATGCAGTCTTCACATAGTGCTGAACTATATACCAAATTGAATACAAAGTCATCAATGTACTTAATTAAAAGAATATGTATTAAGGATATGAAAACTGTCATAGTCTGTCCTTGAATTCCTCAAATACTAATTAATGGTACTAAATTAATAAATTCACACGTAAAAACATATATTACAATGATCGCCGGTGCAATATTTGTAGAAAGACTCACCTTTCTTAATCAGAACATTTCCTATGTTGTTGACTTGTGGAAGCTATGGGATACGAAACAAAGAAAACTGAGCAGATAATCTAAAATTCCAAATTAAAAAATTCTCAACAATTCTTTAAGACAGACTCTCCACGTGTCAATTTTTAATAAGTACCTGTTTGCTTTCATTGATTTTGGCTTGAACATCATGCCCACTCAGCTGCCTGTGAAGTCCTCCTATAAAATTTTGAATATTTCATTCTCCTTCAATATTTTGTTCATTACAAAAAATACATCGCATATCTTTGTAACTTTTTGTAACCTGTTTCTTTACTATCATTTGTAATACTGAATAAGGCTGATAGTATAAAATGTTCTCCCTTCAATCTGCATCATTGGCATTCATTTCTTTGCTCTTTGGTTTGATTGTGGGCACTTTATTGTGTGGCTGTACAGCTCTTATTCTTTAATGTAGTTCAATTGCTTTTATTTGTTAAAGATTTAAATTCTTGGCCATGTCCATACCACAAATGAAAATTAACATATATAGTTTCATTCTCATCTCGCTCTTGAGACTTTGTACAAGGGAGAGTCTGATACGATTCTTATTTTTAAAATTGTGATTTCAAGTTAAGACTAAGTAAGAAATCGGTATTGTTTCTGATTGGCTGATAGAGACACACCTGCAAAACATGTCAGAAAAGAAGTTCAGAGAAGCTGTACCAGCCTGTTTACAAGTGTCAACTGAAAGACCTTAAGCTATCTATACTAAAAGGCATAATTGTGTGAGAAGTATTTGCTCATGCTCCTTCATGAAAATTGCTATTTTGGTTTACAGCCACCTACTGTTAAAAAAAAAGAAAGAATCTTACCAGACTCTAGCTAACGCAAAATCTCAAGAGAAAGAGTCTGGGGAAAGAGAGACTAGAATTACCTCCCCTTCCTCTAACATTTTAATATTTGTTTTACTGGATGCTGACTAATATCTTTAATACTGTATACTCATTATACCAAAGGCTTACCATGATGGTGGTTTTGTTGTGCCAACATGGCGTCCCTCCATTCCTCTCTCTCGTAATCTGTGGACAACAGAATGTAGTGATTTTTTGAGTCCTCCTTTGTTGAGAATTGCAATGGCAGATGAGGTGAAGCAAGGATTAAAGCTGCTTCCTACAAAACAATTTAAATCACCTAGTGCTTGTAGTCTATCATCTGTTCACACTCACATAAACGGAGATCAAGATGATTGAACTGAATAGTTTGACTACATGCACAAAAAAATCTTGATCAAATATTCTTTATTGATCATTTTCAAACCTGCTCTTCAATTTTCTTCTTTAATTTCTCCATTGTCCTTGTTCCAGATGACAACCAGGACGTCCTCTGGAAAGGAGAAATAATTTCTCACATTATCACTCGGGAATCACTTACATGTAAATACACAGAGGGCCATTTTATGTGTGATTGTGACTACTTTACAGTTTTGTTGGGATGTAATTTCATGGATATAGTTTCTGTACATTGAAACATTATATTGTGCATTTCAATGAGGCTTTAAGGAGGAATGCTACACCAGAGAAATCTGATGTGGATGAAAAGTGGAGAATATAGCATGTTCAACAATATTTGAAACTGAAACTTTTCAAATTAATTTTACTTTATTTAGTCCAAAAAATAAAATAAAAAATGAAGCTTTAGCAGTTTTAGTAGAAAGTAATCTAAAAAAAATTTCTGTTGGACTTGAACTTGAGATCTACAAATCAGCAGACAACACGTTAACAGACTGAGCTGCGGAGGTAATGAGAATGAAAAAGAATATACAAATAATGTTGATATTTATATTTTCTTTCATGTATTAAAAGGAAGTCAGCCATTATGACAAATGTACATATGTAAGAAATCGCCTTAAATTCCTAGGACAGAAATATCCATGGAATTCATGAAAACTGAGTGAACATGACAAATCCACATCTTAATAAATTACAATTGCATAACGTTACTCATGGAGCCCTTTAATGTACCAATTCCAGATTTTTCACTTGTAATCGTTCATTTTAAAAACATGTTATTTATTGTTTCACAAAGTGCTATGGCAACAGAAGACTTACCTCCCCCCTGTCATCATGGATTTTCATTTCTCTCCTCAGTTCTGCTTTCAAGTTGACAATCTTCTTTTTCATGCTCTCAGTATCTTCTTTGATCTGGTACACTTTATCCACTACAAATCACAAATGTATTCTGAATATCCATTAAAACTAGCAGTGTATAACAAATCTCTTTTCATCTGATATACATGTACACTCATAAGTTAAGGCCAGGTACAGACTTCTCCATGCAAATGAGAATCTCAGGACCAATATTCTATAATATTAAAATCAATACATTCATACTCAACTCTTATGATGTGAAAAGGGTGAACACAGATGCCAAATGACCTAAGTGCACTACATCATGTCATATGATGACATCATGCAGACTGTGAATATCCATTTTACATTGAATCCATCTAGTTACAACAAGGTAACAAGATATGCCCTTGGAATTTGTCAGTGATTCTTTCAGAGGGTAACATGGAATTAAATATGCATCAATGCTATTGCTGTCCTAATTAGGGCTGAAATGATCCACCGAAATATCAATACTGTTCAATATAAATGCTCGAGTCAATGTTCGATTCATTGCCTCGATCTTCGGTTCAATACATTCTTTAATATCGGGTTCAGAAAAATACATCGTGCTTATTATTTTTATATGCATGAGGGACAAAATGGTGTCTGTTAATGGTCAGACTGTTTTTAGTCTCGAGCCTGACGAAAACAAAAGTGAACTTAATCAGTTTAAACTACACAGCCAACAAACATCCAACCGTTCGGCAGTTTGGAAATATTTTGTGTATAAAATTGTGACTGTGTATCTTCGTAATTAATTTTTTCTTCAACGTTATTATTGGTTTCATCTGTAAAATGTATCGTATTGAAAATATTGAATTGTGGCAGAAGTACTGCAATACGTATCATATCGTGTAGGGGGTGTATTGTTTCAGCCCTAGTCCTAATCCCGTCCATCACCTGTTTGATCGTTATTTAAAAAAAATTATACTGGTCTGTGCACTTTGTCGCTTGTTTCATTTGAAATATTTGAATCATTATTTATACGATAAACTGACAGCATTTGAGCAGGAATAATAATAGAGAATTCTGTTTATTCTCATACTAAAATTGTCTCAATTTATCTAGTGTTTTTTCTCCCCCAAAGTTATTTTGCTGACATAGTTTGGTTTCCACTTTGGTAAGCAATCTGTGATGTCACAGTCAAATCTACTCACTGCATGTCACATATAACCTTACATGAACATGCTCAGAATATATACAGAAGTTTTAATGGATATTTTGGATTTCAATAATCTCATTTGCGTAGAATCCTTATAATTAGCCTTACCTCACATGTGCAGAAAAATCATTGTAAATTTAGTATCTATAAAATAAAGTGGTTCTTCCTGGTCAATTTCCAAGGAAAACCTGCCGTACTGTCAAGCATAATAAAAAAAAAAATGAGTCATGTCCGTTCCCAATACCTCAAAGTGATTTCCTACCATGATTTGGAGACTTAACACTCACAGAGCAAGTTGCTAAAGATAGTTCGACACTCTCTACCACAACCCTACAGTTGGTGAACACTTGGGTGTGGATTGCAGACATAGACTGAGGAAAGTCAAATAATGCACTGTACTTGCTTAAAAATTCTATGATCAATAAGTTCATTTTTTGGACTTGAAGCAGTTAAATATACAGAAAAAATTTAATTTCCTAGAGTTGTACACAGAGATGAACAACTGCTCAAAGTTTTCTACTTTATCAGAATCGTTTGTCATTGAATGAAATCACTATCAAGACGGTAAAATTAATGGCACAACTTCCAGCTTCAAGTGTGTTAATTTAATCTGATTGTGGCATGAGCAATCACACAATTAAGATCTGTGTGGTGTCATCTCTGCGTAGGACACATCCTGCCAAGATGCAAGGAAATATTTAAAATTTTTTTAATTAAAAAAAAAAAAACCTATCCCAACACTAAAAAATGTATCGGGGGAAATATACCTAGGACTTACATTTCGTTTCCATGGTGATCTGAGGAACTGGTAGGAACCACTTCACTTCAAATACATTTACACGATTCCTAAAACAAAAACCTTAAATTCAATATAAATATATATAAATCAGTATGTCTGATTAATAGGTCCTATAATAATCCATGATTAAGGAAATTTACATGATTGAATTTCCCCATTCATGACCCCTGTCTCTTTAGCAGAAATACATTCCTTAGCAATTTGTTACGTTTAGTGGGGAGCTAATTGATTTGAAGTTTTTGGCATACACTGTAAATCTACATTACACACCTGCCAGTCTGTTTGTGTTTCGTACATACTAGGACATCCGTAAACAAAAACATGAACCTCAGCTTCCTCGAATTTCCAACCATCTCCACAACAAACCCACTTTTTACCAGATGGTCCTCTGTCTGCAAGGGTAGATAATAATCTCTAAAATCATATTTAACTAACCTCCAAAAAATACTGATTTGGAAATTCATGAATTGTTTTATCTGTGGTCCCATCTTATTTCAATGCAATTACTGTACTGATTCAAGAAATATTAGTAATAAGAATCAAAATCTGGATGAAAAAATATCAATCTGTAACAAAATAATCTCTATCAACACAGCAGTACAAAGCAAAAATCACTTAAATTTCTTTTGTTGCATAAGAAAACACGTTACACCCAGACAGTAACATATGTGTTACAACTTCTACAACGGTCATTATTTGATACCTCTGTTAGCAATACTAGTGCTATGAACAGTACTATGACAGTGTAATTCAGAGTGACAAGGGAAAGATTGTTACTGACATGTAAACCCACTTCTACTCACACGAATTCTGCTCATTCATTCTCTATATCATTTCAAAAATAATAATAATCAATATTCATCACAAAATCTCATTTGAAAAGGATTGGAATAAAGGTTTAGTAATAGGAAATCATATATTTGGTGCCTTGACCAAGATCATGCAAATTCATTTTAAACAATGATGATGAGACGTACATTTGCTATTTGTGAATCTTTTGTAGTTGCAAAGTTCTTTAAGTTATGGTCAGCCAAGTCTAAGGTCTTCATGAGAATTTTGTAATCGTCGTGATCTTCTGGTGTGTATTTCAGGAGATCCTGCGTAAGAAAGTATGGTCAGTTCATTTAACCCTAATACAAAGAGAACCAATCTACTCATATTTTGAAAATTGTGATGCAGTCCTAAACATAGCTGTCTCCCAAAAGTGTTCATTTGCTTAGTTAAATGAAAGGCTTCGCTAACTAGAAAAAAAAATTTCAAAAGATCAGTAATACTAAAAATACCTTAAATATAAGTACATTGTATTAGAACACACATTTGTGAATTTCAATAGCAGCAAATTGCTGTTCACATTTGAACAATAAGTATGAGCTAGATTTGACATGAAATTTTTGGGTTTCTTTTAAATGAATTTTCATCTTAATTTCAGTTAAAAATCTTAAACTTATGAACAAATTGATGGACAAAACAAACATTAAAATGTCCTTAATCTTAGATTTCTACAGAGCATACATTCGAAAGTTTCGTTAAAGCTTTCACACACTAATATTAAAATTCTAATACCTACATGTATAACTAGAGTATTTCTCTGAAGCCTCTGCACAGGGGTAAACAAAAGCTCTATAAATAAAACAAGGCATCAATGTACAGGGGTAAACAAAAGTTCACCAAACAAAACAAGACATCAGAGAACATTACCAACTAAGCTGTAAATCCAAAGAAGCCAAAAGTAAGATCTCTATGGATGCATAATAAATAAATCATAATTGGACAAACGAAAAACTTCTTTTTTTAATTAAGGAGTTTATATGTCAATTAGTAAATGTATGATAGTGTTTTCACTTATACATGGATAGGCAAGGCTAACATAGGTGTCACACTTTTTAGCTTTTTTATGTCTTAAAATTTTGCATGTACAAGATAAGTTGAATACCATTAATACAAAACTTACGTATCTTTTTTTTTTTTTTTTTAAATTACCTTGTAATGTATGCTGAGTTCCTGTGCTCAGTCTCTGAAAAATGAGACATCAAACTGTTAATACAAGTAGTCTCTTAACTGGTTTAAATACAGAGATAGCAAATGAAGAAGAATGTATATCAAGCGAACAGTTATTGTTTTATACACTGTACAATCTGAATAATGACTTACCACAGAAGAGACCAGCTTTCGGAACTCCTCATTGTTGTTTGTACATTTCTGTATAATCTCTGCTGCCTCATGGGTATGATTGACATATTTCATATACATAGGAAAATACACAATCTAAAAAGTGTACAAAACCTATATCCTCACTCTACCAGACTATATCACAGTAATGCATATAAATCAGAAACATGGCAAATCTATTTTCTGTCAGAAAATTTTGTGTAGGAGATACAATTTTCAACTTTACCAGCTCCTTAAAAGTGTCTCCCACTTTCTGGGTGTCCGACCAAACATCCACTTTAGCTTGCAGTTTCTCCACAAAGTTTCTATGTTGGACGTGGATTTCCTCCACTTGGTAAAACATGGTGGTGACATCTTCCATGTTACATATTGGCGACTCCCTCAGATTGGTTATTTGGCTCTGGATCTTCCTCTTCAGCTGTGAAAATTGTGCACATAGATTTAACAAGAGCAACATGGACCAAAATGCTCACCTTCGTCACTGTGATGAAACAGAGATAAAAACTCTTAAAATTTAAGACTCTTATACACTACAAACTGGTCCTGGAGTCACAGAATGAGGATACAACTGTGATTGTTTAGAATCTTTTTTAATTTCCCATATCATTACATTTCAATGGAAAACTTAAAATACTACTATATTATTGAAATGTTTAATTAACCCCAATTCTTTTCCCAATTTCTTGATTATTTTATCTTGGAAGAGGGATTTAAATCTACACTTGAACTTGAATTCCCTTCACTGTACTTTGTACCAAATTTGAATTGAAATGGTCAAGCAGTTGTAGAGGAATGAAAATAATGCATAAAGTTAAAGATGAATATTATGCCATTGGCTGTCCATGAACAAATTTTAAATTATGGTTCAGATGAGCAATTAAAAAGATTCTAAATCAATATCAAATCATTGTATGATTTTGTGTGAAATTATTTCATAGATACAATGACATGTATAGAACAATATCTTAAAATTATTAAAATCTTCATACATCATTAATTTTGTTTTTATATGTAATGGATTTCACAGACATTTTATATCATTTAAATTTTGAAACATGCACTGTTTGCCTTTTCACAGTGACTGAGTGCCGGTACCAATAATAAATAACTAAATGACATTTCAAGGTCAGTACATTTATATCACTGATAATCTACCTCCGTAATATCCTGTAGTAGGGATAGGTAAGTTCTCTCACTTTCCAGAATCCCCTTCACGAGAATCTTTCTCATATGAAGCTTCTGGTCTCTAACTTTCCTTGCACTGCTAATGCTCATTGTTCTCGGGATTTCAGGCTACAAAATAAAAAATTCAGATGTGCAATTTGTAGAAATATACACTTGTGTGTGAGCAATATACACATCTTGATAACCTAATTATTTGGAGAAAAATACCGAGTCAAAGAACTCATTTTATAAAAAAATAAAATAAAATAATGTGTGCCTGTAAGAGATTGAATTTTTTGAATAGTTTTTTTTTTTTACTTGGTATCACCAAAATAAATTTCAAGTCTGGTTATAAGAAAGGTTCTCCTGAAAGTTTTAAATGACAATACCTCATTATCACTTGTATCTTCAGAATCGACCCCTGAAGCCTCCAAGATCATGTGACGCTTCCCATCAGGTTCATCCTTCTGTCGAGTTTCTGCTTCCACAACCTCCATACCAGCTAAAATGGCAGAGAAAAGAAAATTACATGAAAGTTACTGTCATTGTGAAACTGGGTGATGAAGATTGTTTCAGTTTTTAAGATGGCGTCTAACATTATAAAAAGTCGCAACTTCTTAAAAATATGTGATATGTTCTGTTTATGGTCATCTTAATACCAAGATTAAATATACATGTACTTACATGCAAAATAAAGTAGTAAAAAAATTAATTTCTTTCCTAAATTACATGGCTGATAAAATGTTTTCAAAATGTTTTTCAAGCATTGAAGAAATGAAGATTCTCATAATCCAGGAAAGAAATAAAATAAAATTACATGAAATAAACATGGCTTTCTCCTTCCATTTTGTTAGTTTAAATCTGAACATATTCAAGCCTTTAGTGAAGCCTGCACCCCATAAAAAGTTAATGTAACAGTAAAATGAATTTCCCCATTTCAATGAGAACACCTGAAGGAAAGGATGAGTGGGTGACTTGGTCATATTTAAATTCCATCAGACATTCAGTGTTTACACAAATAGTGATATGGGTGGAGTTTTTAAAATATTTCATAAACACAACAAAGGGGACACAATATTTGTACTTTGTTTCACTTTTGGAAATGAAGTGATTCACCCCATATAGAGGTACACACTGTTAATACTCCATGTTTTAATTGAACAGGGAAATTCATGATGTCAGCTCGAAGCAAAACAGTTTCCAATTAACAAATGTTTTGCAATAGTTTGATGGGAATCAAATACGTGATGACCAGATTTTGTATGTAACTTCAGATGTCATTTGTAGGAATGACTAACACTGTTGAACGATTTGTTAAACCATCACATGACATGAAATGACTAACTGTAAGTATGTACACATATCTATGTCACAAACGTCATGATTTTGCTAAATCTTGTATTCCTCTGAATCATGCATATCTATTCTTTTTCAGGAAGCAAATGAACAGCTGCTGTGAATTTAATCTCTTTAGTAAGCAGACTGCACTTTTTTGTTCAGGGGTATTAGATTTCTTGTAAAGTGTTGTCTGAATGTTGTCTGAATCTTGGATTGAGAATAATAAATTCCCTGGTATGTAATCTATTTCGTCAATCCAATCCAAAGTCATAAAAACTTAATAAAACCCCCATTCACACATTTGATTTAATAGATTTAATCTTCTTATCTCAGACATGCATTACAGAAAACAAGCTTTGTGCTCCCATCCATTCCCTAACTACAGTACACCACAGTTAATGAAAATCTTGTATATTTACATTAAACAGGAAAGTACACTCAACCAAATCTGAGTAGAAGTGGTTCAATGTCAATTGTGTCATTTCACACTGTTTGATTAATCACTTAAATAGCTTAGCTCATGCAGTTTTTAAGCATTAATGTGCTGAATGGAGTGGAGTTCCACATCTGGGTCATGGCGTGGTAGTGCCATGGGGTTGTGTAATAATGGGGTGGTCACTGGTGGTGTAATGGTATTGTGGTGTCATAGAGTGGTGGTGTCATGGGTTGGTGGTGTGATGTAGTGGTATTGTGATGGAGCTGTGGAGTGGTGGTTTGATGGAGCTGTGGAGTGGAGTGGTGTGATTGTTGTGCTACGAGGTGGTGGTATGATGCAGTGGTGGTGTCATGAGGTGATGTAGTGGTGGTGTGGAGTGGTGGTGTGATGGAGCTGTGGAGTGGAGTGATAGAGGTGTGGTGTGATGGTGGTGTGGTGTGGAGTGGTGGTGTGATGAAGCTGTGGAGTGGAGTGGTGGTTTGATGAAGCTGTGGTGTGGAGTGGTGTGATTGTTGTGCTATGAGGTGGTGGTATGATGGAGTGGTGGTGTCATGAGGTGATGGTGTGATGTATTGGTGGTGTGGAGTGGTGGTGTGATGGAGCTGTGGAGTGGTGGTGTGATGAAGCTGTGGAGAGGAGTGGTGGTGTGATGGAGCTGTGGTGTGGATTGGTGGTGTGAGAGTGGTGATGTGATGGATTTGTGGTATAAGGGAGTGGTGGTGTCATGGGATGGTGGTGCCATGGGATGTTTGTGTCTTGAGAAAGTGGTATCACAGCTGTTACCATAAAATGCGAATAATCTAGCATTCCTTTACAACAGATATTTTCCTATAAAAACCTTTCACAAAGGGAGCTTTGGAGAGGACATAAGATTGATTAATTGTTTGTTTGTTTTCCGCCACAATCAACAATTTTTCAGTTATCTGGTGGCGTCCAGGTTTTGTAGGTGAAGGAGAGAACCCAGATACAATGTATTCGGGAAGAGACTACTGACCTTCCGAAAGTAAACTGGCAAACTTTCTCACATATATCGGCGCGAGCGGGATTCGAACCCGCACCGACTAGAGGTGAGAGGCCTTGTGATTTTGAGCGCAATGAATTAACCACTCGGCCATGGAGCCCCCCCCAAGACATAAGAGGACTCTGCAGACACTGTTCACTTTAGACAACACTCTACTGTACAAATAATGATTAGGAGTCAGGTGTATAGCTGTCTATACCATCTACACCCCTCTCCCCCCAACTTACCCTCATGTCTGTATAATAATTATGATATTACATTAGAATTGTTTTCATTTTTTGCTAATGCTTAGGGTAGTATATTTTATTTATTTTATTTATTTGATAATATTTAAGAAGCTTTTCTTTCATTTTTGCTAATTTTTAATTTTTTGGTTTGATGTTTATGGCTTACATTTTATTTCTAATTTTTTTTTTAAAACAATGGTTTAGGGCAGTAATTTTTCAGTTTTTAGTTAATATAATGAAATTCCATAGAAGGATGAAATATAGATAAATGATAAATTAACAATGTATTTTGAAATCCGATATCACTGGTGATTGATACTTTAGCTAATAACAAACACCGTTTACAACTTAATAATAGCATTCAGTTCAGACATATGTGGAAAGAATTTCCTTATTCATCAGAAATAGATTCAAAGTCATGGTACTCTATCCCAAATTTTACATTTGAAGTAAAAAGTCCAAAAACTACCTCCTACCCTCCATACCCCCCCCCCCCCCCCAAAAATACAGAAAATTAATTTTAAAAAATATGCTGAAAATGAAAAAAAAAAACCAACAACAACAAACAAAAAAACCCTGGTACATGTACATGAGAATTGGTAAACCTAAAGATGAAATACTGCTGGTCATAGGTTGCAAAATTCATTACAGAGAGAACAGATGGCTATTTACTACACTTGTATGTGAACTGTCATAAGGTTAGACATAACCATTTTACAGCCCTATCCCAAAAGCATGTGACTCAGCTTCCTTCTTCAGACAAATCAAATGTCCATTTCCTGAAACTTGTCATCTCCTCCTAGCACCTTCACTATGCCAATTACAGATCTAGAAGAGTGCTGGCCTTATACAAAGTCAAGAATTTTTTAAACTTTCATCCACAGGATTTGAATGAATTACTACAAGCTATGAAAGTGTATGTCTGCCATTATTTGATTATCTTTTTAAAACAAGGAAATATTTAAAACACAGCATATTACAATTGATAGCATTAACTTCAAAGACAATTATCTAACAAAACCGCTAAAATTGTGCAGTTTCAACTGAAACATTGTCTTTTAAACTTCCTCCTGAAGATGGTAACCTTTCTCAAATGTTGTATAAACATAATGACTTTAAGAGATTTGGTTGTAATTCAAATGTCTAAAACGTTTTAACAATTTCAAGGACGTCTTTTGACACTGTATATAACTACATGCATGTACACAGATAACAGCCAATTCTAAGTATTACACTATTTATCTGTATATAGATAACTGTAAATTACCATGAGGTATGTTTTAATGAGCACACGTTTATATACATAGCCCATTCAGTCTACAAATCTACCAAACTGTATAGATTTTATTTTATCCCTAATATATAGCAAATATTTCCTCTTGTAACAGTAAATTGATATCCAAGTTTTTCATTTTCTGGAATTTGCAAACAAAACAAATATTTGACTTTATTGCTAGGTCTAAAATAAAAAGTATTGTGTTTCTGTTCACCTAACCAATCCTAAATTATAACCCCTATCCAACAATTTTCTAAATGACTTGTTCAATAGATTATTGAATAAACATTGTTTATGAACTGAGACTTCTGGGATAATTAATATTAAAATTGCATGCCTATCAAGTTTAATTAACAGTGAGAATTGCTATGTTAATAAACCTGCAAAGAAAATATGATCAGAAAGTTTCTTTGTGTAGTGTGATTTTTTTTTTTTTTTTTTTTAAAAAAAGAGAAAAAATATAATTCATATTCTACCTACCAACCAAAATTTTTGTCTAACTTGTGTATTAGTGGAAACACAACAATTGCAAATTTTACCAACCAAAATTTTTGTCGAACTTGTGTATTAGTGGAAACACAACAATTGCAAATTTTACCAACCAAAATTTTTGTCGAACTTGTGTATTAGTGGAAACACAACAATTGCAAATTTTACCAACCAAAATTTTTGTCGAACTTGTGTATTAGTGGAAACACAACAATTGCAAATTTTACCAACCAAAATTTTTGTCGAACTTGTGTATTAGTGGAAACACAACAATTGCAAATTTTACCAACCAAAATTTTTGTCGAACTTGTGTATTAGTGGAAACACAACAATTGCAAATTTTACCAACCAAAATTTTTGTCGAACTTGTGTATTAGTGGAAACACAACAATTGCAAATTTTACCAACCAAAATTTTTGTCGAACTTGTGTATTAGTGGAAACACAACAATTGCAAATTTTACCAACCAAAATTTTTGTCGAACTTGTGTATTAGTGGAAACACAACAATTGCAAATTTTGGCAACTGTAATAAGAGCTCTAACATCACCATGTGTCATGAATAAATCAAGGCAATCTGTGTACTATGATTTCACATTCAGTATAATGGTAGTAGTACATCTACAACTATAGCACATCAGAATGACTACGATCAGGCTCGTACCTATTTTTTCACACACAGTTATATATTATAATGTGTGTAATCCACTCTATTAAACAGAATATTTATGTATGTGCTCCAAATTCTACAAAAAATTTGATTTCATGTGCCAAAAACTCTCCCCAACTATTGCATAGAGGATGTAAACTTGAACGCGTTGGACAAAGTGCATCATCTGTGCTTGCAACAGGGTTGCGGAATTTACAAGATGTGTATATAGATTGAAATAATTGAATTCACTTCAGGATACCCTAAATCCTAGACCTGTATTCTCTCTCTCTCTCTCTCTGATTAGCATAGTTTGTAGGTACACAAAATTTATATATATATATATATATATATATATATACATACATACATATTTGTCTGGTGTTTTACATCATTTGTAGAACACACTATGTAGGTTCCCCAGTGGTAAGAAAAAATGTAAAATCATGTATTCATTACTGCATAGAAAAGCACCTTACCAACATGTCACATAATCTATGTCTGCATGCCAATAGGAGGGGGGGGGGAATCTAATTTACATATAGATAGTTTTGTGTACATTACTAATGGTTTACATTGTGTTATTGATAAAGAACTTTATAACTGTTCTCTATTGACATAAATATTGTAAACAGGAAGAGATCTGTTTTGATATATATATATATATATATATATATATATATATATATATATATGTGTGTGTGTGTGTGTGTGTGTGTGTGTGTGTGTGTGAGACACTGTCCTCCTCTGTCAGCAGCTGAAGTACTAAACACTAATTATCAATTATGACAAAGGAATTAATGACATGTTTGCAGCCCAGACTGATATCTCTGTGGTGACTAGATTGGGTAGTCAAAATGCACTGCTGTCTTGCAAATTTTCTTAAACACCTTAATCTACAGAGTCACTGTATACCTATTACACACAAGAAGGAGTGTGAGAAATACCCGAGGCTCATCTTTCATCAATTTACATACCTTACGTAACCCACAGGTGACTTGTACCACAATTTGATAGTATACATGTAAAAGTACAGTATATGTACATATACACAGAAAACCCATTAAAAACCTCACAGAACTTATTTGTCAATGCATGTTGTAAACAAATTACCAGATATATGAAACAGACACTGCAAAAGTGCATGCAGCCACATTTCCTTAATTCATAACAATTACATTCAATACATTTGGTCTATGCATTCTTCATACTTACGCTGGATAGGATGAGAAGCACTGTCATCTTCTGGATGTCCTCTGTGAGACTTCTCTGCCTCTGGGTCATCAGGACCAGTTATTTTGGAATGGGTCACTTCTTCACTAGTCAGACTAGTGTCTGATGTTGTGTCTGTACTAGACAGTCCCGATTCACTGGATTTCTTTCTTTCCTTCGTAACATTACTGTTAAAAATGTCAGAGCTCCGATTATATTGGTCCTCCTCCTCCTCTGATTCATACACTGGAGTTTTTCTAGTTAAGAGAAAGTCCACAGAAAAATTTTCATAGTCATTAGATCTCAAACGGTTCCTATTACTGCCTTTTGTTTTAGGTACTGGGGATGATTTTTGACTAGAATGTTTGATTTCTTCACCATGTTCACCTTCACTAAAGTCACTGCTAAGGTTTTTGAATCCTGTAGATATAACTTCACCACTGCCTGGCTTTTCCTTTCCTCCATCACTCAACCTGAATTTTCTAAACATGTCTTTGTCATGTTCCACAGAGGTTTTTTGAGAGCTACCTGTATGACTTAAGGAAGTACTGTCCAAATTTTCAAAAGAATTTCTTCCTGTCAATACGTCCAAGTTAGTTTCAGGTGTGCGTGCCCTTGGTGATGCATGTCCTGCATAACTGCGTTTCTCATTATTTACGGTTGTTTTCACTGGTTCACCTTCACTTATGTGTGGACTAAAAAAACTAGTGCCAGGACTAAGTTTTTTAGAACGAGGAACTGTTGGAGGTTTTGGTTTAATTGGATGTTCATTTTTTGGTTTCCGAGGAGGAATGGCAGGCTTTATGGAAGGTATTCTCTCTGTGGATACAGATAATTTTTTGGGGCATTGATTTTCATAATCGGCTTCTTCATCATCACTAGATACTCTACTTTCTTCTTTCAGTGTCCTAGCATTAGCATAAAAATTGTGATCTCCTGTATGTGCATCATCACTATGTATGACATTAGGTACACTACCTGAGTCTCGACTATATTTGTCCGATACCTGTGTTACTAGGTTTTCTCCTGTACCTCCATCACTCAGCTTGTTATCAGTTTTAAGATATTGATCACCACTTACCACAGCATTTACCTGGATTTCATGCTTATCAGTTACATCGATAATATCAGCACCCAGCCCAACATTAACTAAAGTTTCTAGGGAGGAATCCACACATTTTCCGAGGCCAGCCAGTAATGAAAATTTTTTATCACCAGAGTCATTCGATGTCTTTCTGTCAGACTGGTGTGAAGTGGATGAAGATGCTTTTCTGCTACTTCTTCTTGGGGAGTATTCTGCCGATTCAAATCCATTACAGTCTTTCATGAGAGTTGCCCAAAAGTTTTCGATAAGTTCAGCCTTTTTCAATTCCCTCCTAAGCCTTTTGGAGGTTTCTCTAGATTCGTTATATAATTTTCCAAGATGGGCTATATTCACTGACTCGAAACCATCATATGCTGTTGAGATGCAGCCGTGCAGGTCGATCAATGGTGGGTCATCTTGGGGAAATTCGTTATTCCATGTTACTACAAACTTATTGTACAGTTGCTCCATGTTAACTTGTATCTAGGCTATTACGGTTTGCTTGCATTAGCGGGCCACTTTCAGAGGATGCAGTGTGAAATTTGTAACTCTTCCAGGAAATCCTTTAGTTTTAGTCGCATTTTGTCATCATGTTCCACTTCCGTGTTTTTTGATAGCCGCCATTTTTGTTTACGTTTCCCACTTCGGAATGTTTCGGCATTTAGCTATGAATTACGGTCCCATCCGGGTTCGATCCCCCGTGCACTGGCTACGTTGTTTATTTTATCGTTGTTTACATAAACTTAGAGGCCGAACCCAATTTTATATGACAAGTATTTGTATGACACCATCTCTTAGTTTAAATGATTAGATTGAACGAATGATTAATCTACGGTATAAATAATAAATAGCAAGACTAAGTTGACATAGGCCTAATATAAATTGAACACAGCATAAAATATAAAGTGGTAATTTTACGAACATTAAAAGCTGCATAAAAAGCATAAAAAGCCCAAAAATTGACACACAGCTCTAGCAGACACGTGGTACTACAAACGCGTATATTTTCTTGAATATATCTATAAGGAGCATATAGCACATCACAACATAGTTACCCAACAATTATTATTAGTGTCATTTAGGATGGTGTGTTGATTTAAAACGTTGCACAATGTTATACAGATCTTGATTTGCGAAAATATTGATTTATATTTGATAAATAATACGGTTATCGAATATCAAGCTTTTAGAATGTAAATAACAAGATAATCTAATTAAACAATAAGATAATATATATATATATATATAGATTAAGATTTTACACGCCATAGTTGAATGAACCAATACTATGTTCCTTGAGTATTGCCCCATGGTGTTGATGCAACTACTATACCATGATTATATAGTATAACAATATACAGTGCATATAATAAATACCCTTATTAAATATAAATAAGAAATGTAATGGAAACTGCCCTCGTACAGAAAAATTTAAATTGATCAACTTTGAATTTAAAATGCCTCTGAAAAAATAGTGTAAAATATGGGTTATCTACTAGTCAGAGACAACCACAATACTAAGTTTGACCTCTAAAGATACTGAGCAGACTTTCCAAATAATCAGTCATTTGAGTCATGGCCTTTGACCTTGTGACTAAGATACCAATGGGTGGTGTGGGTGATAGATAATCTGGTTGGGGAAATGTTGATTAAATCAATCAGTCATTTGAGTCATGGCCTTTGACCTTGTGATTAAGATACCAATGGGTGGTGTGGGTGATAGATAATCTGGTTAGGGAAATGTTGATTAAATCAATCAGTCATTTGAGTCATGGCCTTTGACCTTGTGACTAAGATACCAATGGGTGGTGTGGGTGATAGATAATCTGGTTGGGGAAATGTTGATTAAATCAATCAGTCATTTGAGTCATGGCCTTTGACCTTGTGACTAAGATACCAATGGGTGGTGTGGGTGATAGATAATCTGGTTGGGGAAATGTTGATTAAATCAATCAGTCATTTGAGTCATGGCCTTTGACCTTGTGACTAAGATACCAATGGGTGGTGTGGGTGATAGATAATCTGGTTGGGGAAATGTTGATTAAATCAAAATTTCCAAACTCGATTGACGACATCCATAACAGAATCGTAAATCATGAAGGTGATTGCCACATCTAAACAAACACGGCTTAGCCTGGGTATAGTACCTTTGTAGAACCTGCAAAATGCAACATGAAGGTAAGAAATTATATTAAACAAGACATATTTTAGAAACATATATCTCCCATGTGTGGCAATATTGAAAAGGATCAACTTTAAATTTAGAGTGTCTGTAATGATAATGATGCAGAATATGGTTATGTACTAGTCAGGGGCAACCACAATACTAAGTTTGATCTCTAAAGATACTGAGCACCCCCCCCCCCCCCCCCCTTTCGATATCGTTATCAACCAATACGGGAGCTATTTCTTCTTAATGGAGACCATTGTACCAAGTTTAATATCTTGTCATCAAGGGTTCTCAAGACATTGAGCGGACAATATCTTAGTACATCCATTTTGACCCTTCATTGACCTTTGGATCTCAAAATCTATAGGGGTCATCTATTCTTGATGTTTGTCAAGCAAAGAGTTGAGCGGACAACGCTAGATCTATACAGACCGACATGTCGAACGAGCAACCGATGAAAACAAGTATGCCGGACTATACCTTCTTTTCAAGGAAATGTTCGAAAATGAATTCAAGCTATTTACATGTATTTGCCATGGAGCTCAGGATTGTTGAATGAAATGTCTAACTTGTATCTTGTACAATATTTGTAATTGACATATCAAATAGATTTTCCGTAGCGTTCCTGAGAAAATAATCACTGGGGCCTCCCTCAAGAGTATCAGAAAACCTGCTTTTATTTCACTAACTTTACACCAAGCTATCGTTCCACTTCTTTCTGGCTATCGTTTAACGATTTTTCAACCACTGCCTACTTTTGGAAGCTTACAATTCTATCCTGCGTAAAAGAAATTATACTTTTCAAAATGTATTAAGATGTACGCATATCCCCACATCATTATATCGAGACTCCATTTTTTTAAATACATAAAATTATGATTAAAATACACGACATATTTTGTTCTCTGGTACCCACTTTTGCCTCCTTTCTGGCATCTTCAAAATGATATGGATGAATGAACACTCGTCACTTTACTCACTTGATAATCTTATTTTACATGTAAAGGCGAAAACAATGATGAATCTTACAAATCCTATATGGAATACAAACAAGAGAGCTGGGTAAACACGCGTACGGACCTCTGGACATACCACAGGTGGGATCAGGTGCCCAGGAGGAGTAAGCATCCTTTGTCGATCGGTCACACCCGCCGTAAATCCCACATCTCGACCAGGCAAACGGAGCAACCCGCAGTCAGAACCAGCGCACCAAGAACGGTCGAACAGTTCGTATGAAACACGTCAGACAGCATTTGACCCAATGATAGGCTGTATCGGCAAACTACATCGTTATAAAGACCATATACTTTGCGAAATACTGCCTTTAACCGAGACTTTTGATACCTCTGTAACATCAATTTATTTGTTAGTAGCCTGTCTCAATTTAAAAACTGATCATACGCAGAACAAGCTCTTGCGTATCGAAACAGTTGAGAGATATAAATACCATATGCAGGTGATACTGGAATATTGCTACATATAAATATGGAAGGTTGACGATGGAATCATTTCGTTTGTCATAAAGCTGGGATGTTAGTTTGCCGTCAACATCTATTTCAATAAAATATCTAACTACGAAGCAGATGTGGAGAAATCTGTTATGCCTTTTATTTCAAGTTCCCAGGGATATATCGAATCGACATATATATTGTTACTAGATAAAGTATAGTCGATATGTCTAAATTATGAGTTGAAGGTCACTGCAAGAGATTTTTTTTTTCTTCTCATGTAAAAGCTTTTGAATGAATTCTACCTCATAAGAATATAAAAACAGGTTACCTAACAAAGGAGCACAACATAAATTTTCCAAAAAGTTTATATAATATATTTTAATATAATGAATGTTTGTCATCAAGGGACCTCATTAACAATATGTCTTTTAATTGGTTTTCATGGGTTATTTCAGGTTATAATTTTTAATCTGATCATTTGCAAATATATATCTATTTACATCAATTCATTGTTAATTTTATTGTCATTCATTTTATTTGAAATATGCAAATGTGTATGCGATACGATCTGTTATATCATGTGATACCATCTGTGATACAAATTGTAAAATAAAATTGTGATAAATTATATAATACAATCTGTGATACACATTATTGTGACAAATATGTGATACCATCATTTTATATGCTACTTAAATGCTGTTATTGCCTGAATAAAGAATAAAATAATAACAATCAATTATTAAAGTTCAAATTCTTAAAAACAGGAGGCCCACTGACTTAAAAACACATATGCCCCTAAAAAAAAAACCCCGTACTGGAGAAAGACTACCAATTTAATTAAAATTAGATCCTTTGATCCGCTCCCTACGATCGCTACATAATGGGGCGGATCAAAGTATCTAATTTAAATTAGATTGAAGATTTTAAATAACTTCCAATAATTCTAATATCTAACAGCATCAACATAAAACATAACGAGCTGTTAAAACACAAATGCCCCTGAAAATGCACGTACTGGTGAAAGGTTTTACATACGTTACATTAACATTATGTGACTATTTTGAACCCTCCCTACAATCAGAATCCTGGCTGCGAAATTCACAATTTCGGTACATCCCTTTCTGCAATTTTTGCAGAAAAAGAGACCTCGGCTCATTTCAACAGTTCCATTTAGCCACCATCGTCATGAAATTTCTTTGTCGCCTGCTGCAAAGACATTTTTTGTCAACGTACAGAGATAACCCCTCCCCAAACACTGCCTTTTACAATTCTGCTTTGAACATCTAACAAAAATACAACTGCACAGAATTACACCCATGACCAACCAATTGTAATTTCCCTAACAAAAATAATGATAAAATCCGGACCTGGGGACTACAATGGCGGTACCGATCAAACCTACAATAGTCGACGTGACTTAGAGCAGTTCAATAGATTTCCGAAATTTTACGTGCAAATAAACCAGTAAAAATATAACGATAACAAAATAGAACAAATGTGAAAATGGTGCGTGTGATAGTTAATTCAATTTATGTAATATTCGAGATATATCTAAATTTCCTAGAATAAGAAATATACGGAGTTCTACTTAATTAAAAAAAATCAAAATGTTGGCAAATGTTAACACAACCCCCTCTAAAATTTATTAAGTCAGTTATACATCTATGAATATTTGACGAATCCTCCAACCTAAAATGTGAAAACATTTTATGCTTTAATAGGTAATTTAGAATCTCATTTCAGAAGTTTGATTAAATATTTAAGTTATAAACACACTTAGTACATCGTATATTGAGTTTTTGAACCATCCGAAATATCAAACTGCAAACCGCGTAATATAAGTTTCAATTAATGCCCTCCGTGAACAGTGAAAAATTCAATAAATTTCGACTGCAAGAAAAGTATAGGAACCAGAGTCCCTTTCCTCCATTTGAACAGAACCTTCGTTTCTCAAGCCTGAACATGGAATGAATGGTGAACGAAATTTATTGATGATAAATAATAACGTTATAAAATATGCAGACAGGCGAAAATGGCGGAACTGTCTCCCCACCCCCCTTCTTCTCCTGGTTCTTCATTTGACAGTCATATCTTTTCAAAATCAGGATCAGTCATTATGTTAAAGATATATTATTATTTGTGCATATTATTAAATCATCTTGTTGATGTAAAAAGGCATATGGATGTCCAAGTAACATAACCCTTTTTGTGATTGGCCTCGGAGTGTGGTCATCCGATCGAATACGAGGATTTTCAGCAGGCACTATATAGCATTTAGTATAATATATAATATAAGTGTATTCGCTCCAGGTTATCCATTTATCTTCACAATACGTCAGAGAGACATAAAGAGATCCGTCAATCCACACCAAGTTATCCGAACTGGATCCGCATTTTAACGCGACATGGGGCCTTACAGCTGAGTGACTATCTGACTAGTGATGACAGGAATATGCCAAGGTACCATACGGATACTATTTAATATACAATTAAAACTGGAAAATTGACAGTCATGTAGTACTCTGTTGTAAGCTCACCAGGTACTCCGCTTTCCCCTATCCCAATGAACTCCCCCCCCCCTTCCCCCAACACACACACACACAATAAACCTGCCAACGTATGTGTATATCCAGACTATGGAGCTTCGAACTGCCATGGGGGTTATCCTACAAATATTGGTAACTAAATGAACGATCATTTATTAGATATATTCACTGATACAGTCTACAATCTTGATTATTTATCGATAGGGCGAGGGAGGGGCGTGTGCCCTTCCTCCAGTACCTATCCCATCTCTGACTGTCGTACACTTACATGCACACCTACTTCAAGGGGAAAGGTGGGCCGAAAGTATAACGGCCTTAAGTTGTATTGCTGCGCACAATACTTACCAGACAAGCTAATTCGTTTTTAATATAAAATATCTGAACCTGAAATTCTAATGATTTTAAAAGGTAAAATTCTTAATATTAACATTCAAAACTATATCATTGAATGGAGAACAAACGAATTGGCAATACGTGTATATACTCCGGTTTAGTAAAACAAAATAAATTTTAAAAATATTAAAAAAAAAATATATACATACTCGTAACAAACGCTTACAAACAACACATCTGCGACCTCTAGCAAACAAGGCTTTCAGTCACCGGATATCGCTTCACGTTTGAGTATTATTTTTTCATAACATACATGTAGAATAAAATTTTATTGTAATGATAATAATAATAATGATAATAATAATAATAATAATAATAAAACAATATAAACAGGATACTTTAGTAGGCTTTTATAAGTCTCCACCTTCACCTCCTCCAATATAAAATAAGTATTACAATCCACTAAATCCGTTTATTCTGCGCGGCAAGTTGACATTTTCGGTGAATAATATTGGGTCCATATTCACTGTATTCACTCCTGGTTATCCATCTATCCTTACAATATATCAGAGAGGCGTAAATAGCTCCACCAATCCACACCGTGTAAAGCCGACCTCGATCCGCCCACACTTTAACGCGACATGGGGCCTTACTGGTCAGTTCTTGTAAAAGTCTCTCTTTAAAACCTAGTAAGATATAGAATACTATTACATGCAATTAAAGGGCAAAACTGAATAGGATCAATGTTGTGTCATTTCGATTTTGACCTTCAACCTCGTGGCCCAAGAATTGTATGTTGTTGGTTGGTTGGATGTTGTTTAACGTCCCGCTCGAGAAGTTTATGGAAATGTCACCATTGCTGGTGAAGGGCTGCAGAAATTTAGGCCTATGCTCGGCGCTCACGGCCGTTGAGTAGGGATGGATCATTATTGTACCACACCTGCTGTGACGCGGGGCCTTGGTTTTTGTGGTTTAATCCGAAGGACCACATTTAGTCGCCTTTTAAGACAAGCAAGGGGTACTAAGTTCGACTATTATATAATCCAAATCCCCACAAGAGTGCTTTTGTTTCACCTTTGCCTACCTTGTACCGTATAAAAGGTCTGAAAATTGAGCAATTTTTCGATTCAGCACGTCATGCACTTTGAAAGTAATTTCATCCGTGACCTTGACCGTTGACCTTCAGTTTTAGAAATGTTTTACTTTTACTACATGTTGTTCATTGAATAATGAATTGCGTCAACATATGTATACCCAATACATTGCGTCACACAATCTCGCATTCAATTTATAATTATGGCTATGAACGGCTTCCTCTGGACATGGCCCACTAAAGTGTTGAATATGAATTTGTCATTTGAAATTATCACATATTACAACATCATTACCATACCTTGCAGTGTCAATATGCCATTTGATCTTTAACTGTATGGGTGTATTCCTTCAATGTAGTTGAAAACATACGGTATATATCGCACTGCATGAAAGATATTTATCTCATTATGACCTTGACCTTATGGCCTCAGAATGTATAGGTGTATCCTTTGGTCTTTGTCTAGTAAAGTACTGACACGATAAATATTACAGACCTATGTTGACGGACATATAGACGGACACGATGAATACAGTATATTTTCTGCATCGACGATGGGGGCGGGAGGGGGGGGGGGGTAACCTCGGCTAACTACGCTCACCCGAGTCATCCTGCTATAAAGGACACAATGCGTTCCATACAAGATCACACCACAGGACAACTATATACTACATATGACAAAATGTTACATAAATGGCTGGAACTGATCCATTTAAAAGACGTTCATAAGAAAGATGTGGTAAAAAACTTCTATTTGATGAAAGTCCAAAGAAACTAAAGTAACAGTGGTTCCCAGCTACAGCAGTTCATAGAAAAGGAAGTCAGAAACAGGACTTTTTATATATTCACCTTGTAGTGGTGAGGGTGTACGTCTGCACCTTACTGGGTCGTGTCATACGTACATACGTAAATCAATTTCCATAAAAAGGCTTAAAAATATGAACACGAAGCAGTTATTGGTAAAGCCAACCCATTTTAAAGCTTGGCGTATATAACGGTATCTTCTCCTTAAAAATATGGTATTAAATCTTGAGGATTTACTAGCATTTCGTAGTTTTAGCAATCGTGAACTACAATCTGTAAGAATTCAATAGTCTCGGATATTTTCAAATATCCTTCATTGGTTTTCGATGGTATATCTATGAAACACTGATATTTCTCACTGACGTAGACATGCCGATTCTGAAGTTAAACATGCATTACGAAGTCCGAGGTGAATATTATTTACAGTAAAACAGCTATAGTGAGCACGCTTAAAATGAATTCACGCTTACAGCAAAGTGACTTCCATCTCTAGTTAAAAAAAGATAATATATACGTATTGAATATAACGAATGATTCAAAACTGTTTGTCCCCAGCACTCTAATGTAAGCGTGTTTTATTGTAATACAAATGATCTGATGCGTATAGAGACCTGGCAGTAACGTCGTTCCACCTGACAGGAGAACATTGAAGTACAGATCTCGTCGGCAGTAGGAATCGCAGGCCTGGACAGAGGCGTACACCAAATCCTGGATCCCTCCAAACTCACCCACGTCATAACCTTGAACACCACAAAACTAGGAATTAACGATGACTATGATCTCCAGTTACTCATAGATAGGGAAAATACGTGGCGATTCACGGTCAAGAGATAAAGACAGTTGCTAATTTACCATTGAAGCCTTAATTTCGAGCAAAGTTTGATATTATTTTAAAATCAGTATCAAACTCTTATGGTAAGGAAAATATCTCACCCTCTGTGACTTGAGCTCAATATTACAGCATATTCTTTTATGTACTGTACCAGTTTCATATGAAAAAATTAGTAGCATAGGTAGGATACCTAGTTGAGATGATCGAAAAAGAACTTCCGGAGCCTCAAACTTTTCGTCACCAATGGTTATTTGCTGACCGTCTGGTAATGTGTATGTGTCATTCTCATCAGATTTGTCTGAGGTAAAGTTATCGGAACGTATGAAGCAATATTTTTCCTTTATCTCCCTCACTACATCGATTTCAGCTACCGGTAAAAAAAAAAAAGTTTCAAAGGCTGATAGTATGGTGTTCTGATCCAGTGACCCGCTCCTTTGAGTTTGGGGCTGCGAAATTGCGAGGTCGAGGGAGCAAAGTTACGAAGGCAATAAAGCGCAGGAGCAAAGGAGCGAAGGCTAATATCTCATTCACCTTCGTAACTTTATTTCCTTACAATCGGTAGTTTTCGGAATAAGTGCGTGAAACCCCCCCCCCCCCCCCCCCCAACCCCCCCTAAAAAAAATGACATTTTTACTGGAATGGCCATTTCATGAGCTTGATACAACAACTGTGCATAGATGTACATTTAAGTGTGTACATACTAGTATACAAATCTGCACTTTTCAGTTTCTCGTTGCACCATGTTTCTGCTTAAATTATCGAGGTAACAGTGACCTCGCCACAACATGTACAGGATCAGTGTACATGTGCCGATACATCAATTTATATAAACATTAACTAATCCTTACTACAAACTAGCAGTCTGAGTGTATTTCAGGCAATGCAAAGTACCCTACCGGTAGGATAGGTCAATCAAAATTAGGTAAAGCTTAACGAAACAATTTGATCTGTAACCATCCAAGAAAAACCATGTAAATATTTCAGCTGAACATCTTCATCCAATGCAGAGAAATGTCCGGAAAACCTCAAGCGGAATGACAGATAGACGGAGCGACAGACAGACGGACCGAGGGTAAACTAATAGTCCCCTTCAACAAAGCTGAATGAAATGTGTATTTACTAGTATTCCCTAACTACTGATCGATAGTATTCTGTATTAGCTTGTAGTCCAGATGGATGATCTTGATAATCAAATCATCTTTAATGCTTACATCAAAATTTTCTCACGCGAAGAAACGTAGGGGCGAAAGTGCAAGGACGAACGCGAGATATTACTTTCACTCTTTCACTCCTTCTCCCCAGTGACTTTGCACTTTCGCTCCTTCGACATGGTATTTTCGCTCTGTACGCAAAGGAGTCATTGGCCCGATCAGAACTTCATGCAATTTGTCTTTTTGGCTACAATATATATTTTATAATATTATGAAGTAATTTTGTATAGGAAATATATCCGCTGTAGTTTTTGAATAGAAAAATATTGAAAAAAGCACCAATTTCTGAATCACGTTAGACGCAAAAGGTTAATGGTGACATTTTGTAATGTAAAAGGTGAACAACTTTCCCCAAAGGTGCCTGGGTACAGGATCCCTCTTACAATAATTATCACTGAGCTGTATGATTTTTGTAAGCGAAAAACTGAACGCAAATATACAAGGAAAAAGAATCCCATCTGAGAAGCAAACATAGGAGTCCACGCACTACGAAGCTCTTCTGCGCCACCTTTTATCATACACAGATAAACCTGTGAAGTTAAGAACGTTGATTGTAAGTCAACAGCAAATTAAGGTCATGGGCACTAAATGCGCTACATGTTTCAGAGTGCTTGCATTATGACATCACGTTGAAATATGTAATTATGGGATTGGAAATTTTGTTAACATTTCAAAAGATAGAGATCTTTGGATCCCTATTATTATTTCACCAAACTGAACACGTTTTCCCCTACGTATCGTCTTATGTAAAACTTTAGATCCCTAATTTGACTGCTAGGGGTTAGGGATTGGGATTGGTTGGTTTAAACTTGAATCTTTATATATATATATATATATATATATATATATATATGTGTGTGTGTGTGTGTGTGTGTGTGTGAAAAGTTTCATGTAGTAGGCTGTTTTGGCACAATTGTTCTTATGAAGAATACCCCCCCCCATCCTTCTTGGGAAAAAAATATTGCTCATCCTTTGAAATTTGAATTCCTTTTACCCAAGAATTCTTTTTAAAAAATCCATCCATTTTAAAAACATCTATTGCTCCGCGCCAATATAACAAGAAGCACTAAGACACACATGTATACTGTTTCCGTGCTCTGTATACATTGTTTTTAAGTTTTTGTTTTATTTATGGCACTTTATAAATGTTCCCTTTATCTGTGTACAATGTCTGACCTTTGTGGGCCCAAATTGGTTGAATACGTGACGCGGCAAGAGTACTTACAATATGTAGTAAAAGAATATCCCTTCTCATATAGGAGTTTCTGTAGTGACATGGTAACGTCCTTTCCAGCGACCTCCATTCTTTTTATCGTGTTCGGAAAAGTGTGGGCTGTAAGTAATAAAGGAATAAAGAGGCACACGGACCTTGAGTATCATCGGAGACATGAATACTACTTATATCTTGCGTCTCCTAAGCAATACATTTTAGATATATGATAAACAAGTCATGTACACGTTAAAAACTTTCCTCAAACATTATGTCCCACAAGTCACCGATGCGTGCAAATAATATATATATATATATATATATATATATATATATATATATATATATATATATATATATATACACTGTATATAGACCCACCCAGGGTTCTTTATTACTCAGTGGAATTTGAATGAAAGACAATTGATCATTGAAAGCATCGGGAAAATTCAGATTTAATAACTGCATGAAGTTTAGCACTACCCGTGGTATTCTCAAACAACTTTATGGTATGACATACTTTTGAGAACAAATTAACGCTACCTTTTCAACATCAAGTCTTGCTTTCGTGTATAGAATTACAAAACAGAACCGAGTTTTTGCCTTCATCTATTACTTTGTTTTCATCATTTTTAGATATTTTCACAGCTAAAAAAATTTTGGACTTCCCGCTTTCGCACAAGTACTATAACTAATCATATGTAAATTCCTAATTATACGGGGGGAATTTATTATCGCGCAATTTCGCGAGATGCGTCACTCGCGAATCAAATTATTCACTTTTATTTTTATGTTGCTAAAATGCATGTAAAAAACTCTTGAACACCAGAGCACTCGCGAATTTATATTCTCGCGATTTGACCTGTACGAGTCATTTCGCGATATTAAAGTACTCGCGCAAAATAAGAACCTACAGTATTCGAATTGACATGCTAGGGATGAAGTCTTTCGCATCTTCTGGAAAATGGAAGTATACCGTTTCCCACATTTCTCTTTTAAATTGTCGACATGTTTCTGTGCACCCTTCCCCACCCCAAATGTTTTCTACGGGGTTTACGTTAAGGCTAAGAAGTGTGTCGATTGCCTTTATTTCTAAAAATTCTTTTTTATTTTTGAAATTGTGATATGGGTCCAAATCCTCTTCCCGCCGGATAGCTGAAAAATTGCTCAGGCGGCTATAAACAAACAAACAAACAAATCCTCTTCAAAATGAATTAATCGTTTGGAAACACTAAACAGTGACACATGGCATCCATGTTTTTCACGATTTCCTGTTGGTAACCCTCATATATCAACAACATTCACTCCAAACACTCTCCAACAGGATACTGATGTTGTGTGTTCAATTATATGCGTTTTAAAAATATCAAATATTAAATTAGGCTGAACTGTTTTCAGATATTGTATCAATTGTTATAGGCCGTTCTTTACATACTGATTTTAACTATAGATTATTCCATTTACCTGATCAAGATACAGGATACTATCTAATCCGACATCTGTGTAATCCATTTCAATGGACATTCCAACCCTAATTTTCATTTTCTGCTATATATTTTCATTGATTTTTTTTACACTGTTTATTCCGATACATTGTGTATTCCAACAAGAAATGTCTCCAAGTGCATGTTAGATTAGATAGGTTTCATTGCATAAGGCTTACGGCGGGTGTGACTGGTTAACAGGGGATGCTTACTCAAAGTTGATAGTGATATGAAATACAATGTCTTAAGATAAGCATGCATAAGCAACGTGTCGATCATTTTCTTCCAAACAAATTGATAGATTGATGCATATAAAAGACAGCAAGAAAAAAAAAGAGATGTTAATATTTTTCGTTTGAGGTGGAAACACTGACATCAAGACTTCTTAAAAGTTCAAACTATTGTAACAGAAAGGGAGGAAATGCAAAGGACCAGATCTGAATTCGAACCCAGGCCTCCTGAATTTCTAGTCAGGTATTCTACCAACTGAGCTTTCTGACCTCCGACGATTGAACCCGTCTGACCACCACATTCCTCCTTCCTTTAAATGTCTTCACACCTTGACCACATCAACCCAGAATCTTTATCTCCTATCAGGCATTTTCATCTGACAGTTCCAGGAGCTGGTCAATGACACCAATTGTAACAGGAATGGAGAAATTGCAACGGGCAAGACCGGGGTTCGAACTCTGGCCCTTGAATCTCTAGTGCTCTAGCACTAACTGTACCAGGCCACTGGTTATCAAACCCGTCTGACAGCCAAACTATCATAAATTAAATTTTCACAATCCTTTCATAAATGTTCTAGATGATATACACTATGTCTTTATAAAGAAACTGTTTTTAAAATCAGTCGTATGCAGTAATAGATGCAATGAGAAAAACAGAACAAAGACTGATATACCAGAGGTGGGATCAGGTGCCTAGTAGGAGTAAGCATCCCCTGTCCACTGGTCACACCCGCCGTGAGCCCTGTATGTTGATCAGGTAAGCGGAGTGATTCGCAGTCAAAATCAGTGTGCAAAGAACGACCTCAATTGTATGAAACAAGTCAGGCGGCATTTGACCCACTGACAGGTTGTATTGTATAGTAATGACCATAAAATTTGCGAGATACTGACTTCAAACGAGTCTGCTGAAACCCCTGAATATATCTTCACATTTGTTTTAACATAGTGGATATGATTTAGAATCAGCCTTTCTAATCTTGCATAATATGAACCCTTTAATGTCAGATAGTTTAGACGATAATATCACTGAATCCATCTTTTCTCTAGATGACTTGTGTCTGTTCTCTCTAATACGTTTTCCCAATATTCATTTCACTGAGCCAAGGCTAGGCAAGGACAGGCAAAGTTAAGATATATGTTACTGATTCTATCTGTCTATTCATGGTTCGAAAGGAAATTGACCATAAAGGCGATGTGTTATCCTTCCTTAGCAAATTTGACGGCTCGTTAATGTGACTCACAAAACATGTAAATTCGGAACCTAAAATAGGTCACACGTCGATATTACGCGATAAAACAAACACACTTATGGTACACAAGTATTTGGTGTACCGAATAAGGCTTCGCGTATTCTAGACAATGTCTGCCTAACGTACAAATTTTATGATGTCTAGATGAACTGTACATGTAGCTGCGAAATTTGCTAATATATATAAAAGAGCACTATGTGTTGATCTTATAGGTTTTATAATAAACGAAAAAAATGCTTAGTTGTTCCCTTTCCTGGGGGTGGGTGGGGGTGAGCACCGTTTACATACATAAAATGAATACAAGGAGGAAAGGCGTGTATCTCTTACTACACTTTGCATTAAATGTGAATACTTCAAAACTGAAAATCAAATTGGAATTTCGTGAGTTACGCTTAGGGTGCAACAGAATAATTGTAGGCAATTTGAAAAAGATAAAAAAAGAAAAGAAAAAAAAAAACCAGACACACAAAAAACAAACAAACACACACACACACACACACACACACACACACACACACACACACACACACACAAAACAAAACAAAAAACGTTGCTTTATTTGGGCATCAAAATTTGTTATTTCTGAAAAATTGGAGAGATATTGCGGTAATGGTAATTAGAAAATATTTTGAATTTCATGTGTGATTTTTTTTTCAAAAAAATTATACATTTTGATCATTTACCCTCGTAAACCGGAAATGCTTGTGCAACGCCTTCGCCACATTCCAGAATAAGGCTGTTGGTATGACCGTAGGCCATGGTAGCTAATACACCCTGCAGCTGTGCATTGTAGCCTTGTACATTAAATTTTTCCATTAATAACTGAAAAACATCAACAAACTCTATTCATATAAGATACGATGAGGCAAAAATCAATTTTATTAGGTTTTATTTACATTCTTTGAATACACTGTAGTATTCCCGGTTTCCTTTATCATGATCATTCATATGAAGTTTTAAAAATATGAAATTAATTTCATTCATAATTACCTGTAACATCATTTCCTTACAAGCATTTGGCGTAAAGGAGATTTCAGAATTCAGTACATTGTTCTCCTCGGGAGATACCTGTAGCACACCTGTGAAGACGTACTGCCACAATTTTTCCATGTCATCCCAGTTCGTGACAATTCCTCGGTCAATAGGAAATGTCATGGCTAGTATTTCTCGCCTCTCCTGGGCTTCATTTCCAACGTAAAACTCGACATCAGATGTCGCCTTGAGAACAAATTTGAGGCTACACAATATAGGAATACTTACATATTCATTTGAAATCGTTCTTAAGAGGATGTTAAAACAAGATCTTTTCTATTCTAAATCGAAATTTCAAACACTGTAATTTTCCCGCCCTTATATCGGAAGTCATAGATTGGACCAAATGTAATTTTCATTTCGCGTATGCATATATAATGTATATAAATTTTGGCTTTTCTGTTCCAGTGGTTCTTCAGAAATACATGTTCACTTTTTAAACATCCCACCCTATCTTCACCATTCATTAATTGAAATCCCCTTGACCCAGAATACTTTACAATATTTTTGGATAAATTTTGCCTCATGGACCTTAAGACTTTGACAGTACGAAAATGTTTACAAATAGACAAATGGCCAATCAAGAAATTTATTTTTTTTATATTTACATTATAATTTCATGTTTGTCGGAATTCCCAACCATTAATTTAGACGTACTATATTTATCGAGATCCATACGCACATTGTTCATAACTATACTGCATTCATGAAGAAATGGCTATCATTTAAATTTGTAAAGGTATCAAAGGTAAAAACAATGGAAATGTAATATACATACATGATAAACGTAGTAATTTAAGTTTAGAAATTTACCTCAAGTAATTAAAACAAAGCGAACAATCATAAACACGTCATCAGACGATGTCAAATACCCAAGGTTGACTTCGTTATCCTACTCATAAGTCATAGTCACACAAAGGGAAATCAACTGTGCGTGTCTATGCTGGGTAAAATGTCTGTACCTCTTGTCGTTTCGAACGTCCAATAACGTTTGGAAATAAAGATCTGGGTACGTTGTCATCAGAAAATCCGACTTTACAGGATCCAGACCCCAGGTCTGTCACAATGTTAGGCTTCTCCATGTTCGATATGGAGAAGTCTCCTCCCTATAGAAAAAAATATATTATAATAAATCACTTTTTCTACTTTTGTAAAAACGCCCTACTCTTAATTCCTACGTCACCATCAATGAATTTTAAATTAACATTAGACTTCCACTCATTTTCAGATGGAATAAACATTGAACTAATACATCCCAAATATATGTGACAGTTCTTACTTCATTTAAGAAATTCTTTCTATTTTTATCTATTTTTATTTCGGCATTAAGACAAACAGAAAATATTTTTGCTACTTTTGTATTTTCTTCCCTTGGAAAGGACATGATCCTTTCACCGAATAAGTTTGCAAACTAATAACTCAATTTTAGGACGAACGGAATAAGTTCACCTTCTCCATCGTCAACTTCCCATACTTAATTATCAACATTACATCATCATCTTGTCTTGTGAGGATCCGGGTTAGAATAGGTCCTTGTAACCCCTTGTTTGTCATAAGGGGCGACTAATAGGGCGGTCCTTCGGATGAGACCCCCAAAACTGAGGCCTCGTGTCAAGCAGGTGTGGCACGAAAAATATTCCTCCCTGCTCAAAGCGCCAAACATAAACCTAAATTTTGCATCCTTTCGCCGGCAATTTTGACGTCTCCGTATGAGTGAAAAATTCTCGAAAGGGACGTTAAACAATATACACGTACAACCAATCAACCAATCATAATCACCTGCATATGATGTTTATGTTTCTCAGCTCGTAAGAACTTGCTCTGCGTATGATCAGTTTTTAAATCGAGGCAGGCTAATGACAAACAGGTTGATGCTGATGGGATTTTAACAGTCTTGTTTAAAGTCACCATTATATGGTCTTAATAATGATTTAGTTCCCAGTACAATCTGTCATTCGGTCAAATGCTGCCTGACGTCTTTCGTACCAATTGTTAGACCGTTCTTTACAAACTGACTTTGACTACATATTACTGCATTTACCTGATCAAGATAGAGGACTAACTGGTCGACAATGGATGATTACTCCTCCTAGACACCTGATCCCACATCTGGTATATCTAAGGGTCCATGTTTGCCCAACTCTCTAATTTGTATTCCTTATGGGGTTACGAAATTGATCACTGTTCATTTTCTTCATCTTTTGATCCAGTGACATATGTTAAATTTAGTTAAAATTGGCTCAGTGGTTCTGGAGAATTTTCCCTTTATTCTTATGTAGAACTTTCCCCCTCTTTCTCTCCCTCCCCTTGTGCCCATTATAGATCAGGGATCAGGTTTAAACAATCTTAAATTTACATTAAGTGAAATATTTTCTTGTAAATATTGGCATTTCTGGTGTGGTGGTTTTTGAGAGTAAGATTTAAAACAAAACCAAAACACCCAATTTTCAGTTTCTTTATACTGTCTTCCTTTCGAAATAGTTTTGATCCTTCAATTGACATTTGAACAAATTTGAATCCTCTTTAACAATGATACTTTGTGTAAGATTTGGTTGAAATTGGCTTAATGGTTCTTTACAAGACATTACCATATTTACATTATTTTGCTATTATCTCCCCTTTGAAAAGTGAATGACCTTTTATTTGAACAAACTTGAATGTCCTTTTACCTAAGGATATTTAGTGCCAAGTTTGGTTAAAATTGGCTGTGCGGTCCTGGAAAAGAATATTTCTCCTATAAATTCCTCAAATGAAAAACTTGCGCCCCTCCTGTGCCCCATTATTGGTCCGTGGATCAAGGTTTGAATAAACGTGAATCTAGACTATTAAAAATAAACTTTCTCCTAAATATTGGCACTTCTAGGGGAATGGTTCTATTCAGTGTACCCACCCAGTGGTAAGTATTTCTTACTTATCTCTCCTTTGAAAGAGGCATTACTCTTCATTAGAACAAACTTACTTACCCTTTAGCCAAGAATATTTGTGCCAAGTTTGCTTGGGACTGGCCCAGTGAATCCAGAGAAGAAGGTAAAAATCACGATGACAACCACAACGACTGACAACGGAACGACATCAGACGACAGTCTTCGGCTCAGGTTAGCTAAAAATCAAATGTTAAATGGTCAAAACATTTTCCGCAATTTAGTTTTTTTAACTATGCATTTTATCATAAAATGGAATGGTATGATTGATTGATTGTATATTGTTTAACGACCCTCTTGAGAATCTTTCACTCTTATGAAGACGTGAGTTAAGAGCTGAAAAACTTTGGCCTATGCTCGGCGCTTATGGACAATGAACAGGAAGGAGTTTTTATCGCGCCACACCTGCTGTGAACAAGGGGTGCTGAGGACCTATTCTAACCCTGATCCCCACAGGGTAAATGATATGAAATAGTCTATAATGAACATATGCATGTAGAAAGAAGGGGCACATCAGACGTGGATTCAGTAGGAATCTGGGCGTACAAGTAGAGCTAATTTTATCGATGATCTGTGAACATTTTTTTTCAAATTATAATCATTATTTGGTTCCTTTGGGACTTTGAAAT
This sequence comes from Ostrea denselamellosa, assembly GCA_024699665.1. NCBI lineage: Eukaryota > Metazoa > Mollusca > Bivalvia > Ostreida > Ostreidae > Ostrea > Ostrea denselamellosa. The sequence continues at coordinate 22,273,454 of JAMZEH010000055.1, forward strand.
GGGTATTGTATCTTGAAAAACATTTGGTTTTAGCAGAGTATTTGTCTGAATGCAGCAAAACGACGAAATTGACGCAAAAAAACCTCATAATTTACACCTGTTATAAAATTATTTACTAGTTGTTTCTGGGTCGTCTCTCCACGAACTTAAAACGTGTAATAAGCTTATTTTTCACCAAAGAATATACTACTTCATTTTAAAAACTGGAGAGATGGCCAAATGATAACAAAATATGTACTTTTCCAATATTCCAGGAAAATTACGAAGTCCAAAGATACGAAAGACGCCTTTTTAAATACTACTTTGAATATCCATAGATAAATGAGTCTTGAACAGCTGCGCGTACGTGGTCCTCGACTCATAAACTAAAGCGATGAGTATTTTGAGTTTGAATCCTTCAGGTTTTTATTCTTCTCCTTTTTTTTTTTTTTAAATTTATTTGTTGGTAAGCATTATAATTTCTTCAGTGTTTTCTTCTTTTTAAGCGCAATCACGTTGTGGTCGGTAAACTTGTGCTGAATTAATATTATGTAATTCAAAAAAAAAAAAGCATATGAACGCCAATATGTTCTGTTATTATACATAATATAACTGCGTATATAACCTATCATCGAATTACAGGAGGTCCCTTTCAGTAAAATATGTTAGATAGAAACCTTTGCTCAAGTCTGTAGCCATAGGAGGACGTCTCGACGGTAACTGCGAAACACGTGTCTTAAACACACAATATCTTTTACAACATTTGAAATGGTTGCAGTTTCAGATAAAGTTTTGATACAAACGTGAAATACAGGATGCGTTAAATTTCTCAATATTCTCCTTGTAAACTACTTCTCCAATTCCTACTGAATGTATGTGTACGAAAGACACCTTTGTGTTTACAATTCAAACCCTCTGTAATAATACCTGTGTTTCTATTAATTTTAATCTTTTCTTTTTCTTTTCATCTGAAAATAATATAAAATCTATCGGTTTAAGATAAAGAATTTATGGAGTTCAAACAATAAATGTATTAATGAAATAATGCAGTATTGGTAAAATAAATGAGAGTTCTAAAACTCAAATGGCTATAAAATATCGATAAAAATAGACACAAGATGAAAAGCACAATTATTGTAGTTTGCAAGATGTTAATCAATGCCTTTATTCTCTCCCCCTCTCTACCAAATTCTTAATAATATACCAAAAGAATGTCAATAATTATGGCAAGCCGCTTTACTATTTATTCAGTAAAAAATTTCTCTTCTGCTTAACCATAAAGAGATATTTCTTTAGAGTAAAGTGATATCCCTTAAAGCTAAAGAGATATTAATTTAACCTAGAAAGATATCTTTTTAACTTGGAGAGATATTTCTTAACATTTAGAGATATCTCTACCGTAATGAAATCTCTATTAATTTAAAGAGATATTTCTCAAAGATAATAAGATGTCTTTTACAGATTTTCATAAAGAGATATCTCTCCAACTTTGAAAGATATACTATGATTTCTTCCTTACATGACCTTCACCATTAATTTCTAACATGCACGATTTCAAGCATTAATACGATGTAATAATTAAGCTACCGCTAAAATTGGTTATTTTGGAGATTGTTGCCACCAGACTGAGTCTAACGAGTCGTATAATTAATTCAGGATTTCGATTCCCTTGATTTTTTTTTTTTTTAAGAATTGATAGGAAATCAATATAAATAAATTTAAATATATGGACTACCATCATTCACCTGCCTGCATTCATAGCTTGTATGGCTCTATCCCATTCAGCGCGTCATAAGATTAAAAGGACATCTCACGAAGTACTGAAATGTTAGTAGTTTACTTTTTTATTCTTCGTGTATGTTTCATAAAATTTTCAGCCGGTAAAATATTGCCGCGTTAGTCGTCAGTGTAAACGCGCCGTCATTGTGACCGAATACTTTTTGCTCGTGTCTGTATATCTCCCTGAATGAAATATTTCATATAGATATTTAAGTTGAGATTTATCTCTTAACTTTTTGTAAATAGACATTTCTATAGAGATATCTTTTAAATGAGAGAGATATCTTAATTTTCTAGAAAATAGTAAAGCGGCTTGCCAGTGAAGATTATAACTAAACTGTGTTTGATGAGTATATTTTTTTTCCATTAACTATTCATTGTCCTTAATCAACTGCATTGTTGTCGTTCCATTAGTGAGAAACTTTTGTTAACATAAGAAATAATGCGCTTAAAATGAAAAGTATGTTGGTGCAAAGCATCGTGGTTTATACCCTCATCAGAATATTCCCAGTCTTTGAATTAGACGTACTATTTTTTATTCATCAAGATTCATACGCGTATTGTTTATTTACAACTGCATCGCGTGCATGAGGCAAGGTCATGGTATATTAAAGGCCAAAAATACTTGCATTAATTTAATTCGTTATATTAAGCTTTATGTGTGTATAACAGGAAAGGAGAAAATGCAACAGACCAGACCGTAATTCGAACCCGTGACCCCCGAATCTCCAGTCCGGTAACTGAGTTATGTGGTCACCAGTCATTGAACCCGGTTGACCGCTACACATGCATTATGTCAGTAATGGATCACCTTCCTTGCCTCATTCAACTCAATGGGTGCCTTCCGTGAACACGTACAGTACAAGTAGAATACACCTATTACAGGTAGGATATTATTTAATTTAAACAAAGTTAATACTTACAAAGTTCTTCTCTTTATTAAAAACCCCCCACAACGACAACAAAAAGCGGCGCGCCGACCTCTTACGTCACCTTGCATTCATCATTGCACTTGACTTGTGATCCTGGCCACTGTGTTAAGACTCGCGACTACAACATTAACTGCGAAAGGTTTGTTTTCTCCTTGACCGAGTCGACCCGGATCTTTTAAAATGTTGTGGTATCATGTATGATACAAATTAGCTTTTTCACAAGTAATTCATATTTACATGGAAAACAAAAATAGTAATAATAATAATAATAAAAATATTGGTTTATGCAGTCTGTTGATTCAAAGAGTATAATATGTAGGCCAAGCTATAGAAATTTAAAGCCTTGGCAATGTGGAACCACCTGAATTTTTTTGTTTTTGTTTGATTGTACCATGATCACTGTCCTGCCATTTTGTCATGGTAGTTTAGAATAATATATGAAAATTAAGTTGTGTGCATTTTGCAATTCTGCCGATTGCATCGGTATACAACTAATGGCAATGCTGTGTTTGAAAGGTAATATTTGGTTACCAATCATCCAGGTGCATCATAGTCATGGTGATGATTTACCTGCAGCTACAATAAAATTTAATGATTTTGTATGGTCACCAGTTAGCGCTATAAATACTGCATCATGAAGTGCGATGATAATCCATAGTACGTACTCACTCCTAAGTACCAGTGGTACGACTCTATATCTGTTCATACACATGTATGATGCATTAAGTGGGTTTCCAGACTTGGCTCCATCAGTGACTACTTTGCAGGGCTCAACATCTTCTTCATTATAATTTTCTGTCATCTTACATTTATATAATCATCACACATGATGACTGGTATGACCAGATATCTTGAAACACAGATATGTAGTGTGTTATATTAATTTAATGATTATGCATGACTTTGACACCAATTTACCAAAGGAGAGAATGATAATCAAATTCAAAATGAATGACATGTTTTAATATAGCTAGAGGATTCTCCAGAAACGGTGACTGTAGGCTTGGTTTTTATGATGATGATGATTATAACTTGTATACAACATTGGATTCATCAGTTATGGGTCAACCACATCACATGTATCAGAGTGTACGTGTATGTGAGATATGAACAACAACAGGGGATGCTTACTCCTCCTAGGTAACTGATCCTGACTCTGGTATGTCCAGGGGTCTGTGTTTGCCCTACTCTCATTTTACAATTTTTCATAGGATCTATGAACTCATAAATCTTATGAAAAATTATAAAACAGATAAACCAGATTGATGATAATCACTATTTTTTATATTCACTTTCTCATTGATAATCCATGTGGTGGAATATTCTTAAGCCAAGGGTTTTCAATCCACTAAACTCCCTCCAACCTGAAAACCCTTAATTTGATAATATGGTTGCTATAGTGTTGGACCAAGTGCGAAATTACGTGTAGGTATTGTAAACGGAAAATAAAACCGTTCTAGATTCATAATTTGAATTTTTAAAGGAAAGTAGAGATATGTCATGAGTGATGATAGCGATTGGTTGGAAGCAGTAGTTGTCATTGACAATGGATCTGGATCCTGTCAAGCGGGGTTTGCAGGAGAGGACGCCCCTCAGTCGGTTTTTCCGTCGGTTGTGGGAAGACACAGATTTCAGGTACCAATGTGTGTTTTATAATTCTATGTACATCTTAAAGTATTTGAGCAACTTATCACTTGCAGTTATTATATCAAATTGCCAACAGATCGTGTTGTCTGTTTCTGTTTGTCAGTATTTCCATCAAAGATGTAAAATGTAGCTTATCAGAATTTTTTCATCAAAAAGCATGCATGTATTGAGCTGACATTTTGTGCATAGTTCTTAGTTAATACATTATACAGAGTAAGTTTAAGTGATTGACATACTTTTAGAAGTGTTGTGGTCCTTAAATTTTGAAAATTTCATAAATTTTGTACTTTGGTTCCTTTTTGGAAATTTCATAAATTTTGTAATTTGGTTTTTTTTGGAAATTTCATAAATTTTGTAATTTGGTTTTTTTTTTGAACATTTATTTTTTAATACTTATAGATTTGGAGCCAATTTTTAATGTGTAGTATTATATTAAAGATATACAGATCAAGGAGAAGTTTCATTCCAATTGACCCTGCTTTCAGCGTATATATATATATATATATATATCTATCTCTATATATATATATATATATATATATATATATATATATATAGGCCCTTGCATTTTGTAAATTTCCTCGACTTCAGTTTTATAAATTTGTTGACACGATGCTTACAGGGTATATTCAGCTGAAATTTCATTGTGAAGTTGTACATTTAATTCTATATTGACAGAAGGGATACAGTTCAATCTTCTTTTCTGTTTACCTACTTTCAGCAGAGTTATCTCCCAAACACTTTAAGCATTTCAAACAAGCAGATATTGACCTGATTTTTTTGAGTGTAAATGTGATGAGTTACAGTTTGAACTTATCTTTTCAAGTGTAATTTATTTACAATATATCCCCATTTTTTGCTTGGTTATCAGATGGTAGCATGTGTGTGACATTGACACATCTAGTTATTTATATGCAATCAAACCTCGTTATCTTGAACTTGATGGGACCAAGAAAAAACTTTGAGACATCCAAGGATTTGAGATATCGATGGTAAAATACTTTAAGAAAAAGTTGTTGGGACTTCTGAATCACTTCGACATATTCATTGTATTTGAGGTATCGGTGTTTAAGATACAGAAGTTAACTAGATTATTTCCTTTTATATGAAAAATGAAATAATTAGTATTAAGTGGGAGAGGAAAGGTATGGATGAGTCTACATAACAAAAACCCAAGTGCAGTTCTCTTATTTCAGTCTTGTTCATATTTTGGAATGCAAATAAAATACAATATCAAAACTTTTAAGTTATTGTGATACTTTGAAATACTTCATATTTTATTGTTATATAGTGAAGATTTTGTAGCAATTGATAATTTATAGATGATAATTTCTGTGAGTACTTTTTACAGACAAGTTCGTACAATGCTGCAAGGTCAGACAGATATGTGGGAGATAAGGCCCTGACCATGGGTGGAGCTCTCGCACTCCGTTACCCGATTGAGAGGGGTATAATTACTGACTGGGATGATATGGAATTAATATGGCAGCATGTCTTTGAGAGTGAATTAAGAACAAAGTCTGAGGGAAAAAAAGTCCTCATGACAGATGCAGTACACACTCCAGTGGGAAACCGGGAAAAAATGACACAGGTGAGGGAAAGTGTCAAAAGTTTGAAAATATTTCTGAAACATGAAGTCCAAGTTTTCAGTCTTGTAACATCCTTAATTTATGTGACTTATTGTGTCTTAGGTAATGATGGAAAAATTCAATGTTGCTGCTTTTTATGTGATAAACCAAGCCATTCTCTCACTCTATGCATCAGGAAGGGGATCTGGAACATTGATAAACATGGGAGATGGAGTGACTCATGTCTATCCAATTTATGAAGGTCTGTCTGTCTGAAAGCAATTTGGATGTCAGAGATTGCATCACTGACAAAAATAACACTAATTTTTCTACTGTTTGTTTTTTTGTACTACAGGGTACACTGTTCTATCAGCAACTAGACGACTAGAATTAGCAGGAAGAGATCTCACATTCTACTTACAGAAACTTCTATATAAGAAAGGGTATTCCTTCACTACTTCAGGTAAGTTAGTTATATTCTGTAGTTTGTATTCATAAACTCATCTCAAAATGTGTCACAGTAAAAGATATTTTTATCAGTATATATATAAACAAAAAAAAAATGAAGAGGGAGCTATTTTACATACTAGGCTGACTACAATATTTACAATAGAAAATTTGGTCAACATCTTTTGGAAATAAAAAAGTAACAAAGGCTTTATACGAAGAGTTCCGTGCATGATGTCATTGTGATACTTCACCGTTTTGTAGCGGAGATGGAAATCGTGAAAGATATAAAGGAACAGCTGTGTTTTGTCAGCCAGGATTACCAGAAAGATCTTTACACTGCCTCGTCCTGCTCAGATATGGAGAAGTCCTACACATTGCCGGATGGGAGTGAAATTAAATTAAGAAGCGAACGGTTTCAATGTCCAGAAGCCATGTTTCAGCCATCAATGCTAGGTAACTACTAATTAGATAATATAGGTGTGTGCCTTCCATATTTAGTAATGCCAGTGTTTGACTTTATGAATCTTAATCAAGATGAGTCTTCTTCATAACAAATGGGAAATTTACCACCTTTATGTTTGACTGGAATATGCGAATGTAAAGCTCTGTACATGTATGTGTTCTATATTTGTCAGGTGTTGACACCCCTTACATGTAGTGATCTGCATTTATCTGGGGTGGACTTCATTTGCATGTATTGATCTATATTTATATGGGGTGGACTCCCATTACTCATATTGATCTATATTTATCAGGCGTGGACACCTTTTACATGTATTGATCTATATATATCAGGGGTGGATTCCTTTTACATGTATTGATCTATATATATCAGGGGTGGATTCCTTTTACAGGTATTGATCTATATTTATCAGAATGGACTCCTGTACATCTGTTATTTTATATTTGTCAGAGTGAACTTCCTGTATGTCTGTTATTCTATATTCATCAGGGGTGGACTCTGGTGGAGTCCATGAGATTCTCAACAGCAGTATCATGGCTTGTGATGTAGATTTGAGATGCTTACTGTACAACAATTTAATTGTTTCTGGAGGAACTACGATGTGTTCAGGTATATTGCAAAAATAATAATTGTATTTTCCATTGTTATTATTTACATAGAGCATTTTCTTTTTACCACCAGTACACACAAACACACTTTTTTCTCTACCACTGGTATATGTGCAGATCAATATTTTCTCTCAACAACTGGTATATTCATACAACAACCTTATCCATTTGATATTTTGGTCAAATGAAAAAAAATAACTAATACTGAAAAGTTACTTTACATGGCTAGTTGAGAGTGGAAACAATTGTAATGTAAAAAAAATTTGGATAAACAATAGTGTTTAAATGAGTGATATTCTACTTCCGTACTTTATGCAGTTTTGGATCTGACAGTAGCCTCTGGAGTTCACCATTGTAATTGACCTAACTTTTTGCAAAGTTTGACAAAATTTTGACTAATTTTGGTATATAAGGTTGAAAAAAAAAATTAATGAAAGGTTTGTAAAAAAAATTTTTTTTGGTCAAATTAAATGAAACAAAGTAAACAGATTCTATGATCTGATGGTTTTTCAGTATTTCACTGTTTGCCAATAATCTATTGTTTTCTATCATCTAGTGACTGTAGGTGGTACCATTTTACAGGTATTGTTGACAGACTGCAATCTGAAATACGAGCACTCACACCGGACCACATAAAAGTACATGTAGTGGCGCCCCCTGAGAGGAAGTATTTGTCTTGGATTGGAGGATCTATTATTGCTTCCTTATCAACATTTCAACCAAGATGGATTACTCATGAGGAATATAATGAATTTGGACCCAACATAGTTCATCGGCGATGCAAGTACTGATGTAGATAAAAACATCATTGATGTGTTGATACATTAAGATTTCATGTGATATATGTGATTAAACTTTTACGAGAGTGGATCATCTATTATACATAGACAGATGCATGTGTCTGTGTATTACATTTATTTTACGATTGAAGATGTTTCGTACAATATGCAAGGGATGTATCTGGGATTTTAAAACTTCAATTGTGCTCTCTGATCTGTGGGCATTACAACACTTCGGACATACTGCAAAATAAAATGTTTCCATGTAAATGTGGGCTTCATCTTTTTTATGATTATCATTATCAATTATGTATGAATGATACTCTGTAATGAGAGTACTTCATATACTATGTTATACAAATATTTATCCCTTGGGTTTTGAATAAAGCATACTTGCTGTAGATCTGGAAATTTCTAGTATATAATGTGAAAAGGACTAGAACTAACAAGAGTCCTTGTTTGCCCTGAAATCCCATCATTCCTCATGTACAACTGATTAACCAGAAATTACTCCATGCTTCTATTGTTTATTTATCTCTCATAATACAAACAACCAAGACATTTATTCTGTATGTTTACGAAAATAAAAAAGGTATAGATTTTTAAGCTCAAGTAACTTTCCATTCAAAGCATGCCTCTTTGTGACACATGTGTGAGTTTTTTTTTTTATGTGAGGATATATAATAAATAATAGATATTGAACTAGTCTCCGTAGGGATCCGGGTTGTTAGAATAGATTCTCAGTACCCCTTGCTTGTCGTAAGAGGCGACTAAATGGGGCGGTCCTTCGGATGAGACCGCAAAAACCGAGGTCCCGTGTCACAGCAGGTGTGGCACATAAAAGATCCCTCCCTGCTCAAAGGCCATAGGCGCCGAGCAAAGGCCTAAATTTGCAGCCCTTGCCGGTGACGTCTCCATATGAGTGAAAGATTCTCGAGCGGGACGTTAAACAATATCTAATCAATCAATCATTGAACTAGGAAAGGATTGTTATTGTCAAAACATCCGTGAATGTAAATAATTGAAGATAAATATCTAACTTGTTAACATCAAGGGGGTGTAAAAAAGAAAAATTAAAAAAAAACCAATGGAAACATTTATTATTGTCATGATTTGTAATTTAATTTGTTTCTTTTTATGTTGAGTAAAAAGGTCAGTGCTTTTATTGAGAAATAAAAAGTTTAGATTATTACTGACAAATTTGTTGTAAATACATTTGGATTTGTTTTGGTCGTATATGTTATTAGGGTATATAAAGCAGAGTGTAATATGTATATATATATATCCCTCCATAATACAGACAACTTAAACATATATTTGTCATGTTTTGTAAACTATAAATATTTATGTTTTAAGTTGAAAGGCCAGTGCTGTTATGAAATGATAAAATATATTGAAACAACATAGATGTAAACATTAGAAAATATTGTCTATGCTGCCGCTGATCATCACACCAGATTGATGTGTTATGATGACATTTTCCGTTCTTTTGATTATTGTTTCAAAGTTGCACATTCCACAGGCAAATTTCAGGATGGGGAAAAAATCCTTGAGGGTGTTTGTCCTGGTATATGGGGTGTGGGAATAATGCCCAGCAGTTGCTGATCCATATAGACAATCAGTGGGTTTGGAATGACTGTAGAGGCCCTAGATGTCCGCCTGCACTATATTTCCGCCCATTTTTTTCCAGAGTGTGACTGTATGCCCGCCTACTTTTTGACGAATTGTCACAATACGTCCGTCTATAAGAATTTAATTACTGTATAAAAGACATAATATTTCGAATTCTTTCATTACAAAAGACATTTGACATTTAGATAGTATTTGGTTAGTTAGATGTATATTGTTTAATGTCCCGCTTGCGAATTTTTCACTCATATGGAGACGTCACAATTTGCCGGTGAAGAACTACAAAATTTAGGTCTATGCTCGGCGCTCTCTTCCTTTGAGCAGGGATGGATCTTTAGCGTGCTACACCTGCTGTGACGGTGTTTGCGGTCTCATCATCAGGATTGCCCCATTTAGTCGCATCTTACGACAAGCAATGAATACTGAGGACCTATTTTAACCCGGATCTCCACAGGATCATTTGTATAGTAACATGTATCTATATGTTTAGCTTATATTTACGTAGCAGTGATCGTGCATTGCATGGATACCGAGAATTGGCTTTTGATATGATCGAGGTGTTTCCGTTATTTCCTAATATCAAATTTTCTTATATTGGAAGCAAAATGTTTAATGACATATATGAATATCTTAGCTAGACGGATACTTTGGGGAAATGGAAACAAATATCTTGCGATGTTTACAACTACTGTAGCATTCTTGGGTTCCGTGTTAGTATGTATCGATATTTAAACATTTTCAATGTTTTTGCCTTTCATATCTTTACCGGGTCTCATGTTAATGTGTATTTGTAATTTTTGTCTTTGATAATTTTAGTAACTGTAATAGCTATTTCCTCTTAAATGATTTGTAGTTGTGAACATTACGCGTATGAATCTTGATAAATATATTGCGTCTATTTTAACGGCTGGGAATATCCGACAGAATAGAAAGCAGAAAGGAAATAGAAGAAATGAATTTCATGTTTGAAAATACATGAGAGTATGAACAGCAACACTTCACGCCGTCATGCATAACTGCAGATTAAGTATGCAGGTGTGAAGCGCCGTTGTTCATACCCAAATGTATCTTCAAAAACAAAATTTATTTTTTGTTACATCTGACCCATTGTTGATAGTTGTGTTCGTCGGGAAACGCCTGGTGAGTGTTGCACAAGCGTGGCGGTATGATGGGTGTATATCAGGTGTTTATCCTCGCAATGGTATGTTGTTTATAGAAAATGTTGGCAACCCAGGAACAGTTTAAGTGAAGTTTGTTTGTTTATTTTTACCGTCGTCATATGGTGTATAAAGTGATGACTATAAAAAAAGGTGCTCTGTGAATACGCAACATTGTGTTATGTAAATTTTTAACAGCTGAACATCTTTACTTGCAACAACCCGGAACTATCAAAACATACTAAATCTAAAACAGATATGGTGACATACCCCAATTTGATTTTGTAGAAACGAGATAGAATGCAAGCGAATTGTACGTAAAATTTCACAAATAAATATATTATTGAGTGTCGTCGCATATGTCCTGAACAATCAAACCTGTGCTGACGGACAGTAGCTAGCTCTCTATAGCAGTCTCGCAATGGGATGTTCTTTAAATTGTGTCGGTCAGACAACGTGATTTGATATCATGTATTCTTTGTACTTTGTGTCAGCGCAACAATGTCTTGAGAACGAATGACTGTGTTGGCTTGTTGTACGACTTTGTACATCAGGTTAATGGTGTATCGTTTAATTACTACCACATGCTCTGTTGTGTCCGACGTGCTTTGTTTTAATAGACCTATATCGTGTTGTAGGTAGTTACGTTAGCGTAAAATCGTTCCGGTTTTCTTATTGTTAGAACAACGACATGGTATCTTTAGAGGGACTGATTGATTGATTATTTATTGCTTTCCGCCACACTCAACAATTTTTCAATTATCTGGTGGCGTCCAGTTTTTGTTGGTGGAGGAGAGAACCCAGATACAATGTACCTGGGAAGAGACCACCGACCTTCCGCAAGTAAACTGGCAAACTTGCTCACATAACGCCGCGGCCGAGATTCGAACACGCGCCGACAGAGGTGAGAGGCTTTGTGATTTTGAGCCCGATGCTCTAACCACTCGGCCACGGAGGCCCCTTAGAGGGACTGTGTAAGGTTTATAATTACGTTTAACCGAATGTGTTTGGTATGTAGCTGTGTTAGCGTGACTGCGTGACAGAACTTTACGTTAAATGACTGCGTGTTGCGTGTTGTTGCGTTAGCGTAACTGTGTTTTTTACCAGTTACGTTAAACGACTGTGTGCGGTGTAGTATCCTTATCGTGGCTGCGTGTTGATTATAGTTACGTTCAATCATGGAGTGCGTGCTGTGTGTAGTTGCGTTGGCATGTTGTTTACATTTACGTTAAAACACTGCATGTTGAGTTCAGTTGTGTGAGTTTGACTGTGTTCAGGTTATTTTCATGTTATTGTTGAACCAACGACGAGTTGTTTGTAGCTGCGTGTTGTTGCCATGTCATGTTATTCTACGACCGACGGCAGTTTGTGTGTACGTAGTTGCTTTAGCTTTGGTTATAGTTTAATATTTATTAGTCCGACAACGTGTTATGTGTCTTTTCGGTTGTAGTTCATGCTAGCTATGATATAAAGTTATTCTTAGACTAGGGTATTTGCGTGTATGTAGATTTAATCTGTACAAGTGTATGACGCAACGATTGATTGTTTGTTTTACGTCCCGTCGAGGATTTTTCACTCATATTGAGACGTCACCAGCTGTAGGTGAAGTACCTTAAATTTAGACCCATGCTTAGCGCTCAGGGCCGTAGCAGTGAGGGTTCTTTAACGTGCCAACGCCTACCGTGACACGGGACCTCTGTTTTTAAGGTCATACCCGAAAGACTCTTGATTCTCAGTTCTAAATGCCGAGTGTTTGTCTAAGGAGCAATCACTACCTATTTTTCGTCTTAGGTTTGACGCGGCCATGGCACAAGCGAGGCTCGAACTCACGACCTCCCGGTTACGAAGCGAACGTTCTAACCACTGAGCTACCGCGACCGGTATGACGCAACGATGTTGTGTTCTCTCCCACAGGCCAAAATAATGAGAAACTCGAAGAGTTAGGCGTTGTTATATTGTAAAATATCGCAATGCTTACTTGACTGTTTGTGTGATATTCTTTGTGCGAATGTATGAGCAACATGTAGTGATGCAGCCATATATGTGCTTTCTGTCGTATATAGTACATAAACGCGTTGCTTTGACTGGGTGGTTGATACTTTTCGGCGCAATTTTATGAGCTAGTGATGCCCCAATGTTGTGTGCTTTAAAGTAAATAATAAGAAACATGAAGTATGAGGCTTTGTTAGTCATAAAATAACTCAGTGTTTATTTGAAAGAGTGTGATGCAACCATGTTATGCTTTTCTATGTAGATAATAAAAACGTTGTTGTTATGTCGTAGAATAACGCTGTTTTCTTGACCGAGTTTGTGATCCTTTTCTGCGCAAGTGTATGAGCTAGTGATATGCGTAAAATATTGCTATTTCCACTGCAAGAGTTTATGACGCAGCGATGTTGTGCTTTCTTACTTACAAAATGAGATACTTGAATAGTGAGGCGTTGTTATATCATAAAATAACTCCTTGTTATCTTAGTAACTCCGAGTTTATGAGCTAGTAAGGCAACCGTGCTGAATTTATATGCGTAAATAATGAGAAGTGCGAGACATTATGCCGTAGAGTAAAGCTATACTATCTTATTATCCGCTAGTGAATATAAGGAATGACTTTAATTCTGGGGCATATCATACCAGTAGAACCTGGTCTGGGTCAGTTTACGCTTTATAATCCGCGATTCAAAATGTTCATGATTCTTAAAAGTCACTTGAGCCGCGCAGTAATTCACTTAATAACCACGACGAAGCATCTATGTGTGAAGGCAACCATCTTGCTTCTACGGAGCGTATTTATCAAAATTGCAAACGTACTTATTGAGATTGAAGTTTGCCATGACAGGAAATATGTGTCGGCTATGCATGCAATGCGTATTTCGTTGCTTAAAATCACTCAGCTCCGACAGATTAAATTGCTTGTTTTGGCGTATCCAAAATAAGTCTTCAAATATCAGACAATGCAATAATTTCTACTACATGAAAACTTACCTTTGCATGCAACATTGTCGCTAATAGTAAACCCGACACAAGAAAGTAGGCCTTCGACAACTCGCGATTCACATGTCGATGTGCGGTGACATCATCTGATATTATGTGACGCATTATATTTTGTTTGTTTTACTTTGTATAGAGGCGGATCCAGCAATGAAGTAACTCCCCTTTCCCCAGAGAGAAATGTATTTCAAAATGAACAGAGCAATGTTTACTTGGCAAGCGACTATTGCTTTCAAAGTAAAATAAATTGATTGTGAATCAAAGGGCTTTATCACTGGGTGATTGGTGATTTTTATATGGTCATCGCACCTCTTCTTTCCAGCGCAATATGTAATGCGATTTGGTACAAGGATATGCATAACCATACTTGTAACTGATGGAAATACATGAAATAGTAAAGAAAAAACCCGCAATTTTATGGTATTAGGTATGTTTTTATGGAAAAGGTATGTTAATGAAACTGCATAGTCATTGTTCCCTAGTAAGCTGTATGGTCAGGAGATTGAACAATATTTTTTCTTCATTAAGTAAACTGTACTGCCATTCTTGTTCAGTGTGTAAACTGAACGGTCATCCTTGTTTATTAAGTAAACTGTATTGTCATTCCTGTTCATTGAGTAAACTCTTGGGTCATCTTTGCTTATTGAGAAAACTGTACTGTCAGTCTAGTTCAGTGAGCAAACTGTAGGTATGTGAACACATAAAAGGGTGCAATATTTGATATAGATATGGAAACAGTGGAATGAAAATTCTAAGATGTCTTCAGGACACTTGACGACGGATGGTGGTGGTGATAGTGAGAGGTGGGGTGGGTGGGGGTGGGGGATGTCCAGGCAGGTTGTATCAGGAGTGCCAGACGTCTTAGGTACGAGTTTCTTTCTGTACAGTTTCGTCAATTTTCAATAACAGATTTATCACTTATTACATTATTTTCCCAGGTTTTAGAAGCGAAGATGTCTGAGATGTCATGAGTGACGATGAATCTACGGATACTGTTGTCATTGACAACGGGTCAGGGACGTTCCTGGCGGGGTTTGCAGGAGATGGTTCTCCAAGATCTATTATAAAGCCGTCCGCGGTCGGGAGACGGAAGTTTCAGGTAATATATCCCATACTAAGCTTAGATTTATGAGGTACACTTAACATGCCGGTCTAATCGGGTGTCTTCGGAATCACCCACAAATACATTATGATGGTGTTAAATCAAACGGCAAAGCTTTGTTGGGCATAGATTAGAAATTTCTTTGTTTTCATTTCTGATTGACCAACACTCCTCCCCCTTTCTTGATTTTTGGTGTACATTTCTTTTTTCTATTTCTTAGTAAAAAAAAACTAAAAGCTTTTGCCTACCGACTCGTCGATAGGTCACACTATTAGTCACAAAGGGACACTATTCAATGGAAGTATTTTGTCATTTATTTTCATTTTCTACAGACAACAGTGTTGAAAGAGGACAGTTATATTGGAGAAAAAGCACACAAAGTAAGAGAATTGTTGTCTTTCTCCTACCCTGTTGAAAGAGGAATTGTGACAAATTGGGATGATATGGAAAAAATATGGAAATATGCATACAAGCATGATCTACGTATTAACTCTGAGGAAATGCCCGTTTTAGTGGCTGACGCTACACTTAATCCGATAGGGAACCGAGAGAAAATGATACAGGTGAGTTAAAACAGGACGTAAGAAAAGATGAAGAAAAACCAGCGAGATGCAGTAAAACATGCTTATAAAAAACATCCTTATAACGAATTCACGATTATTGTGAAGTGATGTTTATCCCATACGAGAGGAAAATAATAAAAATTGTATTGGTTTAACGAAGTTGGTTTTCGCTGGCCCTGGAGATTCGCTATAACCGTGTTTTACTGTATTTTAAATCCATGTTATATCCGATAAAGAAAGGTATTCTTTTGACTATTGTAAGAAAAATCTGTTTCTCTTCCCGACTTCTCGTGACAAGAAATACAAAGTAATGGCGTCAAGTGAAAAATAATTCAAACATACTGTAATAGTACCGGTCGTGATAGCTCAGTGGTAGAGCATTAAATTTGCTTTGTAAGTTAGTTCGAGCCCCGCTCATGCCAATGCCGCGTCGAACCTAAGACGCAAAAATAGGTAGTGATTGCTCTTTCACCAAACGCTCGGCACTTAGAAGTGAGAATCACGGTCTTTCGGATATGGCTTTAAAAATAGAGGTCACGTGTCGCGGTAAGCGTTGGCACGTTGAAGTATCCTCAGTGCTAGTCGTAAGTGCTTAGCATATAGGTCTGAATTTGTGGTACTTCATCATCAAATGGTGACGTCTCAATATGAGTGAAAAATTCCCGACGGGACGTAAAACAACCATCTAACTAACCGTTAAATGTAATGGCGTTTACCATCTACCTATCAGAAGCAAAGTTAGAGGGGAATTAGGAGTTCCAGGAATTTAGCGCTTATGATATGTTTGTTTTAGTTCACCTGAGGAGAAGGCTCAAGTGAGTTTTCCTGATCAAAATCTAACTATCGTCTGTCTGTCGTATGTAAACTTAACACATTTTCGATGTCTTCTCGAGAATAACTGAGAAGTTTCAATTTTGTTCAAATGAAAGGTCATGCCCTATTTCAAGGTCTCCCTTAGTAACATTGAATATGGGATAAGTTGTTTAAAAAATTGTGCTGGACTTGGGTGTACGAGTTGCTCTATATTAATGATATACCCAACTTCACTGTGTGATTAGTGCCTTTTTCGATCTCTCGACGCTTATGGTGCCTTTTTTTTTTAAATTGGTAAACGTTAATTAAATATGAGGAGTCACATCTCCTTAAAATGTTAAACTTTTGAATTAAGAGCTTGGAGGAAGGAGGGGATCGCTTTGCCTCCCTGGGGCCTCAAGCTCCTCTTTATGTTAATTTCACTATATTTTATATTTTATTCTGGCCTCATTTATGTAAGGTATGTTTTGTGTGTGTAGGAATTTTAATTCATACACCAATAAGGAGGAATAACGCACCAGAGGAATCTGATACGGGGCAAACAATATTTACCTCCCCCTTTTAATTTCATTATCCACTAATTCGACCTGCAATATTTAGCTCCCCTTTTAATTTCATTATCCACTAATTCGACCTGCAATATTTAGCTCCCCTTTTAATTTCATTATCCACTAATTCGACCCGCATCAGTGCCGGTGTAACGAAGGATTTTGACCTGGCTTGAAAATTGACCCAGGGGTCATTTTTTCAACGTTGAATATTAAGACCAAAGGTGTTGAATTTAGACTCTAGTCCGTTTAAAAAGGAACCGTGTCGTGGAATTTTGATCTTTAAACCGGTTCTAAATTCAACAACACAAAAACACATACTAAGGAACTGATATTTACAATTATGATTTATTCAATAAAAAATTTACAATTGATTAATATTTATTCTTTAGATTGACATGTTTACATTAATACCTTCAATTTCAAATGGACAGTCTGTACCAAACATGAACCATTTTAAAGATGGTCTCGAATTATCCGACGAACCCTTAAAACATGCAAGTAATTTATTAATAGTGATCTTTTCGAGTGTCATCACAATGTTTTGTGTGATATTTATGATTTTTTTTTAAATCATGTCTAAATTATGATATTAGCATACATGGTTACACGATATACTATTTAGTTCAGAAACGCGTTTGTTCATATTTGCTATAGGTTAACAGCACTCCGCCCCACCCCCTAAAATTGGTAATTTTAGTATTTGGAGAATGTTAGAGGTTTGAGGCATGCTGCATGTACATTTTCATGCATACTCAGTCATGCACAATTCTATGTATGTTAAAGACAGGACCACAATGTAACAATTGTATAACCAATTGAGCAATCCTGTATAAATAAAGGATATTCTTATGATTTTTGTTGTTAGTTACTATCGGCTGATGCTTTAGAAGTGTTCAGTACTCCCATAATCCGAAAAAAGTTTGTGTTTTGTTTCTTTTTGTTGGTTTGTGTCGTGTGTTATGTTCATTTTTGTTCTTTTTTGAGGTTTTTTGTTTTGTATATATTTGGAGGGGGGGGGGGGGGGGTTAAAAAAGTTATGTCATAGAAGTAAGATTGTCATGGACAACCGTGACCTCAAACATGAAAATAAGATAATCGTGTACTGGTGAACAACATCGGGATGATCTCAGACCAATTTTTATCATTCTGGAAAAATGAAAATTTTGAAACTAATATTTTTAAAATACGTGCATGCAGATAAGTCGAGTAGAATAACTTCCAGTTCAAAGACAGTTCAAAACTCTGTAGTTGGAGTCAGTATTCAACAGGGTCAATTTTTAATGTGTTGAGGTCATCAGAGATTAGAAAAAAAAAATAACAAAACTGTTGAAAAATGAGTCCGCGTGTCAATTTCACGAATTTTGATTTCAATTTTCAACGGAGAAAAAGCACCTCGGTGCAAATATATCTAATTAAAATCTGATCTTCTCTAATTGTTACACTGGATCTGAATTTTAATTAGAATGCGCATAGGATGTAAATTATTCTCATAATTCCTCAATTAAATCCAAAGGAGTGGGAAAAATTTGTATAAAATTATATTGGGAGGGGCAGTATATTTCAACTTTTGAACTTCATAAAATAGAAAATTTACAAGTGTCTTTACACTATTTACGCTAGTTTAACATAAACTCTTGACTAGCTAAGATGGATGCTAGAATCACTCAATGCTAGAATCATTCAATATCTGATGCTGGAGTAGTGGTGCTCGTTCCTATTTTTAGCTGAAATTCACAATTGCCAATGTACCATGAAATGTGCAATAAAATGCTTTACTAAAGGTTATGATGGAGTCGCTACTGGTCCCAGCATTTCAAGTTATGAACCAGGGGATTTTGTCACTTTACGCCAGTGGGAGAACAACGGGGAGTGTCTTCACGCTTGGGGACGGGGTGTGTCACGTGGACTCAATTTATGAAGGTAATATTAATGTGACAATGTATTACACCGCATACACTGTGAAATTGTGTATAATTGGAATGCTGTTTCTGATGAGAAGACATTAGTGAAGATACTGATGTTGCTATGATATTCAAGACGAAATATAATATTAAAGGTAAATTAAGTAAATCTGTGCGTCAGAAATACGCTTTTCAACGCGTCACGTAAATAAAAGCGTTTTTACAGTGTCACCTAAATAAAAGCATTTTTAACTTTACATTTCCCATAGACCTCAATACTAACATTTGGTCCTCTCACTAATTAACGAAATTGATTTTAGATGAATGACTGCCAAGATTTCAAAGTTCAGTCCAAGTGCTGATAAAAAACGACAAAAATTAAATAGGGTCCTGTTGCTTTTATAGGTCATATCTGTATTTTTTACAACACATAGCAATCTGCAGTAAATTACACCTTTCATTTCAAACACACCCGTACCGTGGCTATTTCCTCAGTCATTTCTCGGTTCTATGCGATAATTGACAATTAATTTAAACTTCTATGTTATTTCTCTCAATTTCAAAAAAAATCACTCTTGATTTTACCAATCACGCCACACCTAAACATTTATACCAAGCTCAATCTTGGGGTAAACTGCGTTCGGGTTAAGCATCCGGGGGTTTGGTACTCTCATTCCTACTGGGGATATGATGATCGCCAGTTTACGCGCGGCAAGCAAGTATCCTACCATGCTAGTTATCGTCATTCCCCTCATTAATGACAACAAAAGCGCAATTCATTATTTTTATTTATATCAATAGAATTCAAGCGTTTTTAAATTTAAAGTACAAGATCAGTGATCTAAATGTTTGAAAAGATTATAAAACAAAAATAACAGATCAAGGAAAATTGACACTTGTTCGTTATTCGACACATGGTCTAATAAATTTAGTGTACTGTTAAGTAATTTCTTTTTCTCTAACATCAAATATTTGTTTGTAATTTTAAATGTTTGTGAATTAATCATCTCTAATGTGTTGTCGAATCTGTACGTGTCACGCAAATATACATGTTTTCAACGTGTTATGCATACGGTATAAATCATAGTATAGATAATGTCACACATGTTGATTGCATCATCTCACAGTTTTTAGAGGAATGCACTGATGTTGTGAAAAAAGTCAGTGAAATATATTTGAATCAAAAACCTGATAGTAGACCTATTTTCTGTTTCCTGGCCAGCCGTTCCGGAGCTCTGCTCGCGTAGGAGAGAGGAAATCGCTGGACGAGATCTAACTCTTTATCTACAAAGACTTCTACACAACAGGGGATATTCATTCACAACATCAGGTATTGGGATAAGAGTTTATGGAAGATCAAAAGTTTTAGACTTTTTAAATTGCACTTTATGCAGTAACTCTTTAAAATCGATTCCGTATCATTGTCAGTTGTGTATTTTGCTGAAATAACAGCTCTTACGTTTGAAGATCATTTTTTTCCATTGTCTGTGAAAGCTGAAATTGAATTGGTCAAGGATATGAAAGAGAAATTGTGCTTTGTTAGCTGCGATTTTGGGAGACACAATACCACCAGCTGCTCTTCGACTGATCTGGACAAGTCGTACACACTTCCGGATGGGAACATTCTCACATTAGGCAATGAAAGATATATGTGTCCAGAAGCTCTTTTTCAACCATCAGTTTTAGGTAGATATTTTTCTTTCTTTTCCTTTTTTTTTTTAATTAAGGTCTTTGATCTTGATCGGCTTCAGGATTTGACGTCACTTGGATATATTAGGGAGCAACTATCTGAAAGTTTATCAAAGCGGTATCACATTGGGGTGCGGATTTTCGTGGTATGAATACTTATCCAACATGTAGAGCCCAGTACAGAGTAAAAGAGAGGGAGGTATGTAAGGAACGGTGGAGAACACCTGTAGCTGTCCGCCCAACCCCCAAGGGCGAATTTTGAACTGAGTAGGTTTTCTTTGAAGTACCGGTATGGAAAAGCAAATTCCTTTTAAATTGGAAGAATGTAAAACTATGCA
Source organism: Ostrea denselamellosa (assembly GCA_024699665.1). Lineage (NCBI taxonomy): Eukaryota > Metazoa > Mollusca > Bivalvia > Ostreida > Ostreidae > Ostrea > Ostrea denselamellosa. Next base: position 22,294,390 of record JAMZEH010000055.1, read on the forward strand.
ACGCAAGATGACTGGGACGAAACTGTCTTTGTGTATGCAAGCAGATGATGTATTGCTGCTTGCAGAGTCGCGACTATCCATCTTAATTTTCAAAGAATTTGCAGATATGCCCTGCCTCGTTTTACGTGTGGTGCTTGGATACTGTACCCATGGATGGTATGATTTGAATATTGACTTATTTGCGGTTTTTGAATGTAATACATTCATAACACATCTAGATCTTAAGGAAGTGTTGAATACAAAAAAATAAATCCAAACAGTCCATGTAAGGTTCTGGCGGAAGGAGGGTGGGAGAGTTCTCAAGCACCAGTGAAATCATGTTGATAAACTCAGTCATTTGCAAGCCTTGGTGTATACACAACCCGTCAGACTGTGTAACTGCTCTTATTAAAAAGCTTATTCTTTCTAGCATTATACACTCTAGTCAGCTTGTTGTGGTCCTGATGGTCTCCTTCGCAACAGGATTTGTAAACTTAAAATAAATTTTATGAAATAATACAATGTTATGTAGCATTGATGGTTTGTCTTAAAGGAATGGCATTCAATGGGATTCACCACCTCGTTAAGGACAGCATCGATGCCTGTGAAATCTGCGTTCGCCCTCACCTGTACAGTCACATAATATTATCAGGATCATCAACTATGTTTCCAGGTATATCATAATTCTATAAATAGATTAACATCTTAATTTATATCCCCTGCGAGAGGGAATATAGCAACGGGACCGTTCGTTTGTGGTTAAGTATGTGCAACAGTGAGCTTGTAAATACTCTAAACTGTAGGCCACATTTATTTCATACATATATGCCACATGTAGCTCTGTTATCAAGAGAGGAAGACTCCTACTGATTTTGGGATCAACCGGTCAAGGTCACCACGGGACTTCATAGAAAACGCTTGTAGACACTCATTGCGAGGGGATATGCTCTGCCTTGAGAAGGTCCTGTTTACAATTGTATTCCAAGTTGGTTTTTTGCCCGAACGCTTTTCAAAATTGTTGCATGTATTTCCAGTTTATTTTGGGGGAAAATACTGTATTAAATGTCGCTGTATATAATAATGATGTTTTTTTTCCCTATTCCCCTTTTAAGGCTTCTCCGAGAGAATGATGCATGAAATCAAGGGCTTGGCATCTGATGGTGTGACAGTGAAAGTTATTGCTCCTCCTGAACGGCGGTCGTCGGCCTGGATAGGCGGATCCATTGTGGCGTCCTTTTCTTCTTTTGGAGAGCAATTAATTTCACGAAAGGATTATGAAGAGTATGGCCCCGGGATAATTCACCGAAAATGTTATAATAGATGATAAGTTGTTGTACGTTTATGTTAGGAATGAGACATGAGAAATCTAAGGCCTTTGTTTTTCTTGCTCATCAAATACGATTGGGATTGACTTTCCAAATGTGGCATATGTGTTGTTTTGACCACAAATACCAATGTACCAACTGCGTGCAGCAAATCATAACTGATGGGTGTTACTTTTTTTTCTGTTGTACGGGTTATCAATTAAACTATGTTGCTAAAACTAGCAAATACTCAAATAAAAAAAAAAGTTAATCATAAATCACATTTTCTGAAGTTTATTTCAACATACACCAATTGAAACAAACAATGCTGGGTCCATTTCACGACAAAGCAAGGATAGGTAGGTTAAACACTTAATGATTCTATAAAATGAATAGATGCTGAATAAGACATTAGTTCCTTACAGATGAAAACATTATATTATCTTGTTTTTATTAGATATTGAACTTGCAGGTGGCATCCCGTAAATTCCGATGTTTCAATTTACCAAATTCTGCATTTGTGAGTAGGATTCATATAGCTGCCTCTCGGACATTGGAATGCTGACGAGAACACAGGGAGATTTTGGAGAGTCCCAGTCACCCTATAAATCATGTGGTACATGTAGATTAGTCAGTGATGACCTTTAACCAGTGAGTTCACGTATTTCATTAACTACATGAGAAGTCTCCTTATGAGTGAAATATTCTAAAGCGGAACGTACATGTAAAATAATATACAATTAACTACATGAAGTACATTTACTCCCAAGGTTACATGCTTTGTAACAGGGTGGTCATGAGTTCGAGTCCCGCTCGTGCCATGTCGAACTTAAGACGTAAACATAGGAAGTGATTGCTCTTTCGCTAAACGCTCAGCATTAGAAATGAGAATCACGGGTCTTTCGGATATGACCTTAAAAACGGAGGTCCCGCGCTACTGCAGGCGTCAGCACGTCAAAGAACCCTCACTGCTACGGCCCCGAAGGCTAAGCATAAGTCTAAATTTGTGGTACTCCATCTACAACTGCTGACGTCTCGACATGTGTAAAAAAACCTTGACAGGACGTAAAACAACCATTAAAGGTCTTATCTGTCTACATACCTTGATGATTTTGACGTCAAATCTATTTTGCAAATATTAGAATTAGAATTTTAAAGTTATGTAATAAAAAGGAACAATACCGGTATATATGTCCGCCCTATGTGTTTTGCGGAAGGAGACCTTGCAAGTTCGGCCCGCTTTACCACGCAACAACAGAAAGGGGGAGCATATTTCCCAGTATTCAGTCAATAATCTATAAATATTGAGCTTTGTTATTGGCCCATGGCACACATCTATATAACACTGTTGATTGAATACGACTGTGACGCTTGTTTTGTTTGTTTGTTTTTTATTTATAGTCGCCTGAGCAATTTTTCAGCCATCCGGCGACTGTCACTATTACCGGTGATGGGGCTGCAAATTTAGACCTATGCTTAGCACTAATGGCTTTTAGCAGTGAGGGTTCTTTTACGTGCCACACCTGCTGCGACACGGGACCTCCGTTTATAAGGTCCCATCCGAAAGACCCGTGACTCTCACTTCGTAATGCCGAGCTCTTGGCGAAGGAGCAATCACTACCTATTTTAACGTCTTAGGTTTGACGCGGCCGGCCCGAGCGGGGCTCGAACTCACGACCTTCCGTTCACGAGGCGAGAGCTCTACCACTGTGACGCTGGATGTAAGTTTTATAAAATCATGACCCCTAATATGTAATTTACATTAAAAGTAGACACTTGTAAGACCATCTTTAAAAATATTTTAAAATTTCTGTTTTTCCTCTTCTGATATGGAAATTTGGGGTAGGTTGGTAGGCAAAATAATTTGGAGTTTACGTTCATCTTTTACTCCAAATGGGCTCTAATAATTTTTTTTCTTTTTGTGAAAATCGTGCTAAAAAAGCCATGGGGAAAAATCTTTTACAGTTAGGGAGGTATTTATTTGAAGAGAAAACAACCCTTGCATGTAATTTTGGCCTGACCTGAATCTGGAGGGACTGTGTGGCCCCGTCATTAAATGGTTTATAGCATTCTCTTTTCGTGCGATGGTGCATCGAATCTGGAAAAAGAGAGTTTGCACAGTTATTTAAGCATTTCTGGACGTCCACCAAAATACTATCAAGGAAACAATTATATTAACCCTATGCAAAATTATGAAAATGATTTTGCAAACCTGAGCGAAATTGATGAAGAATAGTTGGTCGTGTGTTATATTAAGTCCCGGAAGTGGATCTTCTTCTCTGCCTCTCTTGGAAACAAAATTTCTGTATGCCTGTAAAGAGTACACATTACACAATTTGCAAAAGTTAGAAATTAACATAATATTTTAAATACCGGTATATTATAATGTTTAACGTATTGGCTAGGGATATGGTTTCCCCTTCTTGGATGCTGTATTGGACAGAAAATACCATCTAAGATAACACTTCTTGCTTGAAATATTTCGGAACCCACTCCTGCTTGGAGAAATGAAAGACAAAGAGAGGGGTAGGTCCTTAAATGTATATTTTGTATTTATTTTCCTTTTCAACAATTTCATATCGATTTTAAAAACAATAGCAACAAAATCAGTTTTATTCCACTATTTTTCTCCACCCGAGAATAACAGCGAGTAAACACTTCTGAGTTTACTATTAAAAAGTAATATATAGGAATGAGATGATTTGTCATTAGGCAGTCGCCGGATAGCTGAAAAATTGCTCAGGCGACTATAAATAAAACAAACAAACAAACAAACAAAATTTGTCATTAGGCCACTATGTTTACTAGAGAGATGCCTGTACATCCATACATTGTGTGTGACTGTATTGTAAACCATGTCAACCAGATCAAAAACCGCTGTGGATCAACCCTGATCGTTCCGGAAAGTGAACGGGCGGTCCGTCATGGCTACATACGTATACTCTTTTACCTAGTTTGCTGACTTAGCAAGCTGCTGGTGTTGTATACCAAGCGTTTTCGGCCCAAAATCCCATAGCTGTCGGAAATAGGTTAAAGAGACACTACAGCTCATTTTGTGCAAAAATCATAAATTGACAATTTTCTGAGAGCTTTATCAAATTTTGTTGCATAGTTGAATGTATAAACTTTGCGAAAATGTCACATTTTTAAAGTTGAAAATTGTCGTTTAAATGCAGACATTAATACTCTTTGATGGTCGTGTAAAAATTACTTTAAGACTCCTCCTATCGGTCTTCTAACGCATGCGCACAGACGGTAAGCAGTGCAACATGTCGTCCAGAGAAAGGAATTGAACAACGGCTAGACTCGGAAGTTTGAGAGATTATGAGAGAAAAGGGGTTAAAATAAAACAGATACAATTCATACGAGAACTAGAATTTACAGTGGGGATTAAACTGACCGATAAACCACAAGTTACGAGACGCAGGACCTTAAAAATAAGTGCTATTTTTCAGAACATGTCACTTGTTTTGAAAAACATTGTTTGGTCAATAGAGACATAAAAAGGTTTCCGTTAGAATAATGATTTATAATCAATAATTGATTGTTTGTTTTACGTTTCGTCGAGAATTTTTCACTCATATTGAGACGTCACCACAAATTTACATCAATGCTTAGCGCTCAGGGCCGTAACAGTGAGGGTTTTTTAACGTGTCAACTCCTACCGTGACACAGCACCACCGTTTCTAAGGTCATATCCGAAAGACCCGTGATTCTCACTTCTAAATGCTGAGCGTTTGGAGAAGGAGCAATCACTACCTATTTTTACGTCTTTGGTTTGACGCGGCCATGGCACGATCGGGACTCGAACTCATGACGTCCCGGTTACGAAGCGAACGCTCTAACCACTGAGCTACACGTTATATGATCAATTATTATAAAGCAGGGTAAAATCCCATGCTTAAAAAGTGAGTGTGGACCCTTTGAGGGGTATTTAAATAAGTTTCTACACAACACATTTGCTCTCATTCTGAATCACGTGATGTATTACGTCCGCGTCAACATGAAGAAACCTTTGAATTCGGATGATTTATATTTTCAAAGCGCAGTTCAGAGCAAATTTATGTATTCAAATTTTTCAAAATTGTTAGTATTGATATGCTTTTTATCGATTGATTGATTGTATATTGTCTTACTCATATGTATATTGTTTTCACTCATATGGAGATGTCACCGTTGCCGTTGAAGGGCTGTAAAATTTAGGCCTATGCTCGGCGCTTAAGGCCTTTAAGCAGGAAGGGATCGTTATCGTGCCACAGCTACTGTGACACGGGTCCTCGGTTTTTGTGGTCTCATGTGAAGGACCGCCCCATTTAGTTGCCTTTTACAACAAGCAAGGGGTACTAAGGACATATTCGAACCCAGGTCCCCATGGAGCCATTTTATCCACAAGTGTCTAAAAAATAAAACACGTGATTAAAATGTGGAAAATGGGCTGTAGTGTCTCTTTCATCAAACAATATCTTTGATTACCAAGATTATCAATTGCCTGTCATGAGAGTTATCCTTGATGGACGTTTCATTGATTTGCAGGAATGATTTTTTTTTTGGTGTTATATGCTATAAATCAAATAAACACGCTAACAGATAAATAAACACACACAAACAAACTGTTAAGCAGAAACACAGCGGATAAAACTCTACTTACTATGTAACTCTGTAGAACTCCTCCGTTGTCGGCAATGTTTTCACCTAATGTAATTATTCCATTCACCTGTTTATAAAAACCGTAGTTTTTCTTTTGGTAAATACATGTAAAATACACTAAAAATTTTGGTCAATCGTAATTCATACTAATTTAAATGTATGCCACCTGACTATGAAATTCTATTCCGAGTTATTATTTTCATTCATTTTATCTTTTATTAATTATCGGTGATTTAAATCCCGAGATCACAATGGATTGTTGCAGTGTTTTGTAATGATGAAATATAAAGATACAGGGACTTGAAATTAAAGTCGGACCTTGTGTACCTCAACAAGATAGTGGTGGATCCAGGATTTCACAAATGCCACTTTACTTTTTAAGACAGGGAAATTGAACTTATGTCTATGAAAATACGTGTATGCTCAATATCAAATGATCATGATCACCTATATATTTATCTATCTGTCTATCTATCTATCTATCTATCTATCTGTCTATCTATCTATCTATCTGTCGTGCTGTCTGTCTGTCCAAGTGTCTTTCTGTCTGAATGCTGAAATACTTAATCACGCAACAACTTGGGATTCTGTACATTAAAGTATTGTTCAGTTGCTACCGGTATATATCACCACCGAGTTGTTATTAAAGAAAGATTTTTTAGAGATATTGTTCTTGTCAACAGTCGACATGCAAATTCATTTTCTCGCAATTTGACACCTACGAGTCGTTTCGCGACTTTACCGGTAGTACTCGCTTAAAGTAACAAATATACAGTAATTATTCGATAGGAACCAAATACGAACTTGACCTGTGTATTCTCATGATATATTTAGGTTTTGTTTGAACTGTCCCAACACAGGATTTCAAATCTGTGTGACGTAGTTCCGGTAATGAAGACGGGACCTCTCGTGATCAATTTAGCAAATAAATCGTCATTGGCATTGTCCCGTTATTTTTTTTCTTTCGTTTCTTCTACAAAGTATCACCATGAAGTGGACAGAATCGCGCACTTACGTTCATTCCGCCGGCCTCGGGATATGAAAAATTCCCATACTGTTTGATGAAACATGATTGGAGCTCTTTGAATTTTTCCACAGACTTCTGACTCCACCACTCATGAAGCTCCCCGTTCTTGTTGTACTGTCTCCCTTAATGAATAAATAAATAAAAAATCGTGTATTTCAAACGAAACTAAATATACTTATTCCCATTTTTTAATTTATTGAAAATCTAAATGTTATTGGCTCTTAATGCGCAAATATTTTTGTTTCATTCAGAGACAATTTTAAGAAGTTAAGCGAGTGGTATATCTTATCATTGAGTGATTGTTTTGCTTGTTTGTTTGTATTACGTTCCGTCGTAAATTTTTTACTTGTACTGAGACGTCACTAGCTGTAGAAGTGCCACAAATTTAGACCTATGCTTAGCATTCAGGACCGTAGTAGTGAGGGTTCTTTAACGTGCCAACACCGGTCGCGACATAGAACCTCCGTTTTTCAGTCATATCCGAAAGACCCTTGATTCCCATTGCCTTTTGCATATAAACCATCACTACGTGTGTTTACGTCTAAGATTTGACGCGGTCGTGGCACAAGCTCGAACTCTCGACCTCCCCGTCACGAAGCGAACGCTCTACCATTGAACTACTCGACCGGTCGTGCGACAAGGTTTACTTTAAGATATTGGGTCTTTATATTCATATTCTTTAATATTTTGGAACTTTCTATAAAAATTGAGAATGATACCCCTATCATCAAATCCATGCGTGATTTCGTGTCCAATCAGCGTCCCTATTCCTCCGTAATTAAGGGATCTGAAATATATGAAAATGTGTCAACTGGTTGTTAACGAACTGGGATCACCAAACACTTACCTAAGTAAATCTTTTTGTGGTCAAACATTTTTTTTCGTCTTTGGTGTTGACTAAAGGTTTTCACAGTTTTGAGACCTGCAGAACTACTGGACTTCCATAAAGCATCCTTGTGTAAAGGTATTCAGGTTTGTTCAAACGAAGGGCCACGCCCATTCTGAGGGGAAATCATTACGAAATAGTGGAAATAGGGTTGCTTGCTTAAAAATCTCCAGAACTACTGAGCCAGAAAATCCAAAACGTGTATAGTTATATAAGAAAGATTTAGGTTTGTAAAAACCATAATCTCCAAGGACAGTGTGGGGGCTACAACAAGGGTGAAGAGATTTACACAGTTATGTATAGGGGTTTACATAGGGGTAAGTAGAAAACTTCTTTAAAAATCTCCTTAACAACAATATGGACAAATATGTCAAAATATGTGAGATTGAAGTTTGATCAAAGGATGCCGCCTTCATCACTGCCAGGCGGGGACACAATAGAGGTCAGGTGTTTGTAGGAAAATTCTTTTAAAAATCTTCTTAAGAACCACAGGAATACTATATATCAAATAATAATGTAAGCATCCTCATGTTGTATAGATTCAAGTTCACACCGTGACCCCGGGGCTTTCATTGAAGTTTAAAGTTTTACATAAATATATATTCTTCAAAAGTCCTTACAAATTGAGTTAACATGCAAACAACCTTAGTTTAGATTTTGATTTGGTCCCCTATGACCCCTGGGGCCACAATATGGGTTAACGTATGCATATGTAAGAAAATCAAGAGCAAAAAGGGTACAGTTTATCGAATAACTATCCTCATGTACAGTACTGTTAAGATATGCAGATTCGTTTAGACTGTGACGCATCGGGTCAGGGTTAGGCCACGATAGGGGTCTAAATATGTATGATTTTTGTTTAAATTCTTACCAAAAACATGGGTAGTACAATTGATCAAATTAATAAGAAAATATCTTATGTAATTAAACTCATGTTGGTTCAAACTATGTTCCCCCTGGACACTATTGGGGTGGTGGTTAAAGTTTTACGTGGTGATGTGTAGTTTTTGTTTAAATAAATCCATATATGTAGTACCAAGGACTGTATTTACAGGATAATTCAAAATAAAACCATATTTACTTAGCCTAAGCTCAAGTTTGTTCAAACCACGTCCCCGGGGGCCTTGGGAGCGCCAGGATGAATACATGCAGGGATTTTATCATTAAAAATCTCCCTTTCAAGAATTTCAAAGATAAGTACGACGATTAATATACACGTATTTGTGTGTTGCCCAACTCTCCAATTTATATTCCATACAGGGTTTATGAGATTGATCTCTGTTCGTTGTTTTTGCAATTTCATCTTCATGTCGTGTAAATTCATTGTTTATTTATTATTTTTTCACCCTTATTATGACGTCACCATTGTAGGTGAAGCACTACAAATTTAGTAGAATATTCTTTTCATAAAAATGGAGTGGGTTCATAAAGGCTTTTTGTTTTTAATTAGCTTAGTGTTTTATCTAAAAGCAAAAGGAGGTAAATATTTGCACAAATATTACATTCTCCAGTTCACTAGGATTTGGATTACAGCAAATGATAACGCACCTTTTTTCTTCTTTTTAAAAAAATATAAATTCATTCATTACTTTAAATTAGAAAAAATTTAAAATCAAAACTGGTAGAAATTAGAAATTGTTTTCCAGAGCACCTTGGCGAAATTAACATGGGGTGAAAATTTCCCTGTATACCACGTAATGATTTCTGTTAATAGGCCCTTTTTACCTGGGATAATCTTTATGATAATATGGAGATTGTAGAATACCAGCCGGAAACACTAAAAATATAAAGAGCATGATAATTAATCGGAAATTAAACAATCACCATTTATAATTATACTCTAAATATTACTTAACTTTTATTTAATCAAAATTAAATGCTATGTGAATTCAGAAAATTATAAGCTCTCTTACTTATCCTATTTCTGTCAGCACTGTAAAAAGCATTGACCGTGGAGGGAGGTGTTTCCCATCTAGAATAGAAAATATATTAATGTGTCTTTCCCAATTCATTAGGAAGTATCTTTTTTAAAAGGGAAATTACGTGTCTTCAAATCAATAATGATATGTACGATATACATACCTCATTCGGTAAAGTAGATAACGCAGTTCTGACAAGTCGTCTATAACAATTCTCCTCAAGAGTGAAAGGACGTTTTCGAAGTAGTTTTCTGGTTGTATTGTAATCTACAATATCAGTATATATAAATTGTAGTGCGATTTAAACTGAAATATGTAGCAAAAGAAATTTATTCAGGATTTGTACATCTAATGTCTGCAGGTCTTTCGATCGGTAAACTTGTCAGAACTCCAAGATTTCCGACAAATTTGGTTTATCTTCTGATAAAAAGAAGAAAAAAAAACCCATCGTTACCCCACTCATAAAATTACAGTCCGATAGATTGTTAAATTCAAAAACAGAAATACAGGATTTTCTCATATCAATCAAAGGCATTTCGAAGTAAAAAAAAAAATGTTTTGTAAGTATGAAAAGTATTCATTATTGCTAACTATAGTGGAAGTGATTAACATACGTGTCAAAAAAGTGAGCACGTGGTGTCATACTCAGAGTGACAGGAAGCATGCAGTATTGGTTTAGCTGACTTCCAAGTTAATTATATAAGATGTCATCGCCAGTCATATTACACAGAGAACAGACCGACGCGTGCATGATCAAGTAAAACACACACGATTCTAAACGCTTTCATTTATTTATCGTTGTAATAGATATGCACTGTGTCCCAGACACTCCCTGCTGGCCAGTACTTGTATACTTACATTTTCATATCTTTTGTTCAGAAGCATGTCATTCAGAATGTCGTCATCATAACCAATTCTCCTCCTCATGTAATTAGCCTAACAACACAGTCAATGAGACAAGACATTCAAAACGTTAATGTCGTGACCAGAAATGAAGGAGTTTGAAATTTAACATACTTAAAGGCTGTAGCTAAATTTTAGAATGTAACCTTTTCTTCTGCCACATCTCTGGTGTCTTTGTCCATCCAGTCCAGCTCGGAAAGAATAGTTTTAAATGCACCGAGTATGTTTCCTGTCATGTCATTGATCTACAAGACAAAGACTGCAGTAAAGCGTCAGCACAACGCTTGTTCTGTTCATCCTCTTGTGCTTGTTCTGTTCATGCACTAGTTCTTGTTCTGTTCATGCTCTTGTGCTTGTTCTGTTCATGCTCTTGTGCTTGTTCTTGTTCTGTTCATGCTCCTGTGCTTGTTCTGTTCATGCACTAGTTCTTGTTCTGTTCATGCTCTTGTGCTTGTTCTGTTCATGCAATAGTGCTTGTTCTGTTCATACAATAGTGCTTGTTTTCTTCATGCACCAGTGCATGTTTTGTTTAAGTATAGTATTCTGTTCATGTACAGTGCTTAGTCTGTTCATGCATAGTGATTTGTTTGTATATCAGTACTTGTTATGTTCATGCACAAATATTGTTCTGTTCATGCACTAGTGCTTGTTCTGTTCATGCACCAGTGTTTGTTCTGTTCATGCACCACTGTTTATTCTGTTCATTCACCATTACTTGTTCTGTTCATAGGTAGTGTTCTGTTCATGCATAGTGCTTGTTCAGTTCATATAGTGTTGTTTGTGTACCAATACTTGTTTTGTTCATACATGCTGTTTTTTACTCATGCAGTGTTCTGTACATGTAGTATTCTGTTCATGCACCAATGTTTATTCTCTTCATGCACCAGTGTTCTCTTCATACACAGTTCTTGTTCTGTTCTGTTCATGGCCCTAATAAAAGATTGAACAATTACTCAACTCAGTTAGATTGATTGATTGTTGCTTTCCGCCACACTCAACAATTTTTCAGTTATCTGGTGGCATCCAGTTTTTTATTGGTAGAAGAGAGAACCCAGATACAATGTACCTGGGAAGAGACCACCGACCTTCTGAAAGTAAACTGGCAAACATTCTCACATATATCCGCGCGAGCAAGAATCGAACCCGCGCTGACTAGAGGTGAGAGGCCTTGTGCTTGTGATTTTGAGCGCGATGCTCTAACCACTCGGCCACGGATGCCCCCTAATTAAATTAGAAAAGTACACAAATGCAATATGCACTAGATAATAAATAGATACCCGACATATCTTCATACATATTACAATGCAAAGCTCTTTGAAGATTATCGACATCCTTACACCAGATTTTGCCTCCTCATTAAAGTGTTTTTGTACAAAGAGACGGCCGATGGGAAGACCCATATAGTCCACTACCATCGCAACACACTTCCGCCAGCGGGACCGGATGTGGGAGGATCCGTACAAAACCTGAAAGACGAAATACAGAACGCCATCCAAATGTTGAAAAATATTTACATAATATGTCGTAGACTATACTTGTACAGGACTTTCATACAACATATTGATCAATTTAAAATCATTATGCTTTCAATGGATCTGAGTATACATGTAAATGTATTATGTGGGTCTAAAGAAAGTATTTCAATTGGTTTGGTTTCATATGTCTGTTTGGGACCCCTACCTCGAAGAAATCCTTAAATCTGAATATTTTTACTTCAGAAAACTCCCCAAGTACTCCCTTTTACCTGATAACTCCAAAATCCAAATATTGCCTAAATCTGAATATCTTTTACCTGATAAAACTCCCCCAAATACTGCCTAAATCTTTCAGGAAGGTCTCGAACTCGATTCTTCATCAGCCTCCAAACAGCATAATTTACTATGGTCCTTGAAATTGGCGAAATTGTAATTTCTTAATAAATTTTCAGTTATGAATATAGACAGAAATTCAATACATCAATGTTAAAAGGAGACATGGCCGGTGCAACGTAGACGTTAGACTCACCGCTTATAAATTGATTCGAGTCATTTCACGTTTTTCTTCAGTAAAAAATGAGACTGGAGTCTTGGAATTTAGATCACAAATCTTATTCATGTTACTATGATATTTGAACAAACTTAAAATAGAAAACTATGTTTTGAATTTTAGTGTAGGTTTGACCTTAAAATGAGATCGAATTCAGATCAAAACCAAAGTCTTTTATCTAGTTAAGGAAGGTACATGTAACTTAATGCGTACGGCGTCTGCAAAACGCTGTGATTTCTCTGCCCTGTCCATACCGTGTTTAAAGTTAAAGAGAAATGTGGATCGTTTTGACATAAACGTGATGTCATTGCTGCGCGTATCAAATAAAAGTCGGTTTCAGTATTGTACAAGGTGTTCATTGAGAAAAATATGTACTATGACATATATACATTGTCTGTTATTTCTTGGCGACTAAACAACTCATGAAGACAAAACATTAACCTATCATTGTAGTACTATCCTCTGATGTGTTAATGACAATATCTGTGTGAATGTTTCCTCGCCTGATGCTCCTCTGTCTCACGTTCAGATTTGGCCTAATCTTTGAAGATGTATCGCATACCGGTACTTACTACAGCATAACAGTTGCGGATCCAGAAAATATTCTTTGGGGATTGCGACATTAGATACTTTTACTGCACATAAAAGAGTGCAACGTAGCTCCAAAATAACATTTTGATCAAAATTTTCTAACCTAAGGAGAGGGGCAAACCCCATATCCCCAGCTTTAGATCCGCCACTTTTCGTTTCATTACATTGTTACCTTATTAGTATTCTTGTAAGGATAATAAACAATCATCCTGTTGCAATAACATACCTCTTCGAGAATTGCATTAACGTAGGTATCAAACGTTTCATATATTCTAAGTCTTTTACGATCACTGTATCATTTTCACTGACGTTAAACTTAACACCATCTATCTGAAGCAGTTGATGGACATAGTCAAACCAAGTGAAGCCAAGCTACAAAATCAAAACCTAGATCTCAGATCATCGCCTGCAAGGAAGGAGTATAAAATGTTATATTACCCTATCAATTCCTATTTCCACAAATTCTGAGAATTTTGTTACACACATTTTCCTCACCTTCTCTGACTCGGTAAAGTTTATTTTCATGTCCCCAACAGTAAATTTGTTGTACAGCTTTTCGTTGTCTCTTCGTCCCTCCAGAGGAGTAGATATCTACAACAGCAGACACAGAAGCGGATATCTAGAATACAACATACAGAACCGGATAACTAGAACAGGACATACAAAAGTGGAAATCGGGAGCAGGACATATAAAAGCCGACATCTCGAACAGGATATACAGAAGCCCACATCTAGAACGAGACACACAGAACCGGGTATTTAGAAGAGGGTATACAGAAGTGGATATCTGGAACAAGACACACAGAATCGGATATCTTGAACAGGACATACAGAAGCGGATATCTAAAACTGGACATACAGAAGCTGATATCTAGAACAGGACATATAAAAGCCGGTATCTAGAACAGGATATGCAGGAGCTGTATATAGAACAAGACACAAAGAATCGGATAACTAGAACAGGGTATACAGAATTGGATACCTAAAACAGGACATACAAAAGATGATATCTAGAGCAGGATTTACAGAAGCTGATATCTAAATAAGGACATACAGAAGTGGATATCTAGAAATGGACATACAGAAGCCGACATCTAGTACAGGACATACAGAATCCGGTACCAAGAACAGGACGAACAGAAGCCGATATCTAGAACAGGACATATAAAAGCCGATATCTAGAACAGGATATACAGAATTGGATATCTAGAATAGGACATACAGAAACTGATATCTAGAGCAAGACATACAAAAGCTCATTGTGCGTATTTATTTGTTTGTTGTTTTATGTCCTATTCGATAATTTTCCCACTCGTATAGAAAAGTCATGAACTGAAGATTAAGTACTATAAATTCTAATCTTTATATGGCTTCAAGATTTTAGCAATGAGAATTCTTTATCGTGTTGACGCATATCGTGACGCGGGACTCGTCTTTCTTAATGCTGGGCATTTGTCGGAAAAAACCAGTCACTTCCGATGTTAACGTCTTGGATTTGACGAGGCACAGGGATCAAGAATCGAACATGGGGCCACTTGTTCGGTGAGCATATAACGTTGTTTCATTCCATCGTAAAATGGGGTTATGTAGTACACACTGAGCAATGTACCTTAGACTATTCACTGTGCTGCAGCAAGTTTCAACCACCGAGTTTCAACGCATTATTATTACATTTATGATTTCATAAATTTACTTCCGCTAAGCTCCTCTGTGAATCAATATGAACGAAGAAAAGAGCAAAGATTATCTAAAAAAAAAAATAAAAAAACAACAACAAAAAAACCAGCCTACTTTTGGAAATGGTTACCGAGAGTAGAATTTCCTGTTGCTTGTAATCGGAACGTATTGGAATTGGAATATTACTACCATAGAATGACATTCGTCAATTATATACATATTTCCTCGCTTTGGGAGAGGAAACTGTGGAAAAATGTGTTTGATGGACAAGCACTCAAGTGTACTGTACAATGGATCGGATTGCAGTATATTGCAATAACACAACTACTTGTGCAAGAGAGCATCTTTACATGTGTAATCAAAACTGACTACTAGATGCACTACTCCAAGTCTACAATAAAGAGGTTGCATAATTTACAGTGGTGGAACGTTTGCTTTGTAACCGGGAGGTTGTAAGTTCGAGCTCTGCTCTTGCCATGGCCGCGTCAAAGCCAAGACGTAAACAAAGTTAGTGATTGCTCCTTCTCCAAACGCTCGGTATTTAGAAATGAGAATCACGGGTCTATCGGGTATGACCTTAAAACGTTTCGCAGCAGGCATTAACACATTGAAGAACCCTCACTCAACGGCCCTGACAGCGCTAATTTGCGGTACTTCACCTACAGTTGGTGACGTCTCAGTATGAGTGAAATAATCTCGACGGGACGTAAAATAAACAAACTAGTAACCAACCATTTAAATTATAAAACCTTGGGTTTTAACGTTTGACCTTGAAAACCAAGAGGAACCCATTCTTGAATCTAATATCGTAACTGGAAGCGTGCCAAGATCAACGCTTAGAGCTCACTTAAGTATATCTGGAATACTGTATACACTTACAAATAAAGAATAAAATAGTCAGCCTTCCACACGCAAACATTTTATACTTATTTACACAAAAATTCATAAGATGAGTGTTTCGTATACATGTATACGACTATATTACTAGGACTGAGCAGAAACCTTGCCTAGTATGCTTTATATTACAGTATACTTTAGTAGAACTTAAGCAGGTCTTAAGACTTGTCTAAGTCCTGTACCAAGGGCAATATTATGTGTCTAAGTCCTGTACCCAAGTTAAAATTATGAAATACTTACATTTTGTAAATAAGAAATGTAACATTAATCCCTGTGCATGAGGAATTCCACAAGTATAACATTTTCTGTGACCTTGATAAAAATTTGACCTTCATAAAATGTGAACCCAGTACCATACCAAAGATACAACATGTATTCCTGAAATTTTGATAACGACCAGACTGAAATGAGATTCTACCACGATCTTTACTTTAATATTCCATTTTGTTATTTAATAGGATCGAAGCGTATATATTGGAATTTCCCTATACAACTTTGACCTTTCATACGTGACCTTGAATTAGACTTTCATTTTATTGGATAAAACCTGAAAGTTGTGATTACATTTGCCAACTGGATCTCTAGATCTAGAACGTCCTCCATAGCCCTAAGTGCATCTTCTCTCCTGGCTCCAAACTCCGTCATAACGTTGACTCCTAACTCCTTGTAAGCTGTCATCAGCTTGCTGTTCTTGGGCTGTTTGTAGTGGTTCCGCTCAGGCATAATGAAGCCAGGGTTGTCCAGCTGATTAATCAGAAATATAAGAATGCGTCTATAGTCCAAGTACAATTTCTAATGGAAAACCCAGAGCTTTTTTGTAATTTCAAACGTCAACATACAAGTGTATTACAGTTTCATCAATATGAACTTATCTATGATTTCAGAAAAATGGATATTAATACCATTCAAGGAAAAAATTGTGATATGCCTTTGAGCCTTTGACATTTGATTAAATACAAGTTGTCTCCGCTATTGGTAAAAGCTACAACTTTCTTTGCTTTACGGAAACTCCTCAAATTTCACACAAAATTACTTGTGATTAAGATTCCTGATTTCATTTATTATTCTGGAAATATATCTAATAATCTGGGATTTTCTTTACTATTCTGAGATTTTATTTAGTATTCTGTAATTACGTATATTGAGTATTCTACGATTTATTTAGTATTCTGGGAATTTATTCAATATTCTGGGATTTTATTTGGTATTCTGAGATTTTATTAAGTAATATGGGATTTTATTTAGTATTCTGAGATTTTAAGTAATATGGGATTTTATTTAGTATTCTGGGATTTTATTAAGTGATATGGGATTTTATTTAGTATTCTGGGATTTTATTAAGCAATGTGGGATTTTATTTAGTATTCTGGGATGTTATTAAGTAATATGGGATTTCATTTGGTATTCTGAGATTTTATTAAGTAATATGGGATTTATATTATTTAGTATTCTGGGATTTTATTAAGTAATATGGGATTTTATTTAGTATTCTGAGATTTTATTAAGTAATATGGGATTCTATTTAGTGTTCTAGGAGAACAGTGCTCGGGACAACCAGTTCCATGTTAAAATACTCACGTACAATACTTTCTGTCTTTTATTCTTACTGTCCACAAAAACATAGGGATATATGAACGGCACATTGCTGTATTTATTGATGCTGGCGATGAGGGAAGCCAGAGAAAAGTTCTCCTCCTTCCAGCTCCCTCCCTCTTTGCTTCCCAGTATCGGCCAACCTCCAACCTCTTTCAGCAGTGGCAGAGCTACGGTTATATCATCTCCCTCGATCTGAGCTTTCAGTTGAAAAAAAAAAAAACCAACAGCTGGTAAACATAAGTACATGTATGAGCTCTATGTAAATTAGCGAATTTCACACGAGATATTCATTTATTGAGACAACCAATATACTCTTCTTGTACACCAGTTAACGTTTCAATTTTACATATCTCCTTAACATATTTTTCACTAACATCAGTGTAATGGGTAACTCGTACTTGTATTCATACAAGACCCGTAAAGATTCTTTGCTTTAATTACTGCCTCTATATCATCTTCTGTAACTTTCTCTTCCAGAAGCTCTGAAAATATTATAAAATTCATACATTATACTAATTATTATACATCGACATTTCGGTTCCTATAGATGATATTCTCCATGAATGCATTTTTTCTAAAAGCAGGCGCATGAAGACGCGCATACATTTCCAAACTTGACGTGTCGTCTCTGTGACGTATTGCAAGATACATGAACATTCTACTAGCTCGATTCGTAGAACACTGCGTGTCGTGCCAGAGGTCCCGAGTTCGATCCTCAGCAGAGATCTGTACCAGTCTCTGTTACATTTGGCACCCACGTTGGGTAATATTTGGCGGATGAGAGTGGTTGCCCCTAGAACTTCGCCCCACAGGCGCTGACTCTCTCTCTCTCTCTCTGGAAGGGGACACTGTGGTAGTGTTAGATACATGGCCTTCCCATTAGCTCTGGGTAGTGGGTGTTAACCCTTTAGCTCTCTTGGTAGAGCACTGGACTATTGTGCCAGAGCGCCTGTGTGCCAGAGGTCCCGAGTTCGATTCTCATCAGAGACAGAAACTAGTCTCTTTTATACATGTCAACCTTGACATTCAGTACAGAGCGACCACAGTGATACTGGAATGATTCTAGACGACGTGGATGAACTTAGTGGTGATAAACAGTTTAAATTATCTGAACGGAGAGAGACAGACAGACAGTCAGGCAGAGCCATTAAAAACCAATTCACTTACGTTTTATTTTGACTTGACTTGTGTCACGCAAAACACTAAAAGTAGCCAAGTAAGATCTGTCACTTGGTATCACGTGACTTTTCATCCAACCTCCACATGCGTACTCATAAAAATTGTCACATGGATTTACGGAAAAGTCAATTCCATCTGCAACTCTAGCAGCTAGAAAAAAAAAATTGAAATTCAGGGACAAATTCTTGTATAAAGTTATATGTATTTTAAAAGACATCTAGTGGGAAAAAGTAAGTGGCAAGTAACTATATGGTGAAAATGAAAGTAAGATCACGCACTAATCTTACCTGCTCTTATGCATTCTAATTTATCACAGACTGAAATATCAAAAAGGGCATATATTACAACAATACGAATGTAAATATGGATTTATTTTGCTCTCTTCTTTTTAATGTCAATCTTGCTTTTCAGTTTAAAGGTTACCTTTGTCGTGTTCGTCGGTGGATAAAGTTACTGATAAGTATGCAACAACGGAAACGAGAGCCACGCAGAGGAGAACCAAAATGGCAGTCAGTATAAGCAGAGTCCTCTCAGTTTTTGAACGTCTTTTAAACCAGGATCTTTTGTCTCTAAAAGAACAAAAGAATTCCGTGAGATCTGTAATTACTAAATTCGCTACAACCATAAACGATGCCACTGCAATTTAGCAAACATTAAAGTATCTTTACTATCAACATTACTGAATATTATTGCCAGCGATCTTCTCTTAGCTGTATTTACTTTGAAAAGGGTGTTTTATTATAAGGTATTAAGTTTTACATGAAAAAGGTGATTGGTTATATATTGTTTAACGTCCTGCTCGAGAACTTTCACTCAAATGAAGACGTCATCATTGCCGGTGAAGGGCTGCAAAATTTAGGCCTATTCTCGGCACTTATGGCCTTTGAACAGGGGGGGGGGGTGTCTTTAATGCCACACCTGTTGTAACACGGTTTTGCTGTCTCACCCGAAGGACCGCCCCCATTTAATCGCCTCTTACGACAAGCAAGGGGTACTGAGGATCTATTCTAATAATCCGGATCCCCACGGGGTAGAAAAGTTGAAGATAACGAACAGTGATTCATCTCATAACCTCTGTAAAGAAGGCGTAAGCTTTTGAATAAATTCTGCCACGTAAGAATATAAAAAAGGTCAGCTGATAAAAGAGCACAATTCGTGTCCATCGGAATTCCAACATACTACTGGAATACCTGATCACCAGAGACCAGGAAGATATTGTGAATGAGGAAATCCAGCGGTTTTTTGTAACATCAACTTCAGTGTACTTGTGCGTAGAATAATAGTGGTGTTTAACAATGTAATGTTTCGGATGACTAATCACATGTTTTTCTTTTTTTTTTGTTTTTTGTTTTTGTTTTGTTTTGCTTTGTTGTTTTTTTTGGGTTTTTTTTTTGATGAAGCAGCGGTCTATGATGTCAAATCACCTGGTATTTAATTTATAGTGAATGGTCATATATAGTGTTAAAAAGTAAAAAAAAAAATGCATGTAATACCAGACCTGACCTGAATAATCGCAGGAATGTTGAATTTCTACGATTTGGCAGACTGTTGGGTTTTTTTTTTTTCACGGAAATAATGTTCAGATCATTCAAAATCCTTCTGTTTCTGAGTTTGGGGAGAAAGTTTCAAATGAAACCTTTGGCAACTTGTCCGTCTCTAGTTATAGATATACAGTGGAGAAACTTCAATATATATTTACCGTTATCGACTTTAATTTGTGTTCCCATTCATTTTAACATTACAGACCAACACTGCCAGCTGTTGTATTAAATTAATTATATTGTTGTTGATGTCTCTAATGGACTTGAGAAATTTTTAGATTGGTTTATTACAAACTATACTGGGTCCCCAGAAAGGTTAATTATCGATGATGATGATTAATTAAAGAGAATACAAAGGAAAAAGGGATGTGCTGTGTATAGTAAAGAGGATGTTCACGACGCGTATATTGCCCCTAAATCAAGGACATATATGTAAGAACATTTGTTTAAGAATTTTTAGAAATTATTTGTAAATGTTTTAATACGGCTAAATACCTATATTTACACAAAATCTTACTATGAAACTACCTTTATATTTGCATTATTCACAAAACTTTACGTGAAAATGTAGTTGAAAAATATCATCCAAAATTAAAATCCTTCAAAAACCTCTTTCTTTTATTGGTGTATTTCATGTATTAATGATCGACTAACATTGTTGTTTGAAATATAACAGAAGATCCCATGTACACGCAGCAAAATCCTATTTCATTGAAGGGTCAAAATATGACCCTAAGACCAAATAAGCTTGTATAAAGGGACATACAAATTTAACCAAACATGTAACAATCACTGAAAATGAAAGTAAAATTAAGGCTACCTTCAATTAATGTGACATTTTGTTGTCTAACATTTCAAACTGTGTCTTACAACATGTACAAAAATCGTCCTGTTTATCGGCGATTCTGACATTGCTTTGTTATTTCCGCTATTCAGCAGCTGCAGCCGTGACATACATTTCGGAGGTTTACAAACTGGACTGGAACATGGTCCACGTCAGGTGGAGCCTTAAGCGTTATTACTGACCAATTAAACTTTTTAGTGACGTAGTATTGATTCACACGGAAGCTAGGATTCATAATCGATGTTTGTAACATGTAGTTACTGGTTTATTTTTAGTAAATTATTCCAAAAAAACCAAACAAAAAACTTGCGTGCATTATAGGTCTGGAAAATGATATGAATACAAAATTAACTCAATATATATATATATCTGATTTTCCTAAATTATCCCATCAACACAGAGTCCTGACATAACTGACGATTCTGTACTGTTTCAATCGTTGAAACCTGCTCTGATACAGAATCATTCATCAGAAAATAGCGGAATGCACAAACATCTGGATCAAATACATAATTCAGATTCTTGTTACGAATTATTTTGAAATCGTTCAAGTCGATTGATCTTTAGCCCCTTCCTTATCATGCAAAGGTTAAGGAGTAAGGTATGATGTTTTAAATGAATACCGAAGTATATGTATATTCGTAAATTTATAATATCTATACACGTAGTTGTGGGAACTGCAGTCGACAGTTAGATAGCATCAATACCTAAACCCACGTAAGCCGGTTTGTTTTTTTTAAACCTAACTTCCTAAAAATTGTCGATTTTGAGAATCAACAGTAAATGATTTCTCAGTATAACAGCAAAAACTTAAGATTTTTTTCAGTGGTAGAACAGACTTTGATATTTTTTCTTAAATGAAAAATGCCTAGTCATTTGTTCTTAATACGACATTTTCTGAAAAAAAATTTAAATATCAGTACTTTTGGAAGAGAGTGGTTTCTTAAGCTTTATCTTTAACGAAAATTTAAGATTGCAATGTTGAAATTTTTAAGAATGAAAATCTCTCTCTCTCTCTCTCTCTCACACACACACACACACACACACACACACAGAGAGAGAGAGAGAGAGAGAGAGAGAGAGAGAGAGAGAGAGAGAGAGAGAGAGAGAGAGAGAGAGAGAGAGAGAGGATATTAAAAATTCTTATAGTTACGTTCGCCTATCAGAAAATACATGTAACATAGCTTACATGCGGGTGCCAAATGTAACGAAGGCGGAGTTTGCTTTTGTTGTGCCCAATGGTAAGTATACCGAACTGGTTCACATTTACAGTTCCACATTTCGTTTCCGTCATGATACACTTGACGTAATCATATCACAGGCTTTGGCAGTGTGTATAAATGTAAAGCCTTTAAAACAGAACTAATTACAATCTGTTTAGTCATAAAGGTTTGTTGTGAATGGTTTAAACGGGGTGAGGACATTTCAATGAAATTGCAAATTTCTCCATCGAAATAGAGAATCTGTATCTCAACGTCCGTTCCTTTTAATTACTAGAAATGTGCAATTAGTCTAATTTATATCTGCGAGTATTGCGTCGGATTTAGAAAATATGCGATAAAATGTTTTCACATGCTCCCTCCCGTGAATTTAAAAAAATTGACAAAATTAAGTTGGTCAATAAATGAATGCATCACGCATTATGTCGGCGATATTTTCTGAGTCCTTGCAATATTTTATATGTACATGTATATTGCACACAAAATTAGTCGCTGTGATTTAGAGTACCCTTTTCTTGTATATTTTGGATAACTGTTTCTAGCTCAACTTTATCTATTTTTTTAACATTGTGCATGTTCAGCTTTCTAGGTCAGTGATTACTGGTGCCAGTTTCCTTCGCATCATTTAGCAAGTCAATGGCCGTAATCTGAAAACTGAGAAAGTGATACAAGTAAACTCCCCACAGCTCAAGACCCCTACTCAAAAGATATCCTCCACTCAACTCGGCAGTTGCTGGTATGGATGCTGAAAACCAAAACCAAACCAGGAGGAAGAAATTGATGTACTTATTCCTACATATATTCAATAATAATGCAGTGCATACATTTATAGACTGACCTCTGTGATAAGAATTTGGTTAGGATAATGTGAATGAAACCGAAAGCGAGAGTATCATCATTAATCGTTAAATAAAAACCATGCAGTAGCATTTTTATTTATTAATTCATTTAAACAAAAACCCATCTAATGTGGTCATTACATAATTATTGTTTACATACTTTCCCTTTCGAATAATTGATATGATAAAGAGAGGGAAGACTTCACCTCAATGTCTATGTATAATAATTTCAATATCTTCATTTTACAATTTTCTTCCCTTCTTCTATATCGAATTATTTCCGGTACTGGGGTAGAAATCTACTTCAAAATTATTGACTTCCTTTCCTCCGGAATAATTGATTTGTGATTCCAAAAAAAATAAACAACACCAAAGTTTCAAAAATAAAACTTTACTTCATCATCTTTGTATAATTATATTTTTACCTAGACTTTTGATATATATATTTTTTTTATAATTATATTTCTTACCTTGATTTTTCACATTTTTCTCCGGATTCCATTTCGTATTAATTCCTGTATTCAAACAAAAATCTACAAGTTTTAGCGTAGAACAGTTCGTGAAGCACAATACTACATACACTTCTGGCAAAGATCAGCTGAAGATGAAACTAGGGTCATCTAAAAAATATCAAGACTGTTTGATCAAGAACTACATCAACGTCACAAAATGGTCGTCAAACCTTCCCTGCTCTGCTTATGTAATTATGCTTGTTTTCTCTATGAGGCGTCTTGATCCCGTTCTTTCACCTGACATTTCGCTTCCAATATTGGTTCAATTTTCGTCCCGTTTTTGCATTTTTTTGGTACTCAGATGCGTTTAAATAATGATTTATTTAATGTTTTGTGATATGTTATCAAGAAGAAATTTCTTCAAACATAAAACGTGTACTGTTGTCGGCCAGCAGAGATTACGTGTCTAATTAGAATTACATCGCCTTTTCGTGTAAGCTCAACACAGTTATCACAAGACATAGAGGAAGCATGGTGCTACCAAGACTTATTGGTAATTTGATAATGTATTCAACAGTACGGAACACACGCGGTGCCTTGAAAATGACCCTGCTGAAATTTGAAACCGTATCATATTTTTATATGAAAAATATAGGAAAACTTCCGGAATTTCGAAAATATAGGAATTGCAGATAAAAGACCTTACACGATTTATGGCGCGTCAACAGTTTATGGAAGGTATGTTGCAAATGGCCAATTTTATGTTTCATTTAAAGTGTTTATCCCAGCTGAATTGTGTGTCGAATTACATGGCCCATAAGCCGACGTGGGTTCAAACTTGGCAACAAGTTTTGGGTTTTTTTTTATAGTAAAATATTCTCTGTTTTTTATTGGTTGTATTGCAGCTTCACATAGTAACAACTCTCGGTAGAGATTGGATGGACTGAGCTTTAAGGAAAGCATTGATTTCAGAAATTTTTATTACTGTTCTTCACGTTACATGTGTGAGGAAGAAGAAAAAACGCTTAATAACTAGTATATAAATATTATTTTCATTCACATACGTCTTCACAATTAAAGAATGCAAGTGCCGACGCGTACTGAAATTTTGTGAAAGATTGGTTAGAACTGAGAAATGCTGATTTTTTTTTTTGGGGGGGGGGGGGGATCCCATAAACCAATGATCTATGAAAAATATGAAAAAAGTACATGTATTGACTTATGGACCACCTCTTTAATCCGAGTCAACACACTGCTCATTATATATATAAAATATGGGAGGAGCTTCAGAATCATGAAATAACGTTAAATGTTAAATAACACTACCGGATGTGAAATACGGACACTTAAACCCCTGGAGCTTATATGGTCAGACTTTTGAAATACGGAGGTTTGGCAGAATACACGGGTTTCGAGATGGGAGCTCTTCTGTATGCAAGGTTCATTTAGTGGAACTTTGCCCAAGTGGGACATAGTGGACTTGCAGTCAGTGAGGAAGATGATAACATGTATTAAAGCGGCTTCTCTTTAAATATGTAAAGTGTAAAAATTACAAAATACTATGGAAATAAATATTTTACTAGAGTAGAAATATTAAAACAATGTCATTTTGCAAGTAATATCCTGGATATGACACGTACGAGTAACGAAATAACTTCATATTATAATTTCTAGTTTGTGTATCAGTCAAACTCGGGTGATGAAACTGTGTATGAGAAAATTACTGAGGACATTCACTTATGCAGTGATGAATATTTGTCTCACTCCCGCAAGTAAACAAAATGTTTCGCGCCTTACTATGTACAAGAGTTCTCCAAAGGGACACAACTCGGACGTATCTCGAAACCGGCGTAATAGCGTTGTAGATAGAATGTAAATGGTTCATATCATTCTATTTTCTGATTATATCTATTTCAAAGGTTAAGTAAGTCTAGGTTTTATTTAATCTTTTTAATTTTCTCTGTCGGTTTCTCAGAAAACGGAAGCTATTGGGTATTCAAAATGGCAGAAGAAGATTATGAGCATTTTGACATCTAAACTAAAACAAAAACAAAAGCTACTGTGTGGCACAATTTTGTATCATTAATAGAATAATAGAGCGATGTTGTCTTCTGATGAAGTGTATAATACAATATGTGTGACATGTACAAATAGTAGACATATAATAAACAAGAATAAAGTCATACAACAAGGTAAATCAAATATAGAAAAAAGAAACTTTTGGGCTGGACCGGAAATCGAACGGGGAACACTGAATTTCAAGTCAGATGCTCTAACCACTGAGTTATCCAGGCCGATTACCACGGTCCATATTTTGCCCAGACTACTACACTAACAATAGGCTTAATGTATGTTACTGCAGTCGAAAAGTCTCGGGATTCTTGTAAATTATTTTAATTGACAGATTGTAATTATTATATTTCTGTTGGAAAGATAATAGAAACACTGCTGCATCTAGTGGTGATTTATATTGCCTTTATACAACTAACAATATGAACGACGCTTAATGGTTGGTTTGAACATATTTTCATTGTGTCAAAGTATAAAGTAAAGGTAAACAAGATCTTAAGACATACAAGTAGTATTTGTACAATTGCCATGATTCAAGAACATAAAGATAACGGGATGCTTTCATAAGACATTAATACCCACACGCACGTGTTTGGCTTTTAATTTACTCTCTGTCGTATCTATGTCACTAGCAAAGAAGCCAAAGTAATTAAGACACAATAATTATTATATGATTTACTTCAATATACATAATCAAAGTTAGCATACAATGCTCACGTGAGAATATGACCTCTGGCCTCTGGGAGGAATACATTACCGCTACATTAGCCGGAAATAACATTTTTTCATTTATATTTCTGATGTTCTTTATACATGAACATGAACGAGGCGCTGGCCTGTGTACTTGTAATGAACAAGTGGCGGATTTTTTTTTATTTTTTTTTTAAAATAAAGTGGTAATTTAATGTAACCTAGCCTCTTACAACAGTATCTCATATGATTTATTCATAACTTAATAAAGAATACATTCATAACTAAATAAATAAAAATTATTTTTGAAAAGGGGTTATGGAAGGAAGATGTTTTTAAAATTAGTCCCTACCATCACCACATATATATTCTTGTTGCACACGACACAATGCACAGAGCACCAGGTTTTGTTCATCGTTTTTCCACCTCATTTGCCCCTCAAGGTGATGAAGAAATTTCCGGACATTATTGCACTCTAAAGGACACCAGTAATCATCTCTCAAAAGATGATTTGGTTACTAAATTAAATGTAAGAGGAATTATGGGAACCAGGGTTTTTTTTTTAATAGAAAAACGTCGTTTTTAGACGCCCAATATAGCCCCCCCCCCTCGATTTTACCAGGGATCTGATATTTTCCTACAATTGACAGTGGATCAAAGAGAGGTGTTTTATAACTTTTTTTCATATACAAAGATATGTTCACCTTCCTACTGGTACTTCAGCATAACCGTCATTATTTTTGTATCATATACAACAATGAAATTGGTCATATAGATGTTGAATCTTTTCTACATCTCTTTCCTTAATTCGCAAAGTGGAGTTCATAATATCTATGTTCCTGATCATGTTTTCTCTTCCGTACCATGCAGTATGTTGAGGGGAGGGAAAAGTAATCTGTAGCACTTTCATTTTGAGGAGCTAGGGAGACAATAACAAATTGTATTTTTCAATTACAATTCATCCTGAATATTCTTGAGTAAAAGGGACTTCGATTTATTCAATTAATGGACCATATTGTTTTCAAGGAGAAATGATTACGAAATACGTTTAGTAAAAATAGGATAAGATGTTTAGAATCAGAAAATCAAATCATGCACGAAACCTTCCTTAACGAAGATCCATATTTGTTTAGTAACGTAGGAATATCTAAAATATTTTTAAAGAACTCAAGAATCACAAGGATATAACTTGTCATTTTAATACGCAAACATCTTCATATAGTTCAGTATCAGGTTCCTTAAAACCACGATCCCTGGGGTTATGATGGAGTCAAAACTGAAAAATTCTTTTAAAATTTTCTTCAAATGAATTGGCTTCATTGATA
The DNA here is from genome assembly GCA_024699665.1 of Ostrea denselamellosa. NCBI lineage: Eukaryota > Metazoa > Mollusca > Bivalvia > Ostreida > Ostreidae > Ostrea > Ostrea denselamellosa. The sequence continues at coordinate 22,322,001 of JAMZEH010000055.1, forward strand.
CTGGTACACAGTTAGCATTCTCATGCCGTGTCACACCACGACCTCCGGGGCAGCAATAGGGGTTCAAAGCGTTTCTAAAGTTCATTAATCTTCTACAAAATCACAAGCGTAAATCAGTCTGATTGTATTCTAGTGTTGCGTAGATTCAAAAACTTCCGAGGCCATGACGGGGTCGCGATGGGGATTAAGGCACATAGCCCCGTCCGAACCGGACGGATAACGTTGTTCAGATTCAGATTGATTATGAATAGATTGCATGAATATCGGATAAAGCTGTGTGGTCCGATGTTTCGACAAATTTTATCCACTTAATAAAACACTACTGAATCATCGCATGTATATCTGACATTCCTTACATTAATAAAATCGTGTGTTTACAAACAACTGTACAACTCGGCCATACGTGATGCCTATTCATATGACAGTCATGTGACTATTTCCAATTTCTGAAGTGGGCGAGGTAGCCCGGAATATTGGATGCTAAATTCGTCAACAAACTTTTTTGACCACGTTTTCCTCTTGAAAATAAATCGGCTGCTTAGCAAAACTCTCTCTCTCTCTCTCTCTCTCTCTCTCTCTCTCTCTCTCTCTCTGTGTGCACGTAGTCTTTATCTAGTCTGTCTATTGAAGGACAGAAGTTCTTTAGTAAGAAGAAGTATTTTTGTAGATGTCGGTACTTACACGGACGATTTGAATTTGCTGTTAGCTAATCGTGTGCAGCAGGGAAGAGTACCGGGTCGTTTATAACTTTGATTAGAAGGACGAGTCGCTGATCTCTTCTGTACTTCAATGATTTCTAATTTAGTTCTTTCATCATCTTGATGACATTGTTCTATATTCTATAATCATTGCACACAAATCTTGCGAATCCTCTTTGTGTGTTTTATATGTTATCTATGTCCTTATGTAAGTACAAGCCCCCACACTGTACTGGAATAATTGAGAACAGACCTAACTAGAGAACTATAGGCTGTATTTCTTTTTAAAATTACGATTAGAGTTTTTAACTCGCCAGAGCTAAAGGTTCAAGTGAGCTTTCCAGATCAAAATTTGTTCATTGTCTGTCGTTGTTGTTGGCGATGTCGTTGTTGTAAACTTTTCACATCTTCATCTTCTTCTCCTGGACCACTGGCACAATTTCTATCAACTGGGCAAGTTCTATCAACTGGGCAAGTTCTATCAACTGGCACAATTTCTATCAACTGGGCAAGTTCTATCAACTGGGCAAGTTCTATCAACTGGCACAATTTCTATCAACTGGGCAAGTTCTATCAACTGGGCAAGTTCTATCAACTGGCACAATTTCTATCAACTGGGCAATTTCTATCAACTGGGCAAGTTCTATCAACTGGGCAATTTCTATCAACTGGGCAAGTTCTATCAACTGGGCATTTTCTATCAAACTCCTAGGGTGAAGGGGATTCATATTTGTTCAAATGAAGGACCACCACGCCCACTTTAAAGGTGGAGATAATCGAAAAAAAAAAAATAAAAAAAAATAAGGTGAGGTCAAGAATCAGTAGGCAAGAAAAGTTGTTTATATGAAAACTTCCTGACAAAGTAGATTCAAGTTTGTGAAATCATGGTCCCCGGAAGTAGGGTGGGGTGACAATAGGAGGTCAAAATTTTACATGCAGATATATTGGAAAAAAGGTCTTAAGCTTTTACTTTTTCACGAACAACAGGAACATGACTAGTCAAGTATTGTAAGCATCCCTAAGTAGTATAAATTCAAATTTGTTCAAGCTTTGGCCACCTGAAGTAGGATAAGGCCACAACAGGGGATCAAGGTTTTACATTGGAATTCATAGAGAAAATCTATAAAATATTTACCTCAACAACAGCAGGGCCATTATTAGTTAGTCATATTATCTTCAGGTAGTTCAAAGTAAAGTTTGTTCAAATCAAGGGCCCTGCGGATAGGGTGGGGCCACATTATGAGAATACAGTTTGCCCTTTTCACAAAAAAAAATCTTTCGACTAAGATGAAAATTTCAAGACACTGTAATTTTTTTTTAATTCTTCACTCGTATATTTCTGAATGACCAAAGCAAAGTATACACACAAACTTGCATTCAGTTGAGTATAAGACAGAGACAAAATGTATCTTGGTCGTACGGTGTTTTTTTTTTGGGGGGGGGTGAAAATGGCCACAGAAATATACAGTAAATTAATTCAAACAGGTTTTTTCCCCAAGACTACCAGGGCAACACTACGATCCAAATGCAAAAAGTTGCGAAGATTCCAGTGTTTATTTATTTTACGCCCATGCAACTATAGTCATGGGCATATCGGATTACTGATGAATGGTGAGTTATACGGGTCTCATATTTCCTATGCACATCCCTTGTGACAAGACCTTGGCCTTGGAATTGATCTGTTTTAAAGAAAAGTTAACTTATCGAATATCTTCTGAACTATTCAAAGTAGGACTTTCATAATTTGCATATGCATGCGGATTCTTTATAGTAAGGCATTGCATTACATTCCATAATGATTTTATGCGCATGACTTGTGACAAAAGCTTTTCTTTCCCATCTAACCTTGTGATCTTGACCTTGGGATGTGACTGACTTTAAGAAAATATAACCTATTAAATATCTCCTGATCCATTTGAAGTTGAGCTTTCATATTTTATATTTTGTGTTATATATATATATATATATATATATATATATATATATATATATATATATATATATATTAATTCCTCTTGATGGCAAAACATTTCATGTGATACAATGGTGATTAATTCTGCGACCTTAACCTTGAAGTTTGACCTTCTCTTAAAAAACGTACTTATTCAATATCTTCTGAACTATTAAAGGCAGATCTTTCATATTTTATATATAGATTTCTCATATCAAGACCTTGCATTTCATCCCATGTTCTTTGATCTTGTGGCCTTGGAGTTTGAACTACTATTAAGAAAATGTAACCATTAGATATTTCCTGAACTGTTTAGGGTAGGGCTTTAATACCGTGTACATAAATTTTATGGCAAGTTGACCTACTGTAAAAAAAATATGACTTATTCAATATCTCCGGAACTCTTATATTTTGCATATTTCTTATGGCATGATCTATGACCTTGACCTTATTCAGGAGAGCAAGGTCATGCTGGTCATATTAGTGCTGAGGCATCCACAAGTTGCGATCCTTTGGGTTGGGGGGACTGGCAGTGCATCAGATTTAATTAAAATCAGTTCTACTTTACCGTTTTCTCTGTTTAATAGATCAAATTTGATTCTTAGGATACAGCGTTTCATTAGCATTTCCTTGAACAGCCACTATTAACGCTATGAAAATCTTCCACCAGGAGATTGTTTTCAGAGAACAGTATACATTAAAATACATTTATGATATATAATACCAAGTTATGATTATATAATCATTAAATAACTATCAGATATAATTACTTAATATTGTTTTTCGGGAATGCAACTGTCGATTCACCATGCTTAGCAACATGTCATTGTCGGAACACACGTCGCTCCTTTTCCTCTCCGTATGGGGAAATTAAATGAAACCATTTTCAGTGAATCTTCAGAATTCAAAACAGTATGTCAAACAATAAATGTATCCGTCTTTTCATACAGATTTCTTGTTTTGTCCAAGTGACAATTTGTATATGTAAAACTACTTAAATATAAGAATCAAATTTTGCTCTGATTCTTTTATACTATTTCGTTATTCATAAAACCAAACCAACATCAGCTTTGTCCCCTATTTTTGTCTATTATTCCACTTAGTTGATACATTCACGTAATTCCTTGTATCGCGTTCATTGAAATACATTGTCTTAATCTCCTGTTCAACGTCACTTGCTGTTTAATGCTGTTCACTGCTTAGAACCTGATTGCATCAGAACTTTTACATACAAGTTGTTCGTCAGTCATACAGCGGCATACAATCTAGTGACTACAATTGCTCTTAATGAATGATCAGAATAAAAATCCCACTAAGCCAGCTTTTCTACATGTGTTCTTCACAACTTTGGAAATATTTGCTAACTCCAACGCGCACATCTGCACACCATTCGCCTTCATATTGGTTCGGCGTTTGAGCGAAGGTACAGATTCATTTGAAGAAGATGTCGCGACTGTACTAATACTAGTTTTCCGTTTTACCCATCAAACGGGTTATCTACTAGGGACTCTTTCAAAACTATGTTAATTACAACAATTTGAATGTCAGTTCGAGTTACCTGAGAGATATGTAGCTCGCAATTCTTTGTTATGAAAACAAGGCTCGTGCCTAGCTTTTGTTTAAATTTAGATTGCTTCATAGAAAATACCATGTTTAAAACAACATGAGATGTGACAAACACTAAAATATGTTTGTGTTCAGAATTAACTTGTAAGTTGAAAAATCTGCCTTAAACGAAACTTTTAATGGTATATTTTACCTATATAAACAAAAACATGACACGAGCCTTGTTTAAATGACAGAAAATTTGTAACTCGTTTAATAGTTCAGCGAAAATACCATATCATCTATCAATGACAGATATGAGGATAACTGTATCAAAATGATAAAATGTGTTCTTTGAATATGAAGGTCGCAAACTTTGCAGAATAAAGTCATAATTTTTTTTTCGGCCATGTTTGAGACCATCATATCACGTTTAACCTTGAAAAAGAGACCTTTTGCTTTTTTACCTATATTTACATTTTTCAGAATTTCTGAAAAAATATATAGATACTTTTAAGTACTTAAAATAGATATATATGTACATGAAATATTAACCCGTAAGTTATTTAAACGGAACAGCCGAAAATCACCTGACCTTGATTCGTCGCCATATTTGGAAATGATTTTCATATATGTGAACGATGGTAAAGATAAATACCCACACAAGAAGGACAAACAATAAACTGAAGGCGTTATTTATTATTCTAAATTCAAAGAAAAAGGTAAAAAAAAAAAAATAATAATAAGCCAGATAACATTTGCCAACAATTTCAACGATGCCGCGATATTGGAGTTCATGGAATGTGTATATTCACACGCGGACAGATGGCACTAGAAACAACCGAATCTAACAAGACTGAAACAAAATGTGTCTTCATAGTTGCAAATGACAAGCAAGAGGCGCATGTACTTATCAGTAGTCACAGTGCTGCACGAACTTTACATGGAAATATGTCCAATTGTCATTCACATTCAACCTTTCGTATATGAAATATACAGTATTCCAGGAACAAAACACATTGTGATTCAGAAGGAACATTTTCAATATCCGTTGTGACGAGCAAGGCTTGGTTGACAAATTGTCTGATACTTATTGCTTTGTTTCTAGACATATTCAGGGTAACATTAATTCAACATAGACAGACAAGCATTATTTTCTTTTAAAACTTTGTATTATATCATAAGAGTTTCAATCAATGTCTCCACGCTCTTCATATATCTCAGATTAAAATTGATTAAGAAATATTAAAATTTCCAATTTTTTTTTTTTACCTATGATATCTTCACCAATTGAAATGATAGTTATTTCGTCATGAATGTGAAATTGCGCGTATGAATCTTGGTTAATATAGTGCGACTATGTTAACGGCTGGAAATATTCTAACAGAAATGAAAGTAAAATGTAAATATAAAAAATAAATTTCATGTTTGAAAAAGCATGAGAGGATGAACTGCAACGCTTCACACTGGTATACTTTTCATGAAGTATGCTGACTTAAAACATAATAGTTCATGCCCTCGTGTATTTTTCAAAAAATGAAATCTATTTCTTTTTCATGCACGAGAATATGAACTGCGATGTTTTACACCAACTACTACATGAAGCGTGTTAGCGTTTCATGAAAAGTACGCCAATATGAAGCGTTGCAGATCATACTCTCGTGTGTTTTCCAAAGTGAAGTTTATTTCAAATCTACATTCTACTTTCATTTCTGTTGGAATTTACCAGACATTGAAATAAATGTACAACATGTATATTTATCTGTATTCATACGCGCATTGGTCACAACTGCAACGCATTCATGAAAAAATGGTTAGCATTGTCAATTTGTACAGACATCAAAGGCAAACATATTGGAAATGTAAATATATAAAAATAAAATGAAATAGGAGGAAAATAAACTACAATGAAAATAAAACCAAAACAGAGAGAGAGAGAGAGAGAGAGAGAGAGAGAAACGTGATAGCACAAAATTAACGTCGCAGTTGAACCTCTCGCTGGCTGGAGTATTTCCATGAAAGATGAAAACATACAACGTACAGCACAGCTGCCTCAGGTTATAAATGTTTCTTACAATATCCGATATTAAAAAAAATCTGTAAGATAAACGTCAAACTCTTTTCCAATGAGTTCGCAGTGACAGTGCGTCTTCTGCTAACAACAATATTGTGCAGAAATGTGCTATAAGTATTAATTTCACGACGTATACATATTTCACATAAAACTTAATTTTTGGGGAGACATAGTTGCAGATTTGCACTCGTGGTTTCTGAAATTAATTGTTTGCAATTTTCCGTTTCCAAATTTTCGTCCAGTTGAGGATTAACGTCAAATAAATTCGTCGGTAAACGTTCACGTCTGATTTATATAGTGTATTTATTTCGTGATTTTGCACCGACTTTGAAAATAAAGTCATTCAGCACAAGTGGTTAATTTGATTGATAAGTACATTGTAATTAAACTGAGGAAGAGGAATGCTATTAATATCTAAAGTATCCATTTAAATGCACCAGAAAGAACAATGACGTCTTCAAACAATATTGTTTTAAATGAAATACTAGTATATATGGCAAAACAATTGAACATTTATATGTCTCAATATCGAATGACAGGTGTAGAAATGTTTAGGTAGTGTAAATATTCAAAAACTGTAAGATTTATTATGCATAAAAAACATTGGAGAATGTCTCCCATATAGGAGGAATTATCCTAAGGAATATGGGAAAATATTACTACGCGTCAAGAAAAATAGTGTCTAATGTAGACATTGACATCAAGGGAAACATGTGTCTAATGTAGACATTTACATCAAGGGAAACAGGTGTCTAATGTAGACATTTACATCAAGGAAAACGGGTGTCTAATGTAGACATTTACATCAAGGAAAACAGGTGTCTAATATAGACATTTACATCAAGGGAAACAGGTGTCTAATGTAGACATTTACATCAAGGAAAACAGGTGTCTAATATAGACATTTACATCAAGGGAAACAGGTCTCTAATATAGACATTAAGATCAATCGAATCAGGTGTCTAATGTAGAGATTTACATCAAGGAATACAAGTGTCTAATGAAGAGACATTTACATCGAGGGAAACAAGTGTCTAATGATTGTATATTGTTTAACGTCCGACTCGAGATTTTGTCAATCATATGGAGACGTCACCATTGCCGATGAAGGGCTGCAAAATTTAGGCCTAAAAAAGCAATCTTTAAATGAGTCCATACTATTTTTATCTTTGTTATCTATCCTCAGAACAATTTTAAATCCCATTAATTCAAGGATGCAAGGTTTGGTTGAAAATTGCCCTGTGGTTCTAAAGACGACGTCGAAAACGTGAAAAAAGAGTAAAATTTAAAGACGAACAAACGGACAACGGATGATAAAAAATAAAACTCACTTGAGCTTATGGCTCAGATGATCTACAACTAAGGACATAACTGAGTTAATTCAATACTTGTGATAGCAACTCCGATTGCTTCCGATGTATTCGACACTACTCTATCATGGTCCTTCTGACGTTTTACCTCCACTTCGCCTTTTCATATAGTAATTACAGAGGGCAAAACTGTATAAATGATGTACTCTCCTCAAATCTGTCCATGCCGGGGGGGGGGGGGGGGGGGGGGGGGGGGGACTGTCGTTACAGACAACATTGTTATAATACAATCACAATAAAAAGGAGGGAAATGTAAGTTTTTTGAAAATTTCATTTTTAGACAGAGGCCGAAATTTCATAACGAATTTCCCTGATGCAAATCCGTAACGAATTTGACACAATGTAACGTGTTCCGTGAAGCGAAGTATTCGTTTTATGTGTCTAAAGTCGATTACTGGCATTACCCGTTTAAACTTCTCATACAGTGAAAACAGTATTGTATTAATCATGAAAATCGATTTCTTTAATGCATGTAGATCAATGGGTCATTTAAAAAGATTAAAATAAAATGACAATGACTAACGAGGCAACACATATGAAAAACTAAGTGGAGAAATAACACGCACCATAACTGGCCTTAGTAGGAGAAAGATTTCTACATATCACTTGTAACTCTAGCAAGGGAAAAAAAGTGTTCCCAACGGGACGGACAGTAGTGACCCCCCGTGATGGAAAATGGCTGCCTCTCTCTTAACGCAGGAAGGGGATGGTATGATAGTTAAGGCGGGATGGATCTTCCGACAAAGTAAGCCTTTTGTTTAGATAGATCAACTTCTGTTGCCAGTCAGACCATTGAATTGGGGTCATATACATGTATAGGTAAATGTGTAACTTTATACGAAATTCTTATGTTTATTATAAAGTTCTTTAAATTCTACAGTTAAATTACGAACTGTTGGAGTATTTTGATTTTGATTTTTTGATTTTTTTTTTTTTTTTTTTTTTTGGCAATTGAGAATTTTCAATAATTGTCAAGACACCATGTTTTAGAAAATAAACTTTACACTACAAAGAAAAAAAATTTAGTCTTTCCAATGATTAAATTTATAAGGACTATACACACTTCTGTTAAATTAAAAGACAGCGCCACTCAATTAAAAGTTGTTACCGAGTTAAATTGTAGATATTTCCTTTCAAGAGCACATTGTTGTTTCGTGAACAGCTGATACTCTTTAATCTCCTTGCCCTTAGAACAACTGACTGCGAACTTCTGCCATTTAGTCTCGGGTTTGTAATGTTCCCTTTATTAACAATGTGTTTAAAATACGGCAAATGACAAGTGCAATTTACTTCTCTTCGCATGGCATCAATTTCAGAGGCTTTTTTTCGGAAATGGAAGAAGAGTTGGATTGTCGTCTGTTCTGGTGGACCAGTTAGAGTGTTCAAAAATAAGCAAGCCAGTCGTCCCCAAAAATCCTACAACCTTAAAATGGACTGCATCGTCATTAAAACAGGACGCCAGGTTAACTAGTTTTAACATTAAAATTTCTTTGCCTATTGTATGTACCAAAAATACTCAACTGTAATTTCCTTTTCTTGAAGCATCTTGCTTAAAAGTAATCTGTCAGTGTTTTAGATGTGTACTTTTCCGTCTTTCTTTTGTAGTGTCAGTACCTTCTCCCTCCAAATGGAATAGATTCGTCAGCTCTCATAGAAATAGTTCTCACCGGCGACAGGGCCATCAAACTCTGCGCTAATGACCCGGAAACGGCCACGTGAGTGTAACGAGCCGGTGTTCGGCTCCAGTGGGAATGGTCACCTCAACGAGTGTATGACGCCTTTCTCAAGTGACAGTGGGAATAGTCACTTCAGTGTGTCAGGCCTCTGTCCATTTAAAGCAGAAGTTGTCAGTTCAGTGTGTCAGACCTTTACCCACTTTAAATTGCGAAATATTCACTCCAGTGAGTGTATGACACGTTTGTCCACTGAAAGTGGTAATGGTCGGTTCAGTATGTGCTTCAGGCATTTGTCCAGATATAGTGGGAATTGTCACTTCAGTGAGAGAGTCAGACCTTTGTCCAGATATAGTGGGAATTGTCACTTCAGTGAGAGAGTCAGACCTTTGTCCAGATATAGTGGGAATTGTCACTTCAGTGAGAGAGTCAGACCTTTGTCCAGATATAGTGGGAATTGTCACATCAGTGAGAGAGTCAGACCTTTGTCCAGATATAGTGGGAATTGTCACTTCAGTAAGAGAGTCAGACATTTGTCCAGATATAGTGGGAATTGTCACTTCAGTGAGAGAGTCAGACCTTTGTCCAGATATAGTGGGAATTGTCACTTCAGTGAGAGAGTCAGACCTTTGTCCAGATATAGTGGGAATTGTCACTTCAGTGAGAGAGTCAGACCTTTGTCCAGTTATAGTGGGAATTGTCACTTCAGTGAGAGAGTCAGACCTTTGTCCAGATATAGTGGGAATTGTCACTTCAATATGTAGACCTTATCACTATAGTTATAGTACTATAAGGTGTTCAATGAATACGTGTCTAGTTCCCGTAGTTTCATGAAAGAAACACTGTACTGGCGTGTTTGCGGATTTTGATGTATGTATCTAGTACTTTGTAGTCCAATCAATGTTGTTACAACTTGTAACCAAGGAACACATGGTCGAGGAACACGATTTCATTACAATTTAAATTTCTCAATCCTCACTCCAAAACCAGATAGGAATTAAATAACGATGGAAGCATGTATTGTGACCTTTAACCTCCTGTTTCAATAGCTGTTCCTGTGCCAGTACCGTCAGTTTATCTGATTTTCCACTTTAAAATTATCGGTTATGTATTGAAGTTCACGTACATTTATTGGCGACTTTCGTTGGTATTGTTCACGGGGCATGCAACGCATTACTGCATTTTCTACACAATAAAACTCGTCAATTACTAATATTTCAGAAACGTATTGACGTTCTTGTAGCTCTGTTATCACTGCATACAAAAGACAATTCTGTATTGCATTTAGCCGATGGATTTGTATCATTTAGAATGTGGTTAAACGCGCTGATGAAGGCCCAGTCTGGTAAAGACCTGCCAACTCCTCGCTGGGAACGCCGAAATCTGAACAAAGAAGAAGTCCTAAATTTAGAATATCAAAGGTAGATATTCAAAGCATTCTTACACCGTTCTTATTACAGAATTATATAAATATCTCTATGACCATAACGGAAACGTTTGTAATTTTTCACAATATTGATGGCATTGAGTATACATAGATCATTGTAATCACATTCTTAAATCCTTAAATGACGACCAGCTCCGTACATATCAAAATATTTCACCAAAGCATAAATCAAGCAAAAAAGCCCAAGTTCTGAGCTGCTCTACAAACCGTCCTCACTTTTGAGTCCGGTTGGCTAAAGTGGTCATTCATGAACAGTGACCGTGAAATGGAAGCTTTCTGTAATACTTTTAGTCGCAGACTCATAAGTTTACGTCTTTTCCTGAACTACATGCAATATTCTTCAGCTACGAACACCGACCCCCTGAATATTCTGGGTTTTTTGTTTTTCTCTTCGTTTTAAATAATGAACTTTAAGTCACGTGATTCTCAACAACGAATTCCTAAACATGACAACTGTGTCCTATTTTTCAGTTGCTGGTACTCTTGCTGTAGAAATAATAAAGTGGACGATTTCTGACGACGGCCCGATTTTACAGCAGTGCAATATTGTAATTCATCACAAGATATTCCACATAGATACCCTGCATACCCATAGTTTATACACCGTTGCAAGGATGGTGGTGTTTTTTCATTTCATTTACGATCTTATGGACAACTGCCCACTGCACCAATTGATCTGCCCATTGCACCCACTGAAGATCTACTGAAAAATGGATTTTGATTACTTCTCTCTTGCTTGAATTGGAAACGTTAAAATTTGCTGTGTTTGAACATGGATTTAATTCATCTTGGTGTTTAAAAAAACCAGACAAGTCGTTGTATTTTTCGTTATTAAAATTTATTCTTGTCAAGAAAATCCTGCCATTTTGGCTAACTGTTGCGTTTGTCTTGAGGTTGCACATCCTGGACAGGAATGTAGCGTCTCGTGAATAAATAAATCACAGTCCAAACAGAAAATCTGTTGACAATTGTCACAAATGTATACCTACAAAAGAGACGACCAATCTACATATAAATTTTTAGTATCACTTGTTGTGCATATACATGCATGAATACGGAAATAAGCATCAGAATGTTAAAGTTATACAAGCTGTAACTGACGGTAATTTTCAACTACCCAAACATGCACCAATTAAAACCTGTCGGTATGATTAATATTATTCCCAAGGTTTGATGAAAAATTCAGCAAAATAAACAAGGGAATACTGCTTGAGATCGTACATAAAATGTACTTTTCATATAAATCGCCATAACCTATGACGCAATCGTCGTACATTCGTACTTGCGAACGATGATTGCCGAACATAATCGGGTTGCTGAGACTGAGGTCATACAAAGATGGAAACCAACGTGAAAAACTACACAGTTCGTTTGTTTCAAAATATTACATCGGTCATGGATGACTTTAAGCATTATAAGTGCAAGAAGGTAATAATACCAATGTCCACTCCAATGACATTTTCTCTCAAATTGGCATATTTAAAATTGTTTACAGATTTTCACTTGCGCAGTGCCTCTCTTCCGCATTTTTCCGAACTGGTGACCTCCGAGGTCAATTTACATCGGAGATTACTGTCTGGAAGACAGTGATTGGATTTCTTGAATCGACATTTTCTGTGATTTGAAGGGTTTATTGCTTCAGATCCACTCTGATTCAATGAGATTTAATATATATATATATATATTCAATCCCAAATATGTTATTCTATTTATTCTTTTATTTTTCAATTTATTTACCATCAGTTACAGCTTGTACTGCTATAAATAATCATTGTGGAGGAAAACTGAATATATTATTCCAAATATATTATATGATACTTATTATCTAAACAGTGAATCTCTTTTTCTATTATACTTACATTAAGTTCTTGAACAGCTGATTGACATGAAAAACATATTCTGTAAAAAAGACAAAAGTATAATTTATTTGAATGTTTCCTCTCAAATTTGTATTTGATGTGTTTCCAACCTTTCTGATGTAAAGAAAACATTGGTTAAGAAGCACTTAGAAACATGAGGTGAAATATTCAAATGACTTACACGTGAGATCCTGTCTCAGCTGTAGGGATTTCACGGAACTGGTCCAATGGAAACAGATGATGATATGAACGAGCTAGGTGAGGGGCCGATACCAAGGTCAGGCCTAAAAGTACAGGGAAACTCAAGCAATTTCTGGGATATTGAACAAGTACAATAAACATAGGGTCTATGGGCCTCAATGCTCACCTGAGCTATTGTAGTGTTCTCAAATAATGCACTGTACAACACACATACACACACACACACACACACACACACACACACACACACACACACACACACACACACACACACACACACACACAACTGATTTGCAGGATAGTGACCTTGGCTTCGGACATACAAACAAGCCAAACATTAAGGATCACCTGCTCATTGATGTGTGAAGGCGTTCTTTAGCTATCTGTTGCACACAGAGACACATAACACACTGTCTGGCCTGGTAGTAACCTTGACTTTGGACATGCTGACCTTGTGAGCGATTGAGGCCATCTGCCTACTGATGTGCACTAGTCTACCCGTTACAATGTATGTACGCTAAAGCATTCTCCACTTATCTTTAAAATTTGCTCAAGTTGTGGGAGACCAACCAACATTCCTTCCAACTGTTAAGTCATAACATAAATTATGTCAGTCTGTCAGAAAATTTTGTGAACATAATATATCTTTATTTCAGATCTTCAAATTGATTATATCAACTTGTCAGATGTTATGTTGAGTTGTCAAATTTACATGATAGGGACTTAACAGGGTCAATTCCAATTCGACAAGATGGTTTTCCTCAAGATTTATTTTTGTATTTTCATTAAAATTCTGTTTTTCATGTATATATGAATTCCCATAATGATGCCAACTCTCACTGTAGTTTGACTTTGACTATACTCAACTAAATATGTAGTTGTACAGTTAAAAAAATTAAATTTGATCATGATCATTTGAATTCTGATCTTCTAGTGGCCAAACACATTACTTTGGACAGACATATAGACCCCGAACTCAAAGTTCCAAATATTTCAATTTCATATGGAAACATAATTTCTGTTTCGAAAATTAATAGCATAATGATTTTTACGTCGTAAATCTCAGTTTCAAATTGTTCTAAATTTCTACTGCAACATTTTGTCAAAATTAAGACTGCAGTACATTGATGGACAGAACCATTGGAGCTATTACAGCCCTGGGAACCTTGTTTCTGTACTCCATTGAATGAAGGGAGGGGGGGGGGGGGGGGGGAATCACCGAAAAATGCAGCAATACACTTACCACAGGCCTTGCATTCTATTGGCAGTTCACAGTATTTACTTTTACACTGAGGACAAAAGTAACCAGTACTGCTGAAGCCTTGTCCATTCTTACTGTCAAGATGACTGTGTGTATGAAAAGAATACATGTATTATATCTGATATATAAATAATCCAGAAATAAGTATAGGAAAATCTACATAAGTAGTAGTATGATAAAAATATTACAAATCCGATTGAGTTCCTGCTTGATTAGTTTCTTTAAGAGTATGATTGCACTTAATTATACTCCTGAAGAATTGAAGGAACCTAGTCGAGTATATATTCAATTGGCATTTATATATATATATATATATATATATATATATATATATATATATATTTATGGAATAGGTGTAGTTGAATCTTGGTTATCAAACTGAGGAAGATTCAAGAGTCAAACAGATTTTGAAAGCATTATAAGGGCAACAACTCTGCAAGTAACTCTATATGACAGCTTTATCCATGGAGTATTGTTGTCAATGAGAACAGGAAAAGATTGTTGAGGAATATGTGTGCTGTCAGGTTTTCTTATCCAAAGGATAAAAGTGCTGAAACTTAAAGATGATATTTCTTGGGTAAACCAATTTTTGACACATCATCTATTTCCCCATAAGATGCAATTCAGTTATTATCCAAATCAATTTTCTCTGGAACCAAAGTGTCTAAAGACTTAACTGTAGTCAAAGTTTTACAGCATATATTTCCTCTGAACTGGAAGATTCTTTTGATAGTACTCTCTCTCTCTCTCTCTCACAAATGGAAAAAATTACTAAGAACGTTGTTGGACTTATTTTAAGCTAAGCGTGAATTCTATTGATCAACAAATGACATCATTCTCACCATGCATTTCTATGAGAAACAAGAAAACATTAACACAGAGAGCCATGAGTGAAAAGGGAGAGGAGCACACATTTCAGTCATGGCTTGCGACGATGCATGTAGTATGCACTTGTTGACTAGTAGTGAGAGAAATCTGATTCCTTACCACATACAGATGGATGGTCTCTCCTCTTTTTCTGCATTAAGTTGATGATGCGGGAAACCTAAATTAATCGCCAATTCATGAATGCAGTAAATTCAGTTATAAAACATCACAAAATCTTTACAGCAACATGGATTCAGTGACTTACAGTTTCAATTCCTTGTTATACAAATTTACAGAATACTTGCTCATTCCATTCTTCATTAATACGACTTTAACAGTAAAAATCTTTATAAAGTTTTTTTTTATCCCACCATTATTCATTTGAGGAAGAAAATTTCTGCCATGTGAAATGGCCCCAAGCGATTGGTCTATCTCATATTACATAGCAATGAAATAACTTTTTTTTTTTTTTTTTTTTGAAATTTTGCTTTAGTTTACACATTAAGTGTAAACCATTCTAAAGTATAATCTGTCTGATTTTTTGTTTATTATTATTGTTGATTTCGTCTTATATAGCTAAGGGTTTCTGATTTTCTCCAAGAGCCCAAAATTTTAGAATGAGACAAATATGCATTCTTTGTAATCTTAAATAAAAAACTCTTCATGTACAAATGATAATTTATAGATGGTAGTGCATATTATCATCCTCTTCAAGCATGCTTAAGTCAGTGTCCTCAGATATCTACTTTAGAGACAAACCGTATATTCCCTACAAATAAAATGCTACACATTTCCCCAAATGAAATTAAATAACAAGAATTGCACATTCTCATGCAATAGCACATTAAGGATTGTTTGCTCTCAGTTTGAAATGTCTCTTACCTTGCACTACCAAATCATAAATTTTCATCCTGTACAATGTATTCATTTTATTCTGTAAAATTATGTTGTAAAGCTGGCATTTTTAATTTTTTTTTATTTTTGCATAAATAATCTGTACCTCTGCAATGGCACAGTAGGCCAAAGATTTGTCAGGAAAGCAGAAGATTAGAAACTCTTGGGTAATAAAGATGCTTTGATTTTAAGAAATACTGAAAATCAAATTTTATTTGCCACAACTTAATTTTGCGATTTACCAATGGTTTGCAGCGCTAATTTTCGCAATCTTAAACAAATAAGAGATATCTAAGGACTAATTTGTGAGAAGAAATATTCATGACAAGGTTCATAAACCTTACAAAATGTCTCCCACATGAATAAAAGCTAGTTCACAGTACCATTATATAATATAGCACTCAGAGAGAAAAAAAATCTATCACGAGTTCATCCCTGTGAATTACAGGAAATCTCGCACTCCTGTTGGACATTTCAATCCGGTTCTCATCCAGCCGTAAAGCTATCTATCACTTATATTTCAGTAGATTTTATTTACAAAAGAAAATCGCTCTAAATGTACTAATGGAACATAATTTTCACAAAATGACATCTTCAAATTTAAACTCTTACATAGTACTTTATTACCAAAAGTCAACAAGTGTTGCATCAAACTTGTGTAGTTATGCCAAAATAAAAGCTTGTGCGAATAAAGTGAAATTTTCAGTATTCAACCCATGAGGTGAGATTTTCCTAATCCTACATAGATACTCATGATGGATACTTTAATAATCATATATGGACACTTCTCTTCAATGCATCATATAAACTATTTCAAGTGTATTGATAAATAACTCACCCATTCTGATGAGTGATGATTCTGTATTAGCCTACAAATACAGCAGAGAATGAATATGTAACTTTGTATAGTTAACATATTTCTATCTAATAACAAATTTATGATATCATGCATCTGTGACATTTCAACTGGCACCCTTTGTGTATATATTTTGACATGGTGTACTGAAATGTTTTTGTCACCACATGTTCAGTAGGACTTGGAAATCATAATCACTTATTTAGATGGTTATATATGCCCCATACTATTTTCAAAACTAATTCAATGTATAAAATCAATAATAATAATAATAATAAACAACTCATCATGCTTTCAATTCGTTAGCTTCTAACATTTTCCCATCACTTTTCTAGATTTAATCTAGAGAACTAATACTGTATATCAGGTGTTTTTGGTGTCATTTATTATTTTGGCTACTTTGACAGTTTCCATTAGATCCGCCAATTTAATAACATCCAAAATTTTATATAGCTGTGATAATCCGAGTTCAGTTGTGTTTGTCTGTGCGTGAAAAAGTAGTTACAGTCATTAAAAATGGCTTCTAACAAGCTGGGATTACAGACTGCAATTAAAACATTTTAATGAATTGCTTGTTTTATGTTCATTGTACATATAGTTGCAAATTAATTTTAGATACAGTTTTTTTAATATAAATTTTAAAACCTTGTAACATATTAAATAATAAAGCTGGCTGTGATATTTATTGAACAATATGTTTATATTCAATTCAATATGTGCAGAATATGTATTTATGTTGGTTTTTCTCGATAAGTTTTTCTTTTTCTAACTGCACGGTGCAAACTTGAAATGCTATTACATGTGTTTATATTTTGGTGCTTAATTCTTCAGTCCACCAATATTAAAAGCACCAATATTAAACATGTCACTGGAAAGTTCAAATTTGCCAAAATTTACCTCCGCCAAAAATACCCTATATACGGTATTTGTTATTGTTTAATTTGGAATTTTACTTTGGGGTGGGGGAGGAGGGGAAGCTGCAGTTGCTTTTAGTAGGCCTGAATTCTACATAGCTTTACTGAACAATACTTTGAAAAACTTTCTCATTAATTGGACATGTACAAAATGCTTTCAAGTCATCCTGCACAAACCAGAATGAGCACTATTTCATTGCAACCTAGTAAGCAATCTGTAATCAAGTTCATTCATGCACATTTACTCACTGTAGCAGGAGGTGGGGTGACATGTTGTGTGAGAAGATCCTTGAAGTGACCTTCATCCAAAATGACATTGTAGCTGCCTAAATAAAAGTACGCAAAATATAAAATCTATACTGTAAAAATTCAAACAAAATTTTTTTTTTGAGATTTAAGGGAAATCAATTTTGATTTCATAACACAGTCAGGTTTATGTGAATGCTCAGAAAGATGTACAGATTTTGAAATGATTACCATGTGTTTCCTTGCATAACTTTTTACAAACACACACTTCAGCTGCCAGACCAATGACAGAACATCTGACATTTCCATCTCTCAGCATCTAAAATCAAACACAGCAAAAGCGTAATAATAACACATTCATTAAATGAAGCATTTGCAATATAAATGTAATTAGCAATATTTTCAAAGCATTATTAATAAATATCTGAATGTCTGAAATAATTGTTCAGAAGTTTAAGCCTCAACATTAACATGAAAACATTCTGTAACTAATGAGACTTTGTTAAGTATATTATCGAGATAAAAATGTTTAACTTAAAAGTGACTGTACAATTAAGAAATAAATTTCATTTTTGATCGATTGCTTATTTGTTTTACGTCCCGTTGAGAATTTTTCACTCATATTGAGAAGTCACCAGCTGTAGGTGAAGTACCACAAATTTAGACCTATGCTTAGCACACAGGGCCATAGCAGTGAGGGTTCTTTAACGTGCCAATGCCCACCTTGACATGGGACCTTCATTTTTAAGGTCATATCCGAAAGACTCATGATTCTCCCTTCTAAATGCCGAGCGTTTGGCAAAGAAGCAATCACTGCCTATTTTTGCATCTTAGGTTTGACACGACCATGGCAGGAGTGGGGCTCGAACTCACAACCTCCTGATTACGAAGTGAACGCTCTAACCACTGAGCTATCACATTTTGAAAATACATGTGGATATAAACTGAGACACTTCACGATGGCATACTTTCTAAACTGTGTTAATTCTTCAAGTCCACATAAATTGTTGCAGTTCACACCCTCACATATTTTCAAAAATTTGAAAATTTATTTATAATATCAGGATCATACATATGTGTATTTAAATCATAGAGACAATTGAGTATTTTATGGAGATCACATGAAATGCTACACTAAAGATCAAATTATGGAGGCAATGTCTCGCAAAGAAATTATTTTAAAACTAAGTTTCATCAAGACAGTATATTTAGAGCAATTTTCTAGCAAAAAAATAAATCTGGTGTATAACAGGTATATTCTTTGGTTGGAAAGTTTTGTGATCGATCCATGAAATTCTGCTAAAATGGGCAACCACAAAAAATACCTGTTATGTGGTACATTGTACATATATGACGGCAAGTCAATAATCAACCTGCCTAACTTATTTCTGATTGACTGAGATGGTCACAGTTTTCATGCCTAGTTTCAATGCATGTTTTATACCTGGGTACAAAATTGCATGCATATCGAGTCATTCTTTAATACAAAGGTGAGTCAACAAGTAACCAGCCTAACTTATTTCTGGTTGAGATCCACCTCTTCTTTTTCGATGTAATTGCTCTCTAGTGTGACACACTTAGACCAACTGTGTTCAAGTGCCATCAGCCCAGAACTGAAAGAGTCAGGGTCAACTGACCCACTCGTCGACTACCGTCATGACTTCTTTGTCAGACTGGAAATGACATCCATGGATATTCTTTTTCAAGTTTGGGAATAGGAAGGGAAGAACTTGCTAGGAGCTAGGTCAGGTGAATAAATAAGATGTGGTATTAATTCATATCCATTTCGCTCTACAGCATTCATTCCAACTTTGCAAGTGTGGACTCTCGTATTGTCCAGTTGCAGCAAAACACCTTTAGAGAGTTTACCTAGGCATTTTTAACGGATGGTGGTTCTCAGCTGGTCAGCTGCATTATTGACTTGCCCTTGTATATGTGTGATTCACAGCAGTATACTCAGATGCAAGATTTGATGACCATCTGACCAATAGATTCAATTTCAATTCAATTGGACAATTAAACTAAATAATTTTTTGTATGTCTGAAACAAATTTTCTTCAGTGTCTTTAGATTAGATTTCACATATTAACTTACAGGTTTCTGAGTTTAGTTACGTTAGTGTGTGTATCATTCATTGAAGTTATATTTATCTGCTACAAGTAAATAACAAAGGGTCATAGATAATTTTAATAATTCACTATGAATGTATTGTTTTTTACATACAGCAAACTTTTCACATAAAAAATGACTAATCCAATCTTCACTGTATATAACAGACTGTGCTGCGATTATACATTTTCATAATCTATAGACTTGGCTGAGGGTATTATCAGGATTATACATGTATGTTTATAATCTACAGACTGTGCTGAGTACATTTTCAGAATTATATCAAATGTATGTTTATAATCTAAAGAGAATGTGTTGAATTCATTATCAGGAAAACTTTTACCTTGCAGTGACTGCAATGTGTATTTTTATGAAGAACATTAAACTTACAGAAACTGTGCCAAATATGTTATCGGGATCACATGTTGTGAGACTGCCCAATATCACCAGAACTTCCCTGCTCGCATGTCCTGGCATGTGTCTTAAAAAAAGAAGAAGAGAATCATCGATCTAGTTAATACAGAACATCTTAATGCATTTATTGCAAAAAAATGGGCAATCCAGAATGGTTTACATTGTTACAAAACAACATCCATTCATAAAAAAATCATTAGAATTTCCTCTGTTTTTCTTTCTTTATGATAACCTTTAAATTACCGACATAGGATGAGTAACGTAGTGGAATTTTACTTTTAACTTTATTGGGTATTGCATTTACATATAGTACATGTACACATATATAGCAATGGACACATATATGGTTTTAAAATAACAATAAGTATGATTAAAAGTGAAGATTTCATCACTGCCCACTGTGAACATCTTTTTTTTTTTTTTTTTACTTTTGATTGACAGTTTTCACCCTCTGTTTAGGTATGTTTATGACTGTGCCTTGGATGTCTCATGGCCGTGTGAATTATGAATTGCTGTTTACCTGAGAGTCTGATTGGCCAGTTCTAAAGTGTTCTGTAGTGATGGTTCCCCCTGACATGTTTTATTGACAAGGCTCTGTAAAGTTGCTATGTGTCTTCTGGGATTTCCTGAATAAAGAATTTAAAGGATACGCAATGACAGTTATATGTAGTAATATCCAAGTAATAAGGGTCAAATCTTTCCTACAAACACTGAGTCGACACTAAAAGGTTTCCCTTCTTTAGTGCTTTCTATTTCCAAATTATTTTTTCATTTTTGTTTTTTGTTTTTCTATAAAAATACATTGTAAGTCTTACCTCCTAACTCAGATATTTTTTCTGCTCTTTTGTTCTTTGTTATAATGATGCCCAGTTGACTGATTGGATTTTGATCGAAATATTCTTCAACAAAATACTCCAAGAGCTAAACAAATGACCAAAACTTTAATTCTGTGGCACTGCCTTGTTAGATTTATCACCAAGACTTAATTTTTGCTCATATTCAATTTGTTCTTCACTATGTTTATTTTACAGAATTATCAATAGGAACCCCATTTTTGCACCACAGGAACCTCATGCTTTCAACAACAACAAAAAATTTAATGTAATAAATCAATATCCGACATTCTAGTTACACAATACTCTACTCGTTTTCCATTTAAAATTTGACATTAAGAAATATCTACTTCAATTACCAAATTTTCTTATCAAAGAATAAAAAAAGGCAGTGCTCTTACTTTTAGTGTTGACAGTAAACGAGTAGGCTTCAGATCTTGGTCATTCATGGCTTCGGACATGTCAACGATGAGAAATAAATGTCTCATCTGAAAAATTCCAAAACCACAGGCAAAATTGTAACCTGATTTCAAGAAATTTTATCTGTTGACTGAAAAAAAACAACCCTGAATTATCATCAACATACCATTCCAAGTCTGACATTGCTGATTTTCTCTAGAAGTTTCCTCCTCTTGGCTTTGCTGATGATGTCATCCACACTAGCCTGCAGTGAGCCTTTCTCATCCTCTTGAATAGCTTCCCTGTAAACAGACTCTATATCTCAAAACAGACTGAAACTTATAGAAATCTTCCAATGTAATCCCATGTTTATATGATGAATGTCTGAATGTCCAAGAGACGACAGAATACAAATTGAATTAATTCATCTTTTTTTCCTGTGACTGACCCATTGCCAAGTCAACAGTGGATATAATTTCTTAAAAACTTCATATAACCCTCAATGTCATGCAGCATTATCATATCACATTGACACTTATTCTCAAAATATTTCCATTTGTGAAAGAATGTAGACTTTTATATATTGATTTGAGTATCTTAACATCTGATTATATTATTATAATGCTTATGGACAATCTCTGATGCTACCATGTTCATAATGGGAAATGCTGAAAGAACTTCACCAGAAGATATACAGCTTTTCACTTCAAGAAACATCCAAGTCACGTAACTAAATAAATCAATCAGATTATTTCTTTACCATTTTTTTTATGAAACATTAGGATGAATTAAAAAGTATTATGAATATGTTGCTGGCAATACAAAGTACCCTACTGGTAGGATAATTCAGTCAAAAGTAAGTCAAGCATGATGAAACTCAAACTTAATCTGTAACTATCCTGAAGACAAAGCCATTAATAAAACTTCAGTTGAATATCTTCATCCAGTGTGGAGAAAAGTCTAGAAAACTGATTCTTGCAATTCATTAAGGGGCATAATTCAGTTAAAAGTAATTCAGTAGGTCAAGTGTAACAAAACTCAAACTTGATCTGTAACTCTCCTAGACAAAACCATGTATAAAATTTCAGTTGAATATTTTCATCCAATGTGGAGAAAAGTCTGGAAAACCTCTAGTGGAATAACATACAGATAAATGGATAGTCAAACTGTGGGAAAACTAATAGTTTCCTCTGGCAAAAAACAAAACTTCTATGTATAACTTGTAGAATTCAACATAGGTCAAAATGCAGTCTGTCATAAGGACCCATGTTGAATAAAACTAAGAATATACATCATACCTTAAGATAAAATATTATTATAATTTCACAATATATAGTTATAAAATGAAATCAAGAGATTGCTGTGGACCTGAATTTTAACAGAACCAGAATTGCCTCAGTAGTACAGTGGCCTCAGTAGTACGGTGGCCTCAGTAGTGCAGTGGCCTCAGAGTACAGTGGTCTCAGTAGTACAGTGGCCTCAGAGTACAGTGGTCTCAGTAGTATGGTGGCCTCAGTCGTACAGTGGCCTCAGTCGTATGGTGGCCTCAGTAGTACAGTGGTCTCAGTAGTACAGTGGTCTCAGTAGTAGAGTGGCCTCAGTAGTAGAGTGGCCTCAGTAGTACAGTGGTCTCAGTAGTACAGTGGCCTCAGTAGTACGGTGGCCTCAGTAGTACAGTGGCCTCAGTAGTACGGTGGACTCAGTAGTAGAGTGGCCTCAGTAGTACAGTGGTCTCAGTAGTACAGTGGCTTCAGAGTACAGTGGTCTCAGTAGTACAGTGGCCTCAGTAGTACAGTGGCCTCAGTAGTACGGTGGCCTCAGTAGTACGGTGGCCTCAGTAGTACGGTGGCCTCAGTAGTACAGTGGTCTCAGTAGTACAAGGGTCTCAATGTGTCAAAGACAGAATTGCCTCTGCAGAGGATTGAACCTGGGAAATCTGGCAAGGCAGTCCAAAGCTATATACCCATCAAGCTAAAGGAATAACCCACTAGCCAAAAGTTGTACATAGGCCAATATATCCAACACTACCACCAAATAAATCTTGATACAAAATGCACAGAAGCAGATGAATACTAGCTCTCTACAACAAGATAATATACATCATAATATACATATATACAGCCTTCCTATGATGTCATGGGTTCTATGGTATTGTGGTACTTTCCTTTTCTTGTTGCCACGTGCAAAACAATTTCACCTAGTGGGTGCATATTTTTATATTGTAAACACTGGGGCACCTGCACATTGAATGATATGTTTTTTTGGTTAATGCCACATCATTTGGTAAGTGAGCTTTAAATAACATTGTGATATTTCTGTAATTTTTTTCAATATTCATAAATTTTATGCATATTCATTTAAATAGACTCCATAAATACCTATGAAAAAAAAAACCAAACCCAAACAAACAAACAAAGAAACTTGTTTCATATGTTATCTGTTATGTACATTGAAATCGAGACTATTAATATCACAAGCCTTCCTTATAAGGAAAGACTGTTTACAATTAAAAGCATAGAAAGCAGCATTTCAAAAATCATTGTTCTATTTGGTTTACCATTCATTCTTATGAAATGATAAGAACATAATTGTCGATTTACATCATTAAAGTTTGGCGATATGATAACTCTGCCAAGCCTTCGTAGACTACTTAAATATGGATGCTGCAATACCATAGAATGTTTTTTAATAAAGATAAAAATTGATGCAACTTTTCAGGAACATTTAGTATACAAACAAGTTGATAAAAATCAAACAATATAGCATGAATTATGGTTACATAAAAAAAAAACTGGTTATAATATTAGTTTTTGAGATAATTTAGTTCGGGTAGATTTTTTTCAACAAAATGTATTAACCACTGCAATACCATAGGACCCACAGTTATTGTCGGACAATTCAATAAAAAGTATCATGTTATAGACGGTTGTGATCTGAAAACCTGAACATTATAATTATATGTTGCATTGTATTTAATGTTTACTTGTCCTGCACAGTATGTAATGGACTGAATGCTTGTATAATGGCTCTGCCCATGGCCCTTTCATAGGAGTTTTAATTATATTATTATTATCTTATACAACACCACCCCTGTTTTGTTTGTATGTAGAATAGCGTAATCGGTTGTGTAATAAAATACCCTATATAAAGTTATAATCAACGAACAAGATAGTTATTCTTTGAACAAATGCCTGCAGTGCTAACACCAAAATTACGAAGCACTTCGCGGCTTTCGGAATTCAATAATCTAATACCAGGTGCGTTCATATTCTGTTTCCCATCTGTAACCCTTTTCTTCTTCGTCAGCCATATTCTGATATTCAACGAACACCGGCTTGTCGATCTTCTATCACGTTAGGTTCCAAAATATTCAGAGTGATCTGCTCTTTATTCTATTAACTGAACCAAAAGTAGAGAATTTCCGGAATAATAATGCCCATGGTATCTTGCACGATTATATATATATATATATATATATATATATATATATGTGTGTGTGTGTGTGTGTGTGTGTGTGTGTGTGTGTGAGAGAGAGAGAGAGAGAGAGAGAGAGAGAGAGAGAGAGAGAAATTAAAACGTGTAAGTGAGGACAAATTTTAACCATTTGACAGAAGTTGTAAGGCAGAACTGCACTACGCTCTCATAAAAGTACTGTAGTGACTTACAGCATGAAAAGATGCAGATACGAAATATCATCAGATTAGTAAGGGCAAGTGGTGTGAGGACATGTCCTTACTACAACTCTGTCTCAAAACCTTATTTTTTCACAGTTCGAAAGAGAATATTAGATAAACTTTTATAGGTGTCCCTATAGTTATACCTAACATAATACTTTTTTGCCTTTAAAATGACGTATATGTGTCTTCTCTTCTAGAAATTGTGAGTACGTTCTCACTTTATAGGTTTGGTCGGCTAGAGAGAGAGAGAGAGAGAGAGAGAGAGAGAGAGAGAGAGAGAGAGAGAGAGAGAGAGAGAGAGGGAGGGAGCTTTTTGATAACAGGAATCTGTAACGATTAATATATCATATATCACAACATACCTGGATTTTATTTTTACATTGCTAACAACACGTGCTTTAGTGCCAATAAAGAATTCAATAAAATAGTAGGGGTCTATTCCATACCCCATACCACCCTCTAGTAAAAACCGCTAGATGGCAAGGATGGAATATGATAAAGCAAATCATATAAACACCATATAATACAAAATAAACCTTTCGATCTTTAATGTTCTTCATCGTTCTTCATTTAGTATAGTGCCCTTAATTAAATACTTGTCAGACTACCCCCTCCCCTTTCCATTCGCCACTTTTTGCTATAATTAGACAACGTACGTTCATTTTCCGTTATTTTCACATGCTAAGTAAGATATATTAGGTGATAATTGAATGGTAATAATGTATTTAAACCTTAATTGATTATTTAAACGCATATAGTAAAGGACTAACACCCAACCACCCCCATCGTTTCTAAATATTTAAGATTTTGAAGTTTAGACAAATGAACATCATTTTTTTTTTCTTTGCTTTTCCAAGAATTTTAGACAATTGTGAAGTCAACCTCCCCACCCCTACTTTGAAAAAAAAGAAAGAAAAAAAAAAAGGTGATACGTGCCTGTATTGATATTATTTTGGAGGATGATTTTCATGACACGTGCCTGTATGATTTTATTTTGGAGGGGCGCTGTCATGACACGTGCCTGTATTGGTATTAATTTTGATAAGGATTTTCACCGTCAGACTACCTGTACAAGAGTCAATTTCAAAATGATCATTACTGCTTTCATAACTCTGTTCAAAATTCACGAAAATCTACAATACTTTGAGAATACACAATGACAGACAAGTACAATATTTCTATGGCATCCCATATTACAATCACAGACAAATACATAAAGATGCCCATACTTCTGTGATGTCTCAAATATAACCACAGACAAACACATGTACACTCGGACTTCTATGATGTTAACACACAACCACAGACAGGTACATTTGTGGTGTCCCAGACACAACCACAGACAGGTACATTTGTGGTGTCCTAATTACATCCCCAGACAAATACATGTAGATCCACATATTTGTGGTGTCCTAATTACATCCCCAGACAAATACATGTAGATCCACACATTTGTGGCATCCTAGATACAACCACAGACAGGAACATTTGTGGTGCCCCACACACAACCACAGACGGGTACATTTGTGGTGTCCCAGACACAACCACAGATGTACATTTGTGGTGTCCTAATTACAACTCCAGACAAATACATGTAGACCCACACATTTGTGGCATCCTAGATACAATCACAGACGGATAACTGTGGATTCCTGCTTCCATGGTGTCGCGTATACCATTTAGACTTGTTTTTGCATGAAAGACTGTACTAAATAACATGATATCGTAACGTATACGTGTATATTCCTATCTTATCAATGACCTCGAGCCGAGTCTGTTTGTGATAGCCCCTTGTAATTCAGTGGCACTTGGAATCCCAAATCCCGGATTCATACAAGTAAGTTCACACAAATGTGATCGTATAATGCATTTGATATTAGTTTCAAAATAGTATGTTAACCTTCATAGAAAGTACATCAATGGAAACTGTAATCCATTAATCTCAAATTCAGGTAGTTTTATTAAGACCTTTGACATTGTTTTCCAGACAATGTGGGCGAAGGTGGTTTCAGCTATCTCCTTGATTGGTATCGTTCTCTCACTTCCAGGTCCAACTAAGAGATATGATGGGTACCGAAGATTCTTAAGTCAATGAAAAAGTCCATTATATAATCAACGTTGGAAGAAAACAGAGATAATTCAAAGTCGTCTTGATAGATATAACGCTGATAAATTGCATTATATGTTTATATGGGACATTTTGTTGGGATTTTTAGATCTATTATTTTTCTTGCAATAGTTTGGAAATCTAAACAAATAAGGATTTTGTTATTTTAATCTATCAGGCATGGTTCATCATCTTAACAATAACAAAATTTATTGTCTATCTTTTGATAATCTTTCACTCATACCACGACGTCACCAGCTACAGGCAAAGTGCAACACATTTTGACCTATGCATCAGCGAGGATTCTTTATCGCGCCAATGCTTGCCGTGACACGGTACCTCATTTTCCAAGGTCTTATCCAAAAGACCCGATACTAAGTAAATGACAATATAGAATACATGTATCAGTTATATATTGCAGGCACAGCGTCCTTCAGATTTTACCCAAGACAGTTGAAAATGTCCACCAGTTGATTGCTCTGTCTAAAAAGTACCACGTGAGTAATTTCACTTTCAAGTTCAGCTTGCTTCCTAGAGATGTAGGGTTCTGCAGCTAGTTTTACGTTCGAAAACATGTCGAATTGGCGTAATGAAAATTACTAACAGTAATCCTCGTGGAAATTGTGATTAATTTGTGAGCAAAGATGGTATATTACATGCATATCTCGCTATCAAACAAAAAACAAAACCAAAAAAAAAAAAATTTCCAAAACACACACACACACACACACACACACACAACTTCTAAAGAAAATATAATTTTTGGGATTATATTAAAACCGCAGGTGTTTTCAAATCAACAGATTTGATTAGAATACCTTTGATAACATAATGATACCTATTACAGCTGGATATCTGGAAGTCCCCCAGGTTTCTGAACGATACGTTTGATGTTCGCGTGAATCCTGAACAGGTCATCGACTTTGTTCACGATATCGAGTCTCTTGGACTCAAACCTACTCACTGGATCAAAGATGTCCAAAAGTAAGTCTTTGTCAAACACCTTTGGATGTCACTTCACATAGAGGATTGATAATCTGCAACATATGTTTCAAAACGGAAAGCTCATTATAATAAGATCCAAGTGAACATACTCTTGTATGTTTCTAGACATTCTCGGGACAATAATTTTATATCATTAGCATGCGAAAGTTACACAAGACGCAAGTCGCTTTCGCTGTCTAATCCGCATGTAACAGTATATGACAATAATTTAATGAAACTTTCACAATTTCTTTTAATATCAAAGACTGATAGATGAGGCATTGCCATCGCGCAACCGCAGAGCAGCTTCATTCAGTATTGGCGCATTCAACGATCATAATTCGGTAAGCATCGTTTATTGCACCTGAAACTTCTGAGGGTATTTGTAATTAAAAGATTTAATTTAAAAAATCCATTTTTTTGTAGATAAATACCTATCTAAATTCCCTGTCTACCAATCCTCGTGTAACAGTTCATACAATGGGTCGTTCATATGAAGGGAGAACAATCAAATACGTAAAGGTAGGTATCTGTATCCTCACCCTTGCTCACTATATGAAATTAGTTATTTATCGAGGAACCAACGTTAAGATCTACATAAATAACTGCAATTTGAAATACTTTAATATTTTTAAAAAGAATTTTAAAAATTCTAGATAAGCAATAATCTTGGATCCGGTAAAAAGGCTATTTACGCGGATGGAGGAATACACGCGAGAGAATGGCTTGCCGTTTCTACGGTGCTGTACATGATTGATCAGGTAACTTCTTCCAAATATTAATGATTTTGAAATGACCATCTGCTCTCTATTTTTATGAAATGGTTAAGGATGCAATGATCTACATACCTATAAGAGGATACATGTGTCTATTATAACTTGAGTTTTAAAAGAACTATTCATATTGCTCTTTGAACATCATTAGAAAAACCAGAGTCAATAAAACACTTTTTACAGATGGCAAACAATCCGAGTCATGACAGAACGATTGAAGCACTGCTAGGGAAGTTCGATTTCTACTTCGCCCCTGTTGTGAACCCAGACGGTTACGAATACAGTCAATCACACGTAAGATTCAGTTAGTTTCATTCTTCAAATAAATATATCATCTCTCCTAAAACGCATCGAGAAACTGACGTTGACGTCAATTTCGCAGTGTATATTGTCAGTATGGAGATCACAGTTATATACAAATATACAGCAACACTTCATGTATTAAACGAAATGTAGCTGTTTATCACCCGCAACCATCGTCGCTAGTCTACTCTTAGCTCTAGCGTGGGTATCTACCTGTTGTCTCGTTGCTATGGAAGCAGAGTGTAAAATGATGAGAGCTACGCTGTATGCAATGGTTTCCAGATCAAGTCCAGAATTGTGAGTAATAATGAGACTTCAGATTTTTACCCATGTGCAAATGGAGTTAGACAAGGTGAAAAATATGTCAGCTTTTTTATTTTCTATGAATTTAAATGATATACATGATTTCTTAGATACCTCGAACATTGAAAACTTACCAACAATATCTTAAATGTTTGACAATAAGCTTAACATTTTTTTCAAATTATTTGCAATTCTATATGCAGATGATACTGTGTTGATAGCAGAAACTTCTGAAGAACTAAACAACAATTGGATAAATTCTATATTTATTGCAATAAATGGAACTTAAAAATCAATATCGACAAATCAAAATTAGTACTATTTACTAGAGGTAGACACAAAGACAACTATCAGTTAAGATATGGTGATAAACTAATAGAAGTAGTGAACGAATTTAATTACTTAGGGGTCATATTAAGTAGATCTGGTTCTTTCAATGTTGCAAAACAGAAACTAGCTGATAAAGCAACAAAAGTATTGTATGAAGTTTTAAAAAAGGGAAGATTGCATAATCTATCAATAAGGTGTCAACTTGATTTATTTGACAAGATTGTTAAACCTATATTGTTATATGGATGTGAAATCTGGGGATTCTCAAATATTGCTATAATAGAACGGGTTCATCTCAAATTTTGTAAGCTACTTCATTTAAAACAATCAACTCCAGATTTCATGATATATGGGGAACTTGGTTGATATCCTATGGAAATTCAAATAAAAATTCGCATGATCTCTTACTGGTCAAAGTTACTGTGTGGAAAAGAAACAAAGATTGCTCAATTAATTTATAGATTAGGATTTATTGTAAACCAAGAAACGGATGGGAAAAGAGAATGGTTTGAAAATATAAATGGTGTCATGGATCATTGTGGAATTTCTAATGTTTGGGCTAATCAGTGCATTGATAATATAAAATGGTTAAAAACGAAAGTAAGCTAACATTGACTGATCAATTTATGCAAAGTTGGCAAGCTACTCTACAAACTTCGCCAAAAGCTTTAAATTACAGAATATACAAAAATGAATTTTTATTTGAAAATTACTTTAAAATCTTATCAAGAAAGGATGCACTTTCCGTAGATTTCGGACATGTAATCACCATTTACCAACAGAAAGTGGACGGTGGATGAATATACAAAGAAATGAAAGAATATGTAATTACTGTGATTTGAAAGAAATTGGAGATGAATTTCATTATATGCTAAAATGTAAGAACAATCTATTGAAAGAAGAAAGAAAGAGACGTTTAAAAGTAACTCAAATGCAGAATACAAATATCATCAGCTTTAAGCAAATTATGTCTAATAACAAACGCTGTTTTTTAAAGAAAATTATGTTCTTTTATACCGAAAATTAATGGAATTTGCTCCTCAGCATAGAATTCTCATATTTCACATTAAAAAACACCACTTAAGATTTTTATTACGCATGTATATTTTCATTACACTATATGTTACAAATATATTTATAATCTCTGTATACCAATGTAAAATGGTGATGAGATTTGAATAAATGAATGAAAAAAAAAAAGAAGAACGGCGTTTCTCTTTTATCCATATATCTAGCCCCCCCCCCCCCCCCCCCCCCCCTCTCTCTCTCTACCACTAGGGTTACTAATATTCTCAGAACTACTGCTCGATCGTACCGCCCTGTCATGTCCGAAACAGAAAAAAAGACAGTACAGAGATTGTACAGAAATCCATAGCAATCAACTTGGACAGGACAGTTTTATACTTTCTGCAGTTTGTTTGGTTCAGGTCCCCGATGACCGACGAGATCTTACAGTCTAGAAAAGGTTACCAATGTAAACATCGTCCATCTTCCATATCATATATGTCTCAACATTCTTCACGAATCGATGCTGGCTTGGTAATCAAATTCATATACTAAAACAGTTGAAATTCGAAATGTTTTGATAATTCCGAGCAAAGTTAATTTGTAGTGCATGCTGTTCTTTCACGAATGGTGAAGTATTTCACTACATTATAAATTTTCCAATATGCCAGTTTCTCCTTTACGGTCTCCATGTCTGGTTTCTGTTTCTTGTCTTCATTTTCCCGCTCTTTCTACATTGCGTCTGCTAGTCCCAGTAAAATTGCCGCTCTTTTCTACATCGTGTCTCCCAGCCCCAGTAGTACCGTGTTTTATTTCCCTGAGATAATGTTCATAAATGTTAAGATGATGGTGCTCTAGATATTTTTTATGTACCTCTATACAGTGTGTATTCATACAATATCTTCAGCAAAGGTTCATAGCCTAAGTTCGTGGTACATCGAATCACATTGAATTCACGTATTATAATGATGGGCGAAATGACACTTCACGATTGGTCTCTCCTTTGCAGGACAGAATGTGGAGGAAGAACAGACGGCCTGTGCAAAGTGGATGTACTGGTGTTGATCTCAATAGAAACTTTGCCTACCACTGGAACCCTGGTAAGCATTTACTATCATGTGTATAGAGTTACTACAGCGTCGTGCCAAAAGTATTCGCGGAAAAATGGCCGACGTCAAATGAGAGTTATCTCGCTTAGCATTACAAACTCGCCGTTTTGGATTGATTGATTATTTATTGCTTTCCGCCACACTCAACAATTTTTCAGTTATCTGGTGGCGTCCAGTTTTTGTTGGTGGAAGAGAGTACCCAGATACAATGTACCTGGGAAGAGACCACCGACCTTCCGCAAGTAAACTGGCAAACTTGCTCACATAACGCCGTGGCCGAGATTCGAACACGCGCCGATAGAGGTGAGAAGCTTTGTGATTTTGAGCCCGATGCTCAAACCACTCGGCTACGGAGACCCCTCGCCGTTTTGGACAAAATAATGAAGTACACATACGTTTAATACTTAGTAAGGTGTCCCTTAGAACGAATGCATGCAAGAACTCTTCGTGGTAAGGACCGATAAAGGTTCCTGATGTATTCTACGTAGAAGTCCCCCTGGACACTATTGGGGTGGTGGTTAAAGTTTTACGTGGTGATGTGTAGTTTTTGTTTAAATAAATCCATATATGTAGTACCAAGGACTGTATTTACAGGATAATTCAAAATAAAACCATATTTACTTAGCCTAAGCTCAAGTTTGTTCAAACCACGTCCCCGGGGGCCCTGGGAGCGCCAGGATGAATACATGCAGGGATTTTATCATTAAAAATCTCCCTTTCAAGAATTTCAAAGATAAGTACGACGATTAATATACAGTAGGGGGACAAAAGTGTTGAGAAAAAAAATGGCGTCACGTTACCAATGCAAGCGAGATAACTCATACGGAAAACCTTCTTGACAGTTGGTTTACTTAGATAAAATAAAATAACTTGCCTCAGTACTTAGTTAAGTGTCCCTTCAATCGAATTACTTGCTGTATTCTCCTGGGAACAGAATTATAAAGATTTCTCACATAATTTAAGTTAATGTCCTGCCATATCCTCAGCGTGTGTTGAAAAAGTTCATCTGCGGAATTTATATTGTGCATCTGTGATTGAAGTTTCCGTTTAATATATAGCCAAACATTTTCGATAATGTTTAAGTCTGGAGACTGTGCAGGCCAGCTCATGCCTTTAATTCGATTTCTGGCAATGAATTCCTGGGTCCTACGAGATCGATGTACGGGGGCATTGTCATCCTGAAAAAGGTAGCTTCCGTTGGGAAAATGACGCACTATCACAGGCCAGAGGTTTGTATCTAATATGTCAATGTATTTTTCAGAATTTATATTTCCTTCCACTCGACATAATGTCCCCACGCCATGAAAACATAAGCAACCCCAAACCATGATGCTGAACTTTCGGCCATTTTGTCGCGGTACTAACTCGGGTCTCCAACCTTCACCGGCTTTTTTCCACACATACACTCGGTTGTTCTCACCAACACATATCTGAGACTCGTCACTGAATATAACTTTCGACCACTGATTTTGTACATCCCATCGCCTCTTCCCTCTACACCATGATAAACGTTTCTTTCTGTTGACACTCTTTATCACAACTTTTTTCCTATATACACCCCTTGAGAAACCACTAGCTTTCAATCGGCGTTTAATAGTTTTCTGAGACACTGATGTTGCTCTTCTGTCATTAAATTCAGCAGTAATGTCCCTAAGAGGAGCCCGACGATCCTTGTTTACAATCCTCTGAAGCCTCCGATACTCCCGATCGTCAATAGAACGAGGCCGACCTGATCTTGGTAAATTTTCCGTAGATCCCGTACTCTGAAACTTCCGAATAACACGATACACTGAAGCTAGAGATCTGTTGACACTGCTTGCAATATCTGATGCCTTTTCTCCGTTCAAAAACAATTCCACGATCACTTGTTTCAAGGGTGTTGACATTTCTTGTCGATTTGCCTCCATTTTGTTATCGAGATATTATGTAAACAAAACTATGAGCAGACGATGAATTACACGTAATGTTCTACGTCACACATGCTAACCTATTTATATTTCAAGGGAATTTCCATAACTCGAACAATAAACAGTAAATAAACAGATTTATTATGCGCGATATTTTGATAAGGTAACGTGACGCCATTTTTTTCTCAACACTTTTGTCCCCCTACTGTACACGTATTTGTGTGTTGCCCAACTCTCTAATTTATATTCCATACAGGGTTTAAGAGATTGATCTCTGTTCGTTGTTTTTGCATTTTCATCTTCATGTCGTGTAAATTCATTGTTTATTTATTATTTTTTCACTCTTATTATGACGTCACCATTGTAGGTGAAGCACTACAAATTTAGACCCATGCTTAACACTCAGGGCCGAAGCAGTGTAGCTTCGAACAGCTGATCTGGGTTTGCTATATCGCCAGTCCGATTTTGTAAATCTCTCTTTACCCGATGCCAACAGTTTTCAATAATGTTTTTGTCTGGTGATTGGGCTGGCCAAATTATTCCACGGATGTTGTTTTCGTGCTTGTATCTCTCTACAACACGGGCGCGATGCACGGAGGCATTGTCATCCTGAAAGCTTACGAATTATCGGGGAAATGACGGGCAATTACAGGCCAAAGTTGGTCATCGAGTATAGAAATATATTTCTCAGCATTTATATTGCCGTTTACCTTGCACAGAGTACCAGGGCCATACCAGGTGATACATCCCCAGACCATTACGGATACCTTGGGTTTGCATTCAGCAAACATACACTCCGGTTTGTAAGCTTCATGAGCGGGTCGCCACACATAGACTCTATTATTTTGACCTATAACAACTTGTGACTCGTCACTGAAGATAATGTTTCGCCAATATTGGTTTACAGTAATCTCCGTTTTTGCAAGCACCATGCAAGTATCTTTTTTCTGTTGACCTCTTTCACAACCATTCGTTTCCTGACAACTCTCCGATAAATTTGATTTTTATGCACAGTCCACTTACTGACATTAACTAAATCATTTCCGACATTGAATTCAGTTGTGATATCCTTCAATACTTTTCCTCTGCTCCGTTTCACCAACCGCAACAACCTTGTTTCCCCACGATGGGACACTTTTTTCGGCCGCCCCATTCGTTTTGCCTTCAAGAAGCTACCCCGCACTCGGAAAGTCTTCAAAATAGATCTGCAAGTCGACTCAGGTACTCCTAACATCCTTGAAATCTCACTGATCTTAAATCCATCATCTTTCAATTTCACAATCACATCTTTCTTGTCCGGTGACAATTCTTTTGACTTCCGAACCATCTTTGTTTACATTACAATTCAGCAGCACAATTTTAATACAGCAGACGATTCTCATACGTCACTCATCCGGGGATTATTACTGATTTCAGGGATTGTCTCAAAGTTAACTTTCGTTTTGTATTGACTTGATAACGATCAGTTTTCTATGTGAAGGGCAACAACTCTCGCACCGCGACGGCTATTTTCCGCGAATACTTTTGGCACGACGCTGTAGCTCTTTGTATGTCTTGTGCAAGTTGTGATTTTAAGCAAGTTATGTCCTGTACAGAACTTGTGTACATAATCCAATTCATATTATATATTACACAAAATACAACGTTATAATAATAATAATGCACTTATATAGCGCCTTATTTAAATATACACTGAAGCGCTTTACACTCTACAAAATTATACAGAATACATAAAACACTTAATAATGCCAGATATTCAATATTGCACAATTAACAACTGAAACTTTGAAAGAAATAAGCTAGAGAAAATTAGAAATTAATTCATATTATAAAAAAAATCAAATCATTTTTCGCGTATAGGGTGATAGTGTTAGAGAATAAACGCTAAATGTTTTGTAGTGTAAATAATGTTAAGTTCTTGCAATGTTTTATCCAAGAGATTCCTTTCTTTAAATAACTTTCTTCTTTATTACATATACTCATAAATCATTAAATCCACGTCCATATATTAGTATATGAATTAAAGATTTAAATCTTTTTTGAAACAGTCACGTTTCTGAATCTTCCTTGTATAACCAAAACAAATATGGACTGTACACGTTGTATAATCTTAAATAATTTCTTTAATTCATATACGGTTACAAGTACTCGTCTTCGCCCTATACGCGAATAAGCGCGTAATAATTGAGCGAATTGCAGTAAAACCCTCGATTTGCACGTGAAGCAAGTGGGAAGGGAACAAGGATCAATAAGCGTCCCGTTAATTGATTTCAATATTCAGATGCATTTAAACAATTACCTTTGAACCGAAATGAAACGATTTCAGGCAAAATATTTCCACTAAAATTTATTCGTGGAGGAAATTGTTAACATACATGTAGATGGGGTTGTTTCTAAATATAGAGCGAAAATATTAAAACGGAAGGATATGAAAATCAGCTGGGTTCGAATAACTGGAAACCTAACACGGCTACCTCAAGAAACGAAATTATTTTCAGCTGTGAGGTGTTTGGTTTGCAGGGGTTTTTAATGAATGTTTGAAGGTATGTATAGCAGAAAAATATTAAATTTTGAGACGGTGATGCAAAAGTACAGCGATATACTGTAAACATGCAAGACCTTAAACTGTTAATAATAATTTAGTCAGTCTTTCTCAAACTATAAATTTTCAGAGACAAGCAACATCAAAACTACCAGGTAGCCGAGATATAAGTTATGGGTATCCGAAATTTGTGATTTATTTTAAAAAAAAAAAAAGGGGGGGGGGGTAGAATTTAAGAATACTATTCCAACTCAAGAACAGGTGTCAAACAAACTCCACGCTTCATCTGAGACAATCATATCTGGGACAATTTGTCCATATCTTTGTCGGTATTTTCATCTATTGCAACTTTGAATAAAAGGCCATGACAATTTCGGCAAACAAATACAATTTTCAGTTTTATCACAAATAATTAAGGGAATCTGTATCAATTTGTCGCTTGTCGTTTTTTTTTCTTTCTATAAATGCTATGTATTTTAAAACTTTGATCCTGAAATAACTTATATTTACATGCACATACAAGTCATAATGTATGTAAAAATGTACAGTCTACAACTTATATTCATATACTTTATTACATGTACATACAAGTATAATCAAATAAATTATATACACAACAGTATTACAATGTTGTAGTCATGGATACATAGCAGTTTGGAGGTCAGTGTTTGGTTTGGTTTTTTTGGTTTTTTTTTTTTTAAATCATATAATACTCTGGGGCAAATGCTTCATATTCGTCTTTGTTTGGCAGACAATGGTGGAAGTCACAATCCATGTGAAGAGGTCCATTCTGGCTCCCACGCCGCCTCAGAGGTAGAAACCAAAGTTTTACAGAACTTCCTGTGCGGAAACAGCAATTTCATAGCTTACCTTAACATTCATACATACGGACAATATTGGATTTACCCGTGGGGTTACACACCTGTCCTTCCGGCTGATTACAGGGACTTGGTAAACATTCTATTACATCATTGATATTTTTAACCATTATCGAACACAATGGCATATATCAATGCAGTGTGTTTTTTGCATTGATTTCCATCACTGAAATACAAGAGTAAGATATACAGTGTACATAATTATTGCGCATCGATTTTTTTTTTTATCTCAGTGTTTAGTTATAATTGCAGATAGTTTCTGAAAATGGCCAATTTTATTTTATATGACACAGGATCATCTCGGTCGAACTGCAGCGACTGCCATTCGTCATACCCACGGGGCCACTTTCACTGTGGGCGAGGATACCCGAGTCTTATGCAAGTCCTAAATACGTAAAATTAAGTCAATTGATATGTAAAATTTAGTATTTTTAATAGCTAGACAAAGCCCCCCAAATCAGTATACTGTAAACAGCCTAATTTTTCTCCACAGTTTAATTTTCCTCTTTCGCTGTATTTCAAAGCGTGAAATTAAATATGTACAATGCGCAATGTAGCCTAGCCATTACATCTATACAGAACGAATATAAAAATCGTGAATTTAAAACTGCGATAAAACGAAACTAAACAAGAAATCGTGAGACGAATTTAAAGCTGTATACAGTGTGTTAATGACTGTATCCGTTTCTAGCTATTACTCGTAAAATAAACAATTTGTTGAATGATTTTAGATGCTGCTGCTGGAGGAGCAGATGACTATGGCAAGGGGGCATGCGGTATCAAATATTCCTACACGGTGGAGCTCCGGGACACCGGACGTTACGGTTTTGTGCCCCCCGCATCCTACATTATCCCTGCCGGAGAAGAAACGTTCGCTGGATTCAAAGCTTTCGCTACAGAACTTGTTCATTACGAGCATTTATAAATAGATTGAGTAAACAAATATTTTCGTACATTATATCTTAGAATATATCTCAGGTCCTAGGAGTGATTAGTAATTTGAAAAATTCTATTTAGCTAATACAGCTTTGTTCAGTTGTTTTGCTATAAGAAATAGTATTGTCCGGTGGTCTTAATTCTTTGTATCATATCATGTAGTTCTATATTATCAATTTCCCGTTTTTTCATCTTTCTCCATTTGTTCACTTGTTATGCCCGCTGTATATATGGCTTAAGCTACATATAGATTAATTTCCTAGTGCCTCTCCATTGTAAAGTAATTGAGCCAATGCCCCGAAGAAATATGTAAGGAATGGAAAGGTACAGGATATTGACCACCCCTGTTTAAATTTAACTATAATTTTCTCGTATAGAAAAGTGTTCATTCAAATTTTAAAAATACAATTTAAATATCAATACTAGTATAGAGTTTTGTCATATAAAACATCTATTATTTGAATTTTCCAATGGTTCTCATCGGTCTCAGTGGATAGAACTGACGTCATTGCAAAAGGTCTAGGGTTCGAATGTCACCTATGCCTTTGGGTTTTAATTTGAAATTTATTAAGGCATTTTGTTAAAACTTAAATGCTTTTTAGTGATTGGGGTTATTATGGAATAATTGTACAAATATTGACCTCAACAAAACATGACTAAATAGCAGTCCGAAAATCATAATTCCAGAAAAAAAAAATAATGTAGCTCTCAAACAAGCGAATGACGTTACAGGTGGGTTTTGAACAAGGTTATATAACGAGAAAAGCAATTCGTGTCCAAAGTTCTAGAGTAGAACGCGAAAAGAAGATTAATTTTGGGATTTGTACTACAAAGACAAATTCAAAATAGGAACAAGACGAATATGGCGTGTTTTATCAAGAACTACTATGCCAATTTATATTGATTGATTGGGGTTTTACGCCGTGTTGGCAATATTTCAGCCATTTTACGGCGAGCCAATTTATAACATATGGAACCTTATTTTCTCTTCCGTGGTAGGAGATGGTGACTTTTGATTATGGATAAACATCTTCTTTATTATATATCATATTATATGAACAAACGTGATTTGGGACATTTTCTTCCTTCGGATAGTGAATTCGTTCGTATTTCGCCTCATGATCGTTAATGTTTGTCTTATCAACACGATTGATATCAATCAAACATTATATTATGTCTCTATAGTAAAGAGTATATAGATGAATGGGAATTTAATGGAAATTCCCACATACTCGTAGATACCTGATTAGTCAGCCCGCGTAGTGGGTTAAAACTTAAAATGCGCTTGCATGGATTGGAATTCTGGAGAAAAATGAGACCCAAGATGAATCCTCAGGTCATTATTTAGAATAAAGGTTTTATTAAGAAGTTCATTTGTACAAACCCATTTAAGAAAATCAGTAAGAACTTTTCGCATAGAATGGTTACCGATTCTCGGGATTAGGGTATCCTTTGCATAGCAGTTAGAGGCCAAGAAAATCGATAAGCCGTGCATTCTATAATTAGATTTCGCGTCACGGGGAGCACAGGACACGGATGAGGATTCAGAAAAGTGTTTTAAGTATATTTTGCAACTAAATCAAAGTGGATTTTCTCTGCGTTCATAATTTCGGATGAGGTTTACTAGTATATTATTTAGTTCTTACTTTCATCATTTTTTTCTCTCTTTATCGTGTTTAACTTTCTCTCCCTCCCTCTCTATTTCTCTTCTGAGGTAAGGAGAAATAGTGATACAGAACTCGGTGTTTTCTACCACGACGTTATTATGTATCACAAATAAAAGTATTGTTGTCATCAATGAATGGAAAAGCCTCACAATTGTCAATGTTTTTGCTTCAAGCACTATTGTAAAACGGTTTGTGGTCTACAACATGCAACTTAAATGAAAAAAAATGTGTTTTTAATTTTTGTTTTTACTTAACTTCAAACATAAATATTTCACAATAAGAAGTATATAATATTATAGATCGTACAAAGGATGAAAGAGGGAGGCCGCTTGTTTTTTTTGTTTTTGTTTTTTTTGTTTTTTTTTGTTTTTTGGTTGTTTTTTTTTTCTCTGCGAATGCTCTATCTATATGAAAAAAAAAGTTTTAATTCCGTTCCCTTCACTTTTTTTTTTTAACAGAAGCAATATAGGTAGCGAAGATTCATGGAAACCGATACTCTCTCCCTACTTCGAATATATATATATATATATATATATATATATATATATATATATATATATATACCAATGTTTTGCCTTATATGACACTACTAACAAAACTGACATTCAATTTTCCACAACATGAAGTCAGTCACGTGATCAGACTTTTTTTCTTGCGTATGAATACAACCACCGCTTCAAAAGTATTGGAATTCCCATGACACGAATTGTGTCCCTTTATTATCTGTCCTGTTTGTATATTTTTACGAGACAGAATTTATTCAAAAATTCTACATGAGAAGAAAAAAATCTTTTGCTGTGGCCCTCAACTCGACATTCAGATATGTCGACGACGTTTCGTCTGTAGGGCTACACAGTAGTCGGCGAGAGTTCTCGAGATTTCGTTTCTGGAGAAAAACAAGATATCGACTGTCACAGGTTAACTAGTGCGATGACGTTTTCAGGAATATACTGGGATATATTACTTACTGGAATAATATTTTTAGTGTCAAATCTTGAATGGCTATTTATCAAGACCAGTTGTTTAAGATAACTTACGTACAAGAAGCGGACTATGTCTGTAGTAAAGCATGAAGCTCAAGGTTCCATGCGAAACTGTTCAAGCTACAAAGTCAGCTGTTACGGTATGTTGAATTTTAGTCCTTTGAGAGGTAAAATAACAAAGGTTTTAATTAATGAGAAACTTTTTTAAAATTTTGAATGATTTACAATATTTCTGTGATGAAGTTTGAAGTTTTAGAGGGAAAAAACATGTATACTACCCCCCCCCCCCCCACTTCCCTCAACCAGGCAGTCCAGGCGCGGATCCAAAAATAATTTCAAGGGGGGGGGGGGGGGTCGAACCTTTTCACAAAATCGAATCCATGGTATAATGTTCAACCCTTTATTTTCCAACTCTCGAGGAAACGCTCTATATAACCACTGCACCTCGCGGGCGACCTTTTTGTCGTGTATTGATGTTTTCTGGTAGGAAGTGTTATTTAGCTAAAGAGACTTGACTGAAATAATCTTCGTTTTCCTTGCCTGATAAATGATTGCACAATTTCCTTTTGGTCAATTTCTAATGAATGGTGAAGATGCATTAGTGCAAGCCCAGTCAGTCTGTCCTCTTGCATAGTACTGCGCAATAACGTAAAACACAATAACGTCTCCAATCTCTGAGTTCTTTCTACACGTCCTTTACAGAAAGACAAGGCAGGTCGCTCCTCCAAAATATTAGTTCTGAGGCAAGTTTGGACAATTCCTCGTGTGAAATATTTGTCACATTGACAGGCAACAAAGAGCATATCGAATATGCCGCCAGATCTTCTTTCTGAAACTTCGTATTTAATTCACTGAGGAAAAAGTCCAGAAATGGAATGGCCACGACAGATCTATAATAATCTCTTGGATTATTTGTGGAGACAGTTTCTCTGTGTTGCTGCTTGGAGCAAACCCTTGGTATTTTAATCATAAAAATCA
Source organism: Ostrea denselamellosa (assembly GCA_024699665.1). NCBI lineage: Eukaryota > Metazoa > Mollusca > Bivalvia > Ostreida > Ostreidae > Ostrea > Ostrea denselamellosa. Next base: position 22,364,094 of record JAMZEH010000055.1, read on the forward strand.
AGGTCGTCTGCAATTTGTTTTGCATCTTCAAAGCAAGACTCAAATTCGGTATCTACCGCTCGACGAATTTCTTTGATCCTATCCACGTGTTCCTCAATTAACTTACTTGCAGCGAAAATGTCCGTATCTCTTTTCTGAAGTTTGAGAGTCAAAGGCTTTATTGTATCTAGGACATACCTTACAAACACAAATGTTATCAACACAGAGAAGGACGTCATCGAAGCCAAAAGCCCCTGTGCGGTCACTTAATTTGTCTATCCCAAGACCAGTCTTCACTGGTACTTTCATCAAGGTTTTGATTGAGAATGTGCTGCAAACATTTGATGACGAACTTGTACATAGTGTAGAACACATCAAAGCAGATATGACGCTCACACCCACCTAGTCTTACAGAGTCCAACTAGTAAATCTGGAAAAATCTACAGACCCATTATTTTCGATAACAGTCTCAAGAAACCCTTGTCGTTTAGGGGAAATGTCACAGAAAATAAACACTGAATTAAGGACATCTATCATATTCCTCACAAGGGGTAATTTGCAAGCTGAAGCGATGCTCGGATTCAATACATACTCCGACAGTGTGTGTACAAAGCTAACTGGTTTAGAGACTTGATTCGTCCCTGACACCGCCCGTTTTGTTGTTGTTGTTTTTTTTGGATGCCATTGCTGCTGCACCATCGTATACTTGTCCTCGCATGTTCTCAATTGGAATTGCAAGCAAGCGGAGGATTTCAATAAGTTTATCAGCAATTACTTCCCCAGTAGTTCTGTCTATATTTGCAAAGTCAAGAAATTCCTCCTTAATGATGGCAGGGTGTTCTCTAGTATCTAGAAATCTGAGACACAAGACTAAAACTTCTTTGTTAGCGCACTTGTCAGTTACTTCATCGGCTATGATGGAATAAAAAAAAAACCCTCCCTTGTAAACCCTTCAAATATTTACCTGTGATGTGATTTCCAATGAGTTGGATAACCTCATTCTGAATGGTTTTGCTAGTATATAAGGCATTCTTATTTGCTTTTTGTAGATGAGACCTGAGCTGCTCATCATGCTTTGCCAACAACTGTAATATTGTCAGGAAATTACCTTTATTTGGGGAATCACTTGTGATATCATCTCTGTGTCCTTGGAGAGAATATTTTGTTTCCCACAAAGAATGATCGCATCTATTTTCTCAAGCAACTTTATGTTGTGCTGATACTGTGCCCGATTTTGCTGATTGGGTTTATACGGAAGAGACGAAGATGGCACTTCGGATCTTGGTTGTGTGATAAACAGATTTGGCACTCTTGTGGTGTTCTGAATTTTGATGCTTTAAAAGGGCAGATGTTTTTCCAAGAGCTTTCTTATACGCAGTAAAAGGTTGCATAATAAATGTATTTTGATGTTGGACATCTGACTGAGAGAACATGACACAAAACTTACATAGACCGCCATTTAACAGTTTGCTGAAGGTCAACCATGAAAACTGATTTTTTTTTAGTTCACCCGTATTCGTTGTTTGAGCACGACCTGTTTTTAACTTGGCGACATCGTCTGGCAAATGTTGATTCTGAATATGATTTAACTTTTCAGCTGAGGACATTGTGTTCAACTTTATTGCACCTGTTACAATTTTACCAAGATCAGAAAAATCCGAATCGTCAAAAGATGTTTATCTTTATCATGTTAAGATTTGGTGTCATATAATTGAAGGGTTTTTTTCTCAGTATAGATATTTTATAATACAATGTACTATAATTCTGTTTCAGTCTTCAACAGCATTGCTCCTGACTATCTGCAATCGTAGACTTTGTGTGTCTATTGTGAAAAACCCTACTTCCAGTCAGGAGTCTCTATGTATCTACTTCATAACCCAGATATCTTGGATAAGGCAGGCACTGGGTGCTGATAGACCTGTAATCTCATGTCATTGCCAACAATATATTGTACAATAGAAGTAGTTTCTGTGTCACCAATGATCAAATACTACCACTCTGGAGCAAAGTATCAATTACACATTGACGTCACTTTATATGTACACCAGCATCTACGTTAAATTGCATGAATAAGAAAATATATGATACTTGTATATTATTTTCGATACTTGATCTGCATTAGATTTTTTATATTATAAGATACAATAATACTTCAATATTTTATTGATAAGGAAGTTTTTCCACACTGGAAGTATTTTTGTAGTGTTTCAATGAACGTGTTTTGTAAGATAAAAAGCAGCTTTCATAGTCTCTCCTGGTATGGGTTGTTCTAGCAATTGGTCTAATCCAGTGTCACTTTTCACAAGCCATTGAACCATCGAGGAGTTGGCCCGTTGTATTGAAATAAACTTAAATAAAAAAAAATTATTGTACATAACAAAGTATAATGTACATGGAAATAATCAATGCATTATGTAAATGGAACTGCCGAAGTTAGATAAATATATTTCGTAAATGTAGAATTATATATTCCTTCCATTGTTAAATTCAAAAATATTTTTCTGTATATTAAAAGAATGATGTCTGATTAAAATCTATATTCTGATAATTGGGTCAAGAACCTTGAAAATTTTTTTTATCATATGACAGTCAATACATGAAAAGGTGTACTTTGTACATGGCATCTACGTTTTTTGGTACGTTATGTATCTTAAGTTCATCCGTGGCCGAGTGGTTAGAGCATCGCGCTCAAAATCACAAGGCCTCTCACCTCTAGTCGGCGCGGGTTCCAATCTCGCTCGCGCCGATATATGTGAGAAAGTTTGCCAGTTTACTTTCGGAAGGTCGGTGGTCTCTTCCCTGGTACTTTGTATCTGGGTTCTCTCCTCCACCAATAAAAACTGGACGCCACCAGATAACTGAAAAATTGTTGAGTGTGGCGGAAAACAACATAACAATCAATCAATCAATCTCATATGATGAAAAAAAGAAAGGGGGGGGGGGGGTCATTAATCCTTCACATCGTCCTTTGAATAACATCTATTGCTTCTGCGTTTTCGGTTATCAAATCTCTGCACATGTAAATGTATACTTACGAAATATTTATCTGTGAAATACAGAAAACATGTAAAAAAGAGTTTTGACATCGATTTTTTACATTAGTATCTGCAATGTTTTCCGTTTTTTCGCCAACCCGGGAGTAGATAGGAACCTTGCCATCTTATATGTTCGTCGTAAATTAAATCAATAATACGCAAACATGAAAAAAAGTTATTATCGTTTCTTTTAACTCCAATAAGTCAATTTTATAGTTCATTGCTATGCAGAGAAATGTGTGATTGTCTACGCAAGTGAGAGTTCACGAGACTGTGTGGTCCTTTAACAATAATCATTTTCAGTCATATGTCTATCCGATACATCCCGGTGAATTTAAAATGAAAGACACAACAAAGTCCTCCAGATCTGCTTCGTACTTAGATATTTTATTGAAAATAGATGTTCCCTTTACGACATTGTTCTGCATATGATCAGTTTTGAAATCAAGACAAGTTACTTACAAACAAGTTGATGCTACAGAGGTTTCAACAGTCTCATTTAATATCAGCATTTCGCGAATTCTAAGGTCTTTATAACGATCTAGTTTACCAATACAACCTTACATTAGGTAAAATACTGTCTGACATGATACGAATTGTTAGTCTGTTCTTGGCACACTGATTCTGACTACGGATTACTCCATTTATCTAATCAAAATGTAGGGTTCACGGCGGCTGTGTCCGATCTGCAAAGGATGCTCACTCCTCCTAGACACCTGATCCCACCTCTTGCATATCAAGGGATCCGTGTTGCTCCAATCTAACTTGTATTCCACGTAGTATTTATAAGATTGATCACTGTTCGTTATATTCGCTTTTTCAAATTACATGAAAAAAGACGATAAATTGCACTCTCTCTCTCTCTCTCTCTCTCTCTCTCTCTCTCTCTCTCTCTCTCTCTCTCTGTGTGTGTGTGTGTGTGTGTCCCTCCAAAGGCTCCGAGTGAAAGAGAAAGATTAGGCAAGACTAATTTTTAAAAAAGGTACATTGCTCAGAATCCAACTTGAACGGCGTGAAATACTTTAATTTAACAGAGCATTCCATTTTGATTACTTCTTCAGTGCCTAGTTCTTTTGTTTTAGCTCCAGATTCGCCCGCTCCCTTTTTATGTATCACAATCCCCTTAAATTCTCCTGTAACAAGTTTCTAAATAGTATCTATGTAAGTCGACCTTCCTTTCCTCGCTGATTTCGTGACTGTGTAAACCGGGTCTCAGATAGAGGATTTAAGTATGCACCCACTGATAACCTAGATAATGCATAAATAGATAGTTCATTTGATATATAATATATAAACCATCATGTATGTTATCTGTATAACACATGCAATACATTGTACTGGTTATTGTGTGTTGTTGTTGATACAGTTTATCAGAAAAATTGTAGACCTGGCCAAGATGAAGACCGTTTTGATCGGGGTCTTTCTGGCAGGTATGTCAGTAAAAAAAATTGTGAAAGGAACGGTAATGTTAATATATATATATATATATATATATATATATATATATATATATGTATGTATGTATATGTATGTATGTATGTATGTTTTCTTAAGCTGCAGTAGTTGTGTCTGGCATTTATGTGGACTATGGGAATCCGTACAAACAAGGTGTTTTGAGGGTTGGACAGCTTACACTATCGGAAACAGTAGACGGGAGTCCCCTGCACACTCTAGGTAAGATTTACTAATTTGAATTAAAATGTTAAAAACCTGCATGTGTTATCTGCATTTTTTTTCTAAATACGTATACATTTTACCTTTTCGAACTAAAAATTGTTTTCACCCAGTTTCATCGCTATTCTAATTTTCATGGATTCACCCTCCAATGAAAATAGTAAAAATGAGACTATACATGGTAAATGATTATAAATAATGCATCCCAAATTATTTAAATTAGATCTTGTTCTTTGTCGTTGGATAAAATGTCTTGAATTTTATATCAAAACTGAGTGTTTAATACATCACCAAGGGCGGATCTAGGATCCAACGTCGAAGATTGGAGGGGTTGGGGGACCGACTTTATGCTTCCAGTAGGTCCAGGAGGGTCCCTGGATTTTAGAAATTTATAGGACAGGGATTAAGCAGAATAGAAATCCAGATTTATCGAATTTATAAATAAAAAGTTTCGCATATAAATATTAAAATTATCGCGCATATAGATATCAAGATTATCCAATATAAATCAAAATTTTCGCATATGAATAACAAAATTATTGAATATAAATTAAGATTTTCGCATAGAAATCAAGATTTGTATAATATTGCAACGTTTTACACTCCATAGTCATGAATAAATTTAACCTATTAAAAGTGCCAGAAAGTAATGATGACACAAATGTGAAATTCAAATGAAATTTTGAGAATGAATATTCTGTAAATCTGGCATATTAGATAAATTCTTTACAAATCTAGCATCTCTGAACAGGTGACCCCCGATGCAAACTGGAGATTACTGTCAGACAGACAATAATTCATGAATCAACATTTTCTGTTGATTTGACGGTTTTATTTCTTCAGATCAATCTGCATTCTTTTCTAAATACGTATACATTTTACCTTTTCGAACTAAAAATTGTTTTCACCCAGTTTCATCGCTATTCTAATTTTCATGGATTCACCCTCCAATGAAAATAGTAAAAATGAGACTATACATATTAAATGATTATAAATAATGCATCCCAAATTATTTAAATTAGATCTTGTTCTTTGTCGTTGGAAAAACTGTCTTGAATCTTATATCTAAACTGAGTGTTTAACATATCACCAAGGGCGAATTCAATATTATTCTATTTGTTCTTTTGTTTTTCAATTTATTTTCATATTTACCATAAGTTACAGCTCGTATTGCTTTAACGTAATGCTAATTTTATTTTTCTAAAGAGCTATCTATAAAAGATCAGAGATATATTTTTTTAAATTAAGATATATCTTATTTTCTGAATAAATAGTAAATCGATTTCCCATAGAATATTTTTATAAACAAAATCAATTTTGTTTTCATTCTTTTATCATTTATTTCTTTTTAAAGAAGGGGTTATGATTTATTTCAAATTTGAAAATTTAAGGCGGTACGTTGAGTGTGCCTCATGTCAATTTTTTAGTTCCTATATCCCATATATTCCGTGACTTGGTGAATAATTTTTATTTAAAGTTAGAGCAATCTACAGATAATAGTTTATAATGAAGACAGGTGACAATAATAGTTTATAAGGAAGACGGGTGACGATAATAATTTATAATGAAGACGGTCATGGTAGCTAAGTGGTTAGGGCGTTCGTTCGTAATCGGGAGGTTGTGAGTTCGAGCCGCGCTCGTGCCATGACCTCGTCAAACCTAAGACGCAAAAATAGTGACTGCTCCTTCGCCAAACGCTTGGCATTTAAAAGTGAGAATCACGGGTCTTTCGGATATGACATTAAAACGGAGGTCCCGTTTCACGGTAGTCGTTGGCACGTTAAAGAACCCTCACTGCTACGGCCCTGAGCGCTAACTATAGGTCTAAATTCGTGGTACTTCACCTACAGCTGGTGACGTCTCAATATGAGTGAAAAACAAGCAAACAATGAAGACGGGTGACAATAATAGTTTAGATTGAAATTTTAAGATTTAGGCAAGAGAAGCTGAAATCTACATGAGCTACATTTGCAATTTAATTCCCCATCCCAGTTTAGGATAGAATTTGAAATTGACTGTATAATAAGAAATTTCTGACACCATTCGCCAACGAGATCCAGAGCTTTCCTGTAAGGTTTGACCCCATATCTGATTGTTCTTGATTTGGGCACTTCAGATTTATTCGTATATCTAAAATTGTATGCATGTTTTTTTTATAACAACTAAATCTTGTAGAAAACCTGTTTTAATTTCGTGAATAATTCTAAAAGTTTTCAGTGCTACTGTTCACATTCTCTTGGTTTTTAATGACGGTAATGTGACCGTTCACAAGATGATTAGGGTTGTAAGTTCATTCATTCAGCGATGATATGCTAATATTGGAAATGAAAGAAAAAAAATGACCCTAAAAAACAATGACAACATATAAGCACACAACCGACACACAGACAATACTAAAACATCGTATTTCAAAATTCACAGATACACTGAACATTCACTTTTAAATTAAAATTTAGGCCATTAATTTATAATTTACAATTTGTGTGATTAAAATATAGCAAATTAAATAAGGCAATCATATGTTCATACCTGTTTATGGAACCGAGTTAACAGTTTATTTGAAACTGGGCTTTATGCATCGAACTATCAAAATATCAATGATAGCAATGTTCACAAGCCCTCAGTATATAACTTAAGGATGCATGAATAACAATCAAGATCTCGCAGTAACTAAACAGACTTCATAACATTTAGCAACTTACATTCTCCTCTTTCATACACGTTTGACAATTTTATTTTAAAATACCTTTCTAATTTATTAATTAGTTATTTTATGTATTTTAAATAGCTTCTTTACGTACAGGAAAAGATGTTGGTGTCCACGTACTTCAGATCTGCTATGTATTAAAAATGAAACTCTGCATAAATCATACCTTTTTCATGACAAACTATTTTCAACTGGTTTCGCAACTCATTAAAACTACTCGCACTGCGAAAATACCTGTAATCACCCTGAAATTCCCGCTAGGGTCTCTCATTGGCTGAAATACTTACAACCAGCCAATAGAAATGTAACACAAGTACACTACCTTTCAAAATGTACCTGCTCTCACTTAGGCTTTTTATACGTGGGACCTGGATTTATGCATAAATGATGGCATTAATAATGAGAGATCTGAATTTAATCATCTTTAAGTAAAATGTAAAATAATAAAACAAAAGTCCAACTATCTCAGTAATTTTGATACACTCTTTACATTTTCCAGCGTTTTTCCCCCTAGAGGTTGGCGACTATCCTGTCGTGTTTTTCCTTGGCGGCTTGAACACATATGTCCTCGCAGAATTCTACTCCACAGTTCTCTCCGATATTGCTTCGCATGGTTTCTTCGTGTTCGGGGTGGATTATGAGTTTCCAGTGTATGATGGTAGAGATAAATCTCATAAACCAAGCTATGGAAAACAGGATATTGAGAAATTTTTCAAAGAGTTAACATGGGTAATTTAATTTTAAAAAACTACAATTTCTATTTCTCTACAAACAAAAAACTTTAAAATGGAGAAGTGATTGACTTAACGAAAGCGTTTTACGCGTCTTTAATGACATTTTGTAGGAGAAAACATTTGTTATATCTATAATTGATATCCGGGATGGTATGACCTTCTCCTATAGTAGAGTGAAATAATTACGATAATTAAGAACTCGAGATCCATTTCACTTGAAGATAAAATAAAATTATGTTGGGTTCCAGGAGCTCCATGTATAGATCTAAGACGATTGTTGATTCCGAACAATCTTGTGATCTTCCCAAAAATTTAACACAGTAACTATAAAGATTACGTCATGTGCCAGGAAAAATATTCTGATGGCCTTCATTGTGGAGGACAACTCAAAGAGAGATTCTTTTCGTTTTGTAGCAAGTTTCTATCGTTGATATTTTTGATGTTTTGAATTATTCGTAAATATTTTCAGCTATTTTTCTTTTCAGTTGGAAGGGTATTTTCGAAATAGAACGCTATCCACGCCAAACTTCAACATGACAGGGCTGCTTTGTCATTCCTCAGGATGTGACGTCAGTGTGAAAATGATCAAAGAAAAGGGGAAGTTATTCACCGTAAATGCTCTTTTTAAGTATTCATTCATTTTTTTAAATGTCTGTTTCTTTTAAATCTATAAAGACGAGAGGTAAGCAAGAGCTTTAACTGTGTGAAGCCCCCTTCACACTAGACGAAGACCGCGCTGCATCCTAAAATTTTCAGAGAACGCAGTGAGGACGTTGTCAAAATCGGCATTTTTTTTATTACTAGGCTCGTATTACGATCTTGGTACGTCCCTGACAGGTTCTTAATGCGTCTACCACGTTCACACGAAGTCCTTATCACGCGCAAGGCCACACGTGCACTACGTCCTATACGTTTAAACGGTGCCCTCACTACGTTCTTACTACGACTTGAAGGACCTTTCTACGCACCTTTCACGTTCTTACTGCGTTCGAGCTTTATATAAATAGGCGTACTGCTTGAGGATACTGTTTTATTCATTCCTCCCAGCGCAAGAGTAACATGTCGTAGCGTTCAAAAAGAGGCCGACCAGGAAGGGCAGAGGAAGGGCCTGTCGTGAATCAATGGCTGAAAACGTGGTAACAGACCAGGAACCAGATAGTCAGCTTTCCACTGCTGCAAACAATGCGGAGACCGCGGGTAGTGGTAGTGGGGACGATTCAGACACATCGCGCGTAGGTAGCACAAGTCAGAAAACTAAAAAGATGTTCCCTGGTAACGAAAATAATACAGGAATTCTAACTGAATCCAGTATCTGTACCCACTTCTCTGGGCGTGGTAAAGACCCATTGAGAACCTGCTGCGGACGAGTTAGGAACGCAGTTATCACCGCCTGGACGTATTGAAGACTTAATGTGGTCTTCTACAACGTGGCACAGGCGATCGTGATCATAACAAATGCCTAAGGTCTGCATTGGCGTAGCAAGAACGCAAAGAGGTCCTAGAGAGAACTGCTCTGACGTAGTAGCAGCGTAGTAAAAAGGTATTTGTAATCGTTTCCGTTTGCGCTACGCTTCTACCAAGTCCATAAAGTTCCTTGTAGGTGCTTGTTACGTCATTACAGCGTCAAATCCGATTTTTATTACGTCCTTATTCGGTTCTTACTGTGTCCTAATTTGACCACGTCCTCTCTACGCTTTTTTGAACATGTTCAAAGTCTTCAGGACCATGAAGACCATACCATGTCCTGATCGGTTTCTACTACGCTCTTGCAACGACCGACAAGTTCTTACAGCGTTCTCACTGCGTTCTCCAAAATTTTCCAGGACGTAGTTGGACGCAGTAAGAATGTGGCCCAGTGTGAAGGGGGTTTTAGTTTCTGGTGTAGATTTCTATATCCTCTGACAAAATGGGTTTTTGGATTTCGATATCCTATTCCAAACTAAAGTGCGCCTTTGTGACTTCAAAAGTGGAAAGTGATCGATGCGTTTTTATCTTGGAATCAATTTGTTACTGATTACTGAGAACAGATTGTTTAAAATATTGACCCAGAAGTACTAAAGCTTATATTCAGTCTTATGATTCTAAACTTTATTTTCCAGGAAAGGAAATGCATTATCATTCATTAAAGAGATATTATCACGTATCGATATTTGACACTTCTAGTTTCGTATCCTGGAGTTGTTTTGAAATAATTTATAATACGCACAAGAATGTCAAAAGTAGTTTTTATACAACCCACATGAATAGATAATGAATAGATAAAATGCCTGAAATAAATAGATAGAATGCTTAAACTTTCAGAATCACGTTGTGTTTAATTTCCATGACTTTCGATTCTGTTTTCTACAAATGAAATGGCAAATAGGAATGCATAATCTCGACATATGACATTTAATTGCGCTTTAAACTGTGGTCTCTGATTTGAAACTAGGCCTGTGTTCCTGTTCAGCCTTTGCCATTTGATTGCACAGCATCAATCATCGTGAAGCACGCACTGATATCAAAACATGCCATGCACAAAAGAAGATAGCAAAATATTTGTTATTCTCATTTCAAAAATAAAAAGTACTATAATGAAAAATTGATACGATCTAGACGAAATAATCATCTGCAAAGAGATATATACAAAACTTAGTAGTTGATGAACAAGTGAAGATAACGAACAGTGACCATCTCATAAATACTATGAAAAATACCCGAGGTGGGATAAAGTGCCTAGGAGGAGTAAGCATCCCCTGTCGACTAGTCCCGCCATGAGCCCTATATCTTGACCAAGTAAACAGAGTAATCCACAGTCAAAATCAGTATGTAAAGAACGGACAAACATGCCAGACAGCATTCAACCCAGTGATAGCTTGTATTTGAAAATCAAATCATATCATTATAACGACCATAGAATTTCTGATATAAATCATAATCTCCGTGGCCGAGTGTTTAGAGCATTGCGCTCAAAATCACAAGGTCTCTCACCTCTAATCGGCGCGGGTTCGATTCTCGCTCGCGCCTATATATGTGAAAAAGTTTGCCAGTTTACTTTCGGAAGGTCGGTAGTCTATTCCCGGGTACATTGTATCTGGGTTCTCTCTTCCACCAACAAAAACTGGACGCCACCAGATAACTGAAAAATTGTTGAGTGGCGGAAAACAATAATCATTCAATCGATCAATATTGTAATCTCGGTGAGATTCATCGAGGTTGGATATTTAGACTGATTGAAATTACTTTACAAAAACTGCTTTGTGTAAAGTTATTTTCATTTCAAGGCGTCTTTAGAAAGTTCTGTACCTCCATACACAATTTTCTGTTCTAAATGACAGTACAAACTATTATGAAATAGACAATAGGAACTCTTCAGTGTTGAGGAGGTATAAAATTAAATGTTGGTCATTGGTAACGGCTTGAAAAATAACTAACTTGATTAACTGTGGGATTTACAAAATGTAAAGGTTAAAACAAATGCGTATTTCATAGTGATAGGGAGTTAATAGGATGTCTTAGGCAAAAAGTTGAATTGGGCTAGAAATTCATTTCAACCTTAATCGCAACAATCGACCGAAGTTCAGGCAAGATTTCCCGAATCACTTTGTGTGACACTGGTCCGTGATTCGGAAGAGGCATCAGATATAAATTTTAATGATTGTTGATGCGTCATACCCTTTATGGAATGAGAATACCAAACCACCGGATGCGTAACCCGAACGCAGTTTTCCCAAGATTGAGCGGAGGTATAAATGTTTAGATGTGGCGTGACTGGCTAATATCAAGAGTGAAATTATTTGAAATTGGGAGAAATAATATAGAAGTTAAAATTAATTGTCACGATGAAAAATTACCGGACAAAAATCGAGAAATGAGTGAGGAAATTGCCATGGTAGGGGTGTGCTTGAAATGAAAGGTGTATTTACTGCAGATTGCTATGTGTTGTAAAAAAAAGTACAAATATGACTTATAAAAGCAATAAAAATTAATTTCGTTAATTGGTGAGAGGACCAAATGTTAGTATTGAGGTCTGTGGGAAATGAATTGGTACTCTTTTCCATATAATCACATGACATTAGACATTGACTAATAAAAGAAACTATCTATTAAATCTTAAAACTCCGAATTCATTACAATATCAACTATTCCAGCAAACAGCAATGTATGTGGGCACTTTTTTTTTTTTTTGCAAAACAAAGTTTATAACACCTCTAATTCAATTTTAATGACAGTCCACAATTTTCTTGGAGCCATTCACCGACGATGTGAAAATCCCAATAAAGAATGGGATGCCTGCACTGATGTACGGGACACAGCTATCGGAAGAAGGACTCAAATGTTCAATCCCTGGTTTTGACTACAACAAGCTGTATGATATATGGTCCTGTCCTCGTGTGGTCATGAATGTAGCAGTATGTATGACCTTATGAATATTTTTATTTATGCAAATTTTCTGTTATACTTTCATATAATAATTTGATCGCCCAGGAAACGTTTGAGAAAACATCGATTGATTAAAAGATATGAATAAAAAGAACGACGATCAGCAGCTTGGCAGGTACATAGTTCGGACCTACCTGTATTATATACCGTGTAACTCTCGCAGAAAGTCACGTTTGGAACTTGTTCATTTTGAAATAATTTTACCCTGTTGAAAGTTCCTTGTTATTTGTTTACGAAAAAGTCTTGCCAAAATAGAAAATAATTAACAAGAAGAAAAATCAGATGAATTTATATCTAATAAATGTTTGACATTCATAATGATAAATCACACAGTGCATGCCACATTTAACGTGTTATTTATTTTCACCATGGTTGATATTGGTTTTCTCGGGTTGACGATTTCCAATCATTTGCATGCAATATTTATATTATGGGGTTTTTTCCCCCTTGTAGCATTGATTTCATGTACAATCTGACAATGATACAGTAATTAACTAAAAGCATCTTAACGCAAACAATTCAATTTCGGTTGTAAAGCAAAATCTGATTTATTGATCGGCATCAATCATATCTGTAAATGCCATATGGCGGCCGCAGACAATGTTATTTGGCTGTTTTTCGTCCTTTCGAGAATTTTTCACTTTACTGAGACGTCATTATACAGACGTACATTTAGCAGTGAGGTTCATCCTATTCACGTTATGATAACAAACAATGTGAAAGAAAATATTTCATAAATATATGGACGAAACTATTCAAATCACAAAAAATTGTTTATTATTTGAATGACGTAAATTAGTATTTAAGAGTGATCTTGTTTTCATTGTAGTATTTTGGTCATTGCGACATCTTGGATCCATTACCATGGGAATGTATGTATTTCAAATTCTATTATTTTTCAGGTTCTAGTGTAAATATTTTAACTGAAAGCATTCATTATGAGTAATAGTGTGAAATGTACAGGGTATGGATGAATAGAAGAATTTGTTAAATTGCCATGTATGGAGCGTCAAATTAACATGAACTCAAATAATGAAACACATTTTTGATTATTTTAAGATATCAAATCAATTATTGTTCTCATAATTTGAATTCATGCGCGCTTCAGTTCAATTATTGCTCTCATTAACTGAATTAATACGAGCATGTATTGAATAGATGAGAGTAAAAATTTAATTAAAACGCGCATCAATTCAATTAATGCTCTCATCAATTCAATTGATGAGATCATAAATATGGTTGAAATATTGCAAGTAAAAATTGATTTAAAGCTCGATATAAATGATTTGATGATCTCTTTAATTCAGTTGAAGGTATCTTTAATCAATTTTACAATGCTTTTGCATGAGGAATTAATGCGCGCATCAATTCTTTTAAAGAGAGCAACAATTCATTTGAAGAGATCATTAATTCAATTGTGGATATGTTAAATTGAAGATATCTCTAATTGTATAGTTGTTCTCTCTAAAAGAATTATTGCGTGCTTCAAATGAATGACTAATATCATTAATTCAATTGAAGAGAGCAATAATTCAATACTTCGCGAATCAAGTGAATTAATGGTATACTTATTTAAATTGAAAAGAGCAACAATTCATTTATTGCCGGCTTTAATTGAATTGATGCTCGCATTAATTGAATTATTGCTCTCTTCAACTGAATTATAGCGCGCATCAATTCAATTGTTGATATCATCGATTCAATTAAAGAGAGCAACAATTCAACTATAGTGTGTATCAATTTATCAGAATAATTAATGCTATCATCAATTCAATTAATGTGCGCAATAATTCAGAATTAAAGTTATCATTAACTATTTGAAAAGATCTTTAATTAAATTGTTGCGCACATCAAATGAATTGATATCTTCAAATAATTAAAGATTTCTTCAATTATTTGAGTTTATGTTAATTTGGCGCTTTTTAGTAATTTTTTGTATTAAAATAGAATGTAGAGACAAAAGAAAACAAAAGAAAAAAATTAAATTTCATTTTTTGAAAATACATAAGAGTATTAAAAGCACGCTTTACGCCAGCTAACGAACTTCATGAAGTATACTAACGCAAAGGAAACAAGAGGCCCATGGGCCGCATCGCTCAACTGAGTCACCTTGGCCCATATTAAAGATTTCCATTATATATTTGCTTAAAAATTTGATCCCTACCACTGGGGGCCTTGATCTTATCAAACCTCAATCTGCGTTATGTCAGAAAGCTGTCATGTAAATTTGAACTTTTCTGGCTTGTAGTTCTTGAGAAGATTTTTAAAGATATTTTCCTATATTTCCGCATATAAAAATTTGATCCCCTATTGTGACCTGACCCTACCTCCGGGGGTCATGAATTTAACAAATTTGAACCGACACTATGTCAGGAAGCTTCATTGTAAATTGGAACTTTTCTGGCCCAGTGGTTCTTGAGAAGAAGATTTTTAAATGACCCAGCCTATTTTTGCATTCTTGTAATTATCTCCCCTTTGAAGAGGGCCTGGTCCTTTATTTGAATAAAAGTTTGAATTCCCTTCACCTAAGGGTGATTTGTACCAACTTTGATTGAAAAAGATTTGAAAATATTTTTTCCTATATTTTCACATACAAAACTTTGATCCCCTATTATGGCCCCACCCTATCCCGGAGACCGTGATTTTTACAAACTTGCATTTGCACTATGTAAGAAAGTTTCCATGTAAATTTGAAATTTACTGGCCCAGTGGTTCTTGAGAAGAAGCTTTTTAAATGACCCCACCCTATTTTTGCATTTTTGTGATTATCTCTTTTTTGAAGGGGGCATGTTCCTTCATTTGAATAAACTTGAATCCCCTTTACCCAAGGATGATGTACTAAGTTGATTGAAATTGGCCAACTGGTTGTGGAGAAGAAGATTTCCAAAATTTGTCAGTATTTTTTCCACCATTTTACTATTGTCTCTCCTTGAGGAAGGGCGTTGCCCTTCATTTGAACAAACTTGAATATCCTTCACCCAAGGATGCTTTTTGCCAAGTTGATTGAAATTGGCTCAGTGGTTCTGGAGAAGAAGATGAAAATGTGAAAAGTTTACGACGTCTACAACACCGACGACCGATAACGGAGAGTTTTGATCAGAAAAGCTCACTTAAGCCTTGGGCTCAGGTGAGCTAAAACCAAGGAGCGCACATTTTCTGACTATGACGTAATTTTTACTCTAGGGTTGTGCATTATGATGTCAAGGAGTAGTTATTTTCAAAGCACAAGATATTGATCAAAATGCTATTGAATATGGTGTCTCAATAGGGCCATATGCAACAGCGCATTTCTTAAAACTCGCCATCACGTTATCGTATACCAACATTGATACTTATTGCACATTTTCTAGACAGAGGGATGTGCTCATTTTCAAATTCTCTTCCAAATAAACAACCCGGGCTTTTCCTAGCTAGCTAGCGAGCTAGATAAATGTTAAAAATTAATCTATGATATGAATTGCATATTAACTGACAAGAACAATAAAATATAAATGCATGTACCCATATCCAATTTGATCCTTATTTCTGACGATTATGACATCTCTGCATTGATTTGCACTTAAGAATAACCTATGAAAGCACATGTGATTATTTCCAATGGTGTCCTTATTGTAACAAAATATAACCGCAAATTATGGTATAAATCAAAAAATGCTTGTGGGTAAGAGCTTGGCAAATATGTATAATCAGGGCATCTTATACATATATGGCAGGTATAATAACAAAAATCCTATCATGTTTGAACGTAAACTAACAAAATATTAAAATCAATATATGACAATTATATTTGTTAAAAATCAATGGGATCAGCATTTGAAATTCTCCATTAGGTGTTTCTTTACAGATTTCTTAATTGTATAATGTTAGTTGGAAAATCATTCCAATCCTTGGTGACATTGTAATAAAAGACAAAGTTTAATTGATGGTAATCTAAAATTGAGACTATTTGAAGATCTTGTGTTACAGTATATTGACAACATGTACTTGTAAAATTTGTTCTAGATAAACAGGGGCTTTGTTATGTACAATATTGAAAACATGATTCAGTCTCATTTGTTTCACTCTTCTGCCCACATTCAACATATTTAAAGTATCAAACACACTGGAATTAACCGAATGCATGGGGGATACATCAGATATGAATCTAGTAACCTTCATTTTGACAAATTCGTAGCTTTGGACAATTGAGAGTATCACAAACTGCTCGAATAATATAAATGACGGAGATTAAAGGCTGAACATAATAAAAAAATACTTTTTGTTATTTACTCTTTAGACTATAAAGATATAAAGAAATCCAAATTTTTCTCTTGGTTTATTGAATTATTTATCTATTTCAGTGTGCCACAACACCCACTTCTGTAAGACAACAAATAACACCTTTTTACCTGAATACCGTCAGTTCGTGCAAGGTGTGACTTCGGCTTTTTTTATTTCAACACTACAGGGTTTATCAAAAGACATTTCTTATGTGACAACAACAAATCTCATTCCTTTACAACTTCTTGAATTAAAATCTGATACTAAATGTTGAATTAAGGTATTAAGAAATATAATACAGGAATATGGTAACATTCATTGTTTAGTGAATATAAGACAGAACTGTGGCAGGAGATATTACATTCCCTTCACTACTGGTATTTTCAATTAGCTTTTGAGATCAATATAGTCCAGGCTGTTTTAAATACATGTTTCATTACCCAAATACCAATACGCTAAAAGGAGGTTATGAAAATATCTGATATTCCGGAACCTCATTATCACGACTGATCTCAGAAACACAGAGCCCGGATCAGCTGTAGATTAGAACTGGATTATGTCTTTTCTGTAATTATTGATTATATAGGTGAACAGCTATCTCTATGACGTACAATCTATCTGAAATGGAAATATGTTTTAACCCTAGTATTTGGTGCATAATCTCTCTCTCTCTCTCTCTCTCTCTCTCTCTCTCTCTCTGCTAAATCTTTAATAAAGCTTCCAAAATTCTATGGTATTCAGTAACATTATGCATTACGCACATTATATTAAGCACAGAAGTTTAAAAACATTTTAAAGCTACTTTCTGTTTATCAAAGTAAAAATAATTGCTTCTGCATGTTGCTCAACAGTTGCAAAGAATCCCAAGGGGAAATTCTTTTATCTGACATTTAAAAAAAAATCGACCCACAGAGTAACTACAAAGTATACTGTGGAATCATTAATGTTTGTGGGGGCCAATGTTCGCGGGTACCTACACATTTACTAGTTCGTGGGGATGTAATTTCGAGGGTTAACGTAATTTTGAAAATATACAACAATATACTATAGAAACTATTGCAAAGAATAAATTGTTCTTGGGGACGTAAATTCGTTGGTTAAAGGTCTCCATGAAATCCACGAACATTGAGCCCCCACAAACAATAATAATTCCACAGTATACAGGAAACTCCCGCTGTTGTAGTCTTGTATTGTCATCAGTTACCTGTATGTAACATGAAGTTACTTGGTTATTCTTTAGCAGTTTCATTTCATTTGGTCAATAAAAAAAAATCCTTGGATACATTCAGGTAATTTAAAAGCAGAATGACAGATTACATAGGAACTCTAACAATGCTGTGAATTGTATGTAATCATTATATTCAAAGTTCACTAACAGATACTTGTCCATGTTGAAATAAAAAGGACTTTTTGTATCAGATGTGTGGTTGTAATAGAATAAAGTGAACTTTAAAACTAAAATTATCAGTCATGTGTAATTCATTACTTATGATAATAAAATTGTGAAGAAAACATCATACATATCTAAACATGAAACATTTGTTTCTAACATGGTACTTTGAATTTTCACTCCATTTATGGTTGTTGTAACTACTACAATCGTGGCCTTTTTAGCTCGCCTGACCGGAAGTCTTTTCAAATTGAAGTTTGTCTGTTGTTTGTTTGTCTGTTTCTTTGTAAATGTTCACGTTTACGAACCACTGGGTCAAAATTCAATAAAACTTTACACAGCCTTAGTATGTTAGGGTAAGGGCAATTCTAGTTTTGTCAAATGAAGGGTCATGTCCCCTTCCAAGAGGAGATTATGCGGCGTCGGTGGCCAAGTGGTTAGGCTGTTAGACTATCAACCGAAAGGTTGTGGGTTCGAGTCCTAGCTGACGTTGTGTCCTTGGGAAAGGTACTTTACACGAATTTCCCCACTCCACCCAAGTGTAAAAGGGGTACCTGGCTATAGACAGTGAAAGATATTGTTAGAATGTTAGTGCTTTTGTGCCTTAACGGCAGCTTGCACCGAGAAAGCTCTGAAATGTTATAAGGTCTGCTGGGATAATAATGTATTGTGAAGTGCTTTGAGCAGTATATGCTGGAAAAGCGCTATATAAAAACCGATCATTATTATTATTAAATTTAAGAAATAGAAAATGGTACTTAAAAATTAAGTCTTCAAAGGAACCACATAAACTTTGTAATCTGAATGAATGAAGATTGAAGTTTATTCAAAGCATGACCCTGGTAATAGGAGAGAGAAAAAAAAAGTTAATCTATTTATGGTCGCTGTTTAGCGCAGTAATTTTGTTGTGTGATGGTGTAACTTCTTTACAAAATGAAAAAAAAAATTAGAGATGCACGTAATGAGCCACATTCGCAAATCTACCCGTCACATTTATTCAATCGATTTTCTCGTTTACTTTCAATAAAAAAATGCATTGATTAGTCTTCTTCCTACAATGTATTACTGTACACAACGTCGTTAAGTACACCTAAGATTAACCATTGATTTCTTCAAAGAGCAACAAAATTCGTAATGTGTGAATTACTTTTTTATCGAAAGAAAAAAGGAACACAGTATTGAAGTACAAGTAATTACTTTCCGTATTTAATTATTAAAGGGGTTGGTTTATTGTGTGATGTTTTACGTCCCACATAGAATTTTTCACTCAAATGGAGACGTTACCATTGCCGGTGAAGGGCTGCAAAATTTAGGCCTATGTTCGGACCTTACGGCCTTTGAGCTGGGAGGGATCTTTATCGTGCCACACCTGCTGTAATATGATAATTACATAAGAATATATTTTGGTTCCAGCTGACAAAGCTTGTAAACAACATTGTCTATGTTTGTAAGGCTCATTGTTAAAACTGTATTTTAAACGCACTTGGCATTAATTCCACATTTGGTAATCTTTCTTATACTCCACATTTCCAATGAAACGATGAAATTCTTCAAAATCATGCTTCCGTTTTAAACACATGTAATATTCCAGTCAATGGGGCGGGTGAATATGAGTTGCCGTACCTATATTGGATTCCTAAACTTCATAAAACCCCTACAAAGGTACATTGCTGATCCAGTAAATGTTCTATCAAGCCTATTGTTGCCCCGAACGAAAATATTAACTGCTGTGAAGGAGAAACTTCAAAAGTATTGTGCCACAACATATGCTAGAAGTGGTATAAACAAATGTGGATTCCAAAAAATTCTAAAGATAATTTAGTAATTTACAGGACTATTCCTCACGTTAGATTAAAGATTAGATTTTTTGACATCATAGACATCGGATCCCACTCCTCCTTTTCTGTAACTGACTCGGATGTCAATAGAGCTTAAAGGTTATATCGAATCGATGCAATTATTTGCCGGATGCGCGCATGTAGATGAGGTTAAAGACCTTGAATATAATATGTTATTTCAAAGATTTATTTTCTTGACAAATTAAGTTTGGAATCATTCTGACAGTTGTAGCATGTATTAGCTATGTTTGCTATCTTAGCGAAAAGTTCGTGCTTCATATTTATTTGCTGTTACGAAACTAACCTAGCCGTTACGATTGACCAAATTGAAAAGGTGAAGATAACAAACAGTGATCAACCTCATAACGTTACTGTGACATATTTTGTAAGCCATCATACTCATATCAGTATCAGTACGTCAAGATGATCCTGGAATTATCATATTGAAATACATACATACATACATTTTTTGCGGATAGGTAAAATCCGCAAAGATTACAATTTTTAAAAAAAATATATCGATGCATATAAGTACAGATAGGTATAATGCAACCGCAAAAATTGGAAAAGCAAAATATAATTTGCTACCTTTTAGGGATCGGATCTCAAAAATTTCCAACCGCAAAAAAATATCCTTTATACAGTAGATATCCCATTCTTCCGCTGTCTTTAAATCCTCCATAATGTAAAGAACAGGAAATTTATTTCCTATCTTCATATTTGATAATACACGTATAGATCTATAGATTTTTGTTTTGCCTCGGACCAGATTCAATAACGCTCTATCATGGATAAAACGCGTGATTGTTGTAAAATTTCTGTAGATGGCGATTAGCAAAATTTAGATAGCAACATGGCGTCCTTTCAATGTTTAAGGTCATAGATTAATTGTGAACCATGCATCTTTCTAGTCTTTGACAAAACAAAACACTTAGGTTTGTTAATTACTGTATACAAAAATTTGTCGGGTTGTTTTAAAGGGACATAGCCACGAGTTGAACTGAAAATTAATTTTCAAATTTTATTTTTCAATTTTTAATGTGTACAATGCTTAACTAAGGTATTTCTAATTGTCACCAAAAATTGAATGTCAGTTGTTGAGTTACAAGCAAGATCTAGCACTCGCAATTCTTTGTTCTGTAAACAGGACTTGTGCCAGGTTTTTTGTTTGCATACATATTGCATAATAGAAAATATCGTGTTTAAAACAAAATGAGATATAACAAGCACTAGAAACTATCAAACTGTGTTCAGAATTAACTTGCAAATTGAAAAATTCTGCTTTAATTGTAACTTTTACAAGTGTATTTAACCCATGTAAACAAAAACGTGGCACGAGCCTTCTTTACATAACAAAGATATGTGACCTCTACACCTGTCATTGACATTCAAAATTTTCCCGAGCATTAGAAATACATTAAAAATGGAAAAATAAAAATTTAAAATTTTTAATTCAAATCTTTAAGATTCGTTTTCGCCTTGCCTTTGGACTTCACCAACCTGACAAATGCAGACATTCGGTAACAAACCTGATAAGTAATATTTTGACAAGTTGAAAGAAAATTGAATCGTCAGATAATAAGCAATTCTTTTAAGATAAGAATCACACTCACCTTCTAATATCACAAGATGATTGTTGATTTTTATTTCAGAAAACTAATATATTGGGTGAGGAATTTGTGATTACTCAGAAAACAACGTTGATATACTTAATAAAAGCAAGTTTTATCGGGGTATGATGAGTATAATTAATTACATCCCAAGGCGTTCAAGGACAGTCATGGTCTGGTAATTCAATTCACTGACTGGGAGTGGGAGTATATGTAAGAATTACAATATGACAACCTTTGTAAATTTTGTTTCTATTCTTCACAGAATAAACGTTTCATTCATCCTTTCTGCTCAGTTTTACATTGATACTTGTGCTGCTCAGACAGCAAACCCAACCACTCCGTCCATCCGAAATCATTAGTAAGACTTTACTTTCATACTCTACAATCATTTATTCAAAATGGAGGGTATGAGAGGGATGGAAGGAGCAATAGAATTTGCCTTTTGGAAGTGTGTATGAAACACGTCAACAATAAATTTAGGAAATGATTGCGAGCGCGTATTTATACCATACACATACAGTGTTTCAAGATTTATGCAACGTACATATGAACATATTTTAAAGTGGGGGATGGGAATGAAATTGATCCCAACGGGTCACAGTATTTGAAAATACACAGTGTATGCTTGTTTGCTTTCTAATAATGATATGTTACTGCCAGTATGGAATTTCATACATTTGAACAGTTTTTTTTATCAAATCTAAATATGTATATGTGTGTATTAATTTCGCCCCACCGCGTTTTACGGGAATGCCTATCCAGGACACATACATTTGGCTTTACCTAAGGAGGATTAAGCCGTAATTAAGTCAGCATTCCTCATTCATTGTGTTGTATTCTAAAGTTCCCTGTGGTGTAATATCTTGTATAGTTAAAATACTGGAATTGCAAGATTTTCATTTTTATTATAATTTATAAACTTCCTGGTGTCATTTTGATGTTTCGACTGATACATGTGCAGTTGAACTTCAGTATCTCGAATACCATGGATATGTCGAAGTAATTTGGAAGTCCCAACTACTTATTCATTAAGTATTTTACCCTTGATATCTCGAACACTCGGATATCTCGAAGTTTTTTTCGGCCCCATTGAGTTCGAGATAACGAGGTTGGACTGTATAATTGTTATATTTAAAAAAAAGCTAGGAATATGATCCCATTTCCCCGTTTTAATTTTCCTGTAATTTTAGTCCAGAAGCACTTTGTTGATGAAGAAAGGAAACAAACAAGTGATACAAAATCAGGCTTTGTTATGGCGTGTTAGAGGAGTATAAGATCGAAATCTGAAAATTTTATTTTGCTTTAAAATATGTGTTATTGTGATAAATTTGTGAGTAACTTTAATCATAATCATTAATAAAATTAAAACTCGCTTTAAGATTATATCAAAATAAAGATTTCGGTGCCATGGAATATATAGCATTATAATAGAAATCATTTTTGTACGGGAAGACAATAATGTAATTGTGCTTCATTCAGAGACTCTAAATAGGTTTTCTAACACAAATGTTAATAACAAAATTTAAAAACCTTATTTTTTCCCCTGTCATTAAAATAGTAAATCACAATTTTACATAAAAAATTGACGACACCAAAATGACAGCTAATGTTGCATCGAAATCGGCCATTCTCCATTAGGAAATCGAGCTCAATATTTGCAATTAAACAACTATTTTAATCAGTTGGTGACTTTTTCGATCCCGAGGGACACGGCTGTAGAAGTTATTCCATTTGTGCATGTACATTTGTAATTCTTCAACACCGTCATTGAAAAAAAAACTTTGCAGAACATAAAATTTCCACACAGGTCTGAAGCAGACGACTATATTTTCAATTCCGAACTAAACTAAAATCCGTTCGCATGCATTAATTGACTAGGCATGCGTAAACTAAATTTCAAGACACGAAGTCTAGGAATATGAGTGAAAATTCTCGATGGAAGGTAAAACAAACAAAATGAAACCTCCTTTTAGACTTATTACATAGTACTGCGGTAAAACGTGAATTTTCTTTATATGTATGTTTGATTTATTTTTGACTATTTCAGCACTTTTGAGTTTTTAAATATCTAGAAAATTGCCAGGATTTTTTATTTTTATTTTTTAGATATTAACAGTAGATTAAGTATTTAAATCAAGTGGAATGGCACCCTTTGGTCATGATGAAAAATCAGATAGTAGGTTAATTACCTTATATTTTACAATAATTACAGTATCGGTACCTAAAGGTCTGAAAGAAAAAGTGTCACAGCAAGTGAGGCTATTGGAGAACCATTGATGCAAGTTATTGTTTGCAAAGTCTCTGAAAATCGATTCCAACATTTCGCTATTCAAGTATATCCAATAAGTTTTATCCCGGCGAAATTCCAAACAACTTCAATTAGAATATTGATCTACTGCTGCCGGGTGTCGAGGGTTAGTTTCACTGGGACCGAGAAATGGCGACCTGACAACAATGTAGGATGGTTAGTTTTAAACTGGATCATGATTTACCTGGTTGGAATATTATTCTTTGTATTAGTTTTCTTTAACCAAGGTAATTTTTCATTTTAAAATTACTTTATGTGAATGATATTATTTTTCATATACATATATCAATTTTTCCCCTTAGAGGCAATTAGTTATATATCTAATGGCAAAATGGGAAGATTGTATATATATATATATATATATATATATATATATATATATATAATACACACAAAGAAAAAAAAAAGGAAAGAGTTAAAACTATCAAATTTGTTCAGAGAAATAGCTGTAATATGGTAAAATCAATAGTGGTTTTACTGCAATATTAAAATGGATGTAGAATATTATTTTTTGTTAAAAACAAATAATGAAGTTTAAATGCTCTAACACAAAACTGCTGCCCTTGATGAAATAGAACACGTCAGAACACTAGAAACTTCCATTCTAGTACATTTTTTAAAAATTATTAAATGTTCTTTTTTATATTAATAAATGTCTTCATTGAACAGGGAAAGTAACCAACATTTGCGCATAAAAATAAAATTTTGTATCGAAAATTCATCAAAGCATTGTCTCCCTGGCATCGAGAATGATCCAAAACACTCGAGGCTTAGGTTGATGATACTATCTAGTAATATTAAACGTAGATATGTTTACTAAAGGTAAACAATTGAACAACGGAGCTTTATATCACACAGGAGCAGACAGTACGGAGTTTGAGTACATACAGAACAAAGTTCAGGAGAATGAAGCTTCCCTCGACTGCCGGAAAAGAGGAAAGTACCTGGCTGTAGTTGACAGCCAAGAGAAGTTTGACCAGGTTTACAATATACTCACCAACGATGGAAGGTAAATCTAATATACACGTTTAAAAATAACCAACTGGCTAGTAGCACGGTAACTGTTTTGTGGTAGACATTTCGCATTCGGACAAGGCCTTTTGTGAGAAATTATCGTGGAAAATTCTGTTATCTGTATCATAATTATACAGGTTTTTTTTTTTTAATCTAGTCTCAAAAGATTATTTATGTCGTACAATGTATAAATTAGTAGCAGATTTAGTCATTTCAATTATCTTACTCTGAGGTTTTCTTTGAGTAATATTTGGTTTTGGGTGCATAATGATAATCTTACTTCAAAAAGAAAATCTTCAGATATTTCCTACCTAACACTTTTGTACTTTGTACACAAGGAATAATTCATCCAATTTCATTGCCTCTCATGTACATAGGATATGTCAAGAACTGAATAAGGTTTAATCTGAACAAACCTAAATTTTCTAGGTATAAAACTTTGCTATTTTTATAGAGTGAAAAATACGTGCATCAATAAAAAAAAAAACCTTGTATATTCTTACCGGTAGTTTGAAGTAGGTCATTTACCAGCGGATAAAGCAAGTAACAACATTGTCTTTGTTTGTAAAAGTTACTATTATAAATTTCTTTTAAATGAACTGGGATTTACTTCAACATCTGGGAATCCTACTTATACTCGAAGCAATCTTACAAAGGATAAAATTCTTCATAATCATCTTTCAGTTTTAAATACTTTTGACATTCCTAAGAATCAGGATCAGTTTGAATTACCATACCTTTATTGGATTCCGAAATTACATAAAAATCCTTACAAACAAAGATACATTGCTGGTTCCAGTAAGTGCTCCACTAAGCCTTTATCTTTATTACTAACTAACTAAACTGCTAACAGCTATTAAAGAGTCACTTTAGAGATACTGTTCCACTACATATTCCAGAAGTGTTGTCAATCAGATGTGGATTCTCAAATACTCTAAGGAACTTTTGGAAAATCTAAAGTCGCAGGATTTTTCTAAAATTGACAGCATATTCTTGTAGATAACATTTACGTAGTGTTTGGAAACCAAGTCTTCCAACAATCCATTCCCGTGGGCACTAATTGTGCTCCCTTATTAGCAGACTTATTTTTATATTCTTATGAAGCGGAATTTGTTCAGAAACTGTTACAGGATAAAAACAAAACACTTGTCGTGTCCTTCAACCATACATATAGATATATCGATGACGTCTTATCAATCAACAATCATAATTTTCATAATTATGTCCATTTGATGTATCCCGATGAACTCGAAATAAAGGACACTACAGAATCTGACGTGTCTGCTTCATATTTGGATATTTTACTTAATATTGACTCTAATGGCAGACTGACAACTATATTATATGACAAGCGTGATGATTTCAACTTTGCAATCATCAACTTTCCATGTCTATGTAGTTATATACCACTTTCGCCTGCTTATGGTGTGTATATCTCCAAGTTGATTCGATACGCGAGAGCATGCCATGCGTATGAGAATTTTTTAAAGCGAGGTCAACTACTAACAAAAAAGTTGACGTTGCAGGGTTATAACGAATCTCGTTTGAAGTCATCATTTCGCAAATTTTACGGTCGCTATAATGACCTTGTTTGCGATTACAAAGTGTCTCTGGGATAAATGTTGAATGATTTGTTTCATACCCTTTGTTAAACTGTCATTTTTCATACTAACTTTGATTACGGGTATCCTGTATACCTATTTTCGATTAAGGGCTCACGGCGGGTGTGACCGGTCAGCAGAGGATGCTTACTCCTCCATGGCACCTGATCCTACCTTCGCTTTGTCGGAGATCCGTGTTGCCCTACACTCGAACTTGTATATGTCTTGGGGATTTATGAATGCGATTTGCACATTGTTTACTTCGCCATTCGATATTACCTTTGTTTAGTGTTAATACTTTTACATATATCTGTTAAGGACTTGCTAACATCTGTATAAAGTAAATATCGATATAAATTTTAATGAGCTACACTAATTAGGACAGTTAATGAGATGTGACGTAACTGATAATGGCCGTTAGAAAGAATATCAACAGTAATGAAACAGGTCGATAATTCTGGAAAATGTTACAAGAGAATGAAATACGTACATGGTCTCTTTTATTTTCTTTGTATATGCCAGAAAGTACAATTCTGTATTTGACTGCAGTAATATTTCTTTATATATCGGAAATACAGTTTAGTATTTGACTGCAGTACGGTAAATCATAAAATCATTGCATTTCAGTTGACTAAAATACATGCAGAGTAATTATATCCTTATTCTTGTAGAGAAATGCCTACAACTGCAGTTTACATAGGACTGATGTACAACACAGCCGGCCAACAGTATGAATGGGTGGACGGCACCCCGGTAAATTGGGCCAACTGGTTCATCAATGAACCATACAATGTGGACACTCGTCATTGCGTCAGGCTCGATCTTGACTCTAATCTTCGATTCCGCACGACGGACTGTTCCTATCAACATCACTACCTGTGTTCTTCAACAGGTATGTTTGTATCAATATTGATTGATTGATTGATTTTACGAGAACGTCTACGCATTCCGTAATGGAACAATTCTAATTAAGCGAAATTCTTTATTTATGAAACGTTTACTTTTTAAATAATGTATCAATTAAAGATGTAGAAACATATCGCTTGCAGCACGAACTTCGTCAACTAAATAAATATACCAAAACCGATGCTAAAATCTCATTGCAAAAAGCTTCTTTGTACACAGGAAAAAAGGAATAAATCAGTAACGATTTCTGCAAAACTTATTAAATCACTTTAACCATGCATATAATGGCAGTGAGAAAAGACACTGCTAGGAGCAGGTATCGTGCATAAATCAGATACTAAACAATCTTCAATGAATGCAAGCGTCTATTCCTTGTTATTATTAATTGTATAATTTATTTAAAATGACATTTAAAACAGTAAAAGGAATATGAAAATGAAAGTGTAAAATGTAATGTCTTTTCAGCACCGTACGGAGCAATAATACACTAGTAAAATATTCAGTTATGACGTCATTTCTTTCTCTGCAGCCCAATCACGTACCTTTCTAGACACTTAAATCAGTCATTGATTTTTCCATCCTATGAACTATCTGAAAAAACAATGCTGGTCTAATTTAGAACCTTTTAAAGCGTTATATTTTAAAATATGTTGAGGTCCTAGGGCCTTTGTGATGCAACTTGGCACCATCTATTTCTAAATTACCCATAAATCGCAAATCTAGCTTGCCACAACGCGAGAGAGAACACTATTTTATGACAAATGGTAGTGGTGGAAATTTGCAAAATGTAATTCGATAAAGCTAGCAAATCAACCACGATAGTCGCCCATACATATTGAATTGATATCACACAGAGGTTAATATTTCTTAAAAGGGGAAAATCTACAGCGCAATACAATTAATTAAGGTAGCTCGCTACATCAAGGCGTGTACTCTTTATGGCATTACGTCACAAGATGTTTCGTGAAATTGTTTGGTTGGCTGTCATAATAGCTCAGTGGTTAAAGCATCGGGCTGGTGAATAGCAGATTTCAATTTCGAATCCGCCAAAGTATTTTGTTCATAATTACTGAAATAAATTTTTGAAATTCACGATTTTTAATATCCAAAAATAGCATATTTTCTGCCTTTTTGACATATGAATTTATTACTTATCATCATATCTTTCATAATCAAATCAATTCGTCCTGATTTGGGAAACTCTTTCAAGATGTAGTGAGCCACCTTAATACTTTCTGACACATTTATTGCAGAAAATACAATAAATGTTTTATTTCTTGTCTGATTATTCCATTATTACCCCCAACATATCCACACTGTATTCCGATTGCAATGCTGAGATATATATATATATTTTTTTTTTGTATTTTATAGTAAAACTTCAGAACAGCATTTTGAATTTATCTTAGACCTAAAGGCCGTGATTTCAGCATGCCAACAACAATTACACAGCAACGCTTATATGCATGATCGTTAGGGGAAAATCTAACAATTATCTACTATATTTCTTATATTGGTTTGACGTCCCTTCGAGAGTATTTCACTCATACCGACACTCACAAGCTATAGGTGAAGTACCACAAAGTAAGACCTATGCATAGCGCTTACAGCCTTAGCAGTAAGGGTTCTTTATCGTACCAAAGCTTGCCGCGACACAGGATTACCATTTCAAAGGTCATATCCGAAAGTGTCAACACTTGAAAGACTATGATCCACATTGAATAGAGTAAGAAGGTCAATATAAGGTCACTTATGGCGAAAAGATTTTACTACATACGGCACTAGTAACTATTTGATTTGAAGATCAGTCATTATATACTTATCATAATACTCACATAAAATAAAAGTTTCTGACACGTAAAAAAGTGAGATATTTCGGTGTTGCAGATGCGTGTATCATTAAAGAAAAAGTACTTTACCAATTCTATAGTCAGTCATTTTTCAAAGGGCTGCAAATATGTGAAATACAAATCATTTTACACTACGGAAAATCTCAAATTGGATGAATAAACATATGTAATTACAATATAGCACCCTTGTGTTAGAAACCAAACTGAATTAAAAAAAAAAAAGCAGTCTTAATTTGTATGTTTAAATTCAGTTTAGTTGTGAATGATAAATTTTGAATTTAAATCCTGATGATCTACATGTATAGAGACAATTCGAACGTATTTTCCTTTTTCTGAAAAAAAATAACAAAACTAAAACAAACAAACAAACAAACAAAAAAAAAAAAAAAAAGTCTCTACCCCAAATCAAGTCTAAACCAGTCAAATTAGATCCTAATTAGATCACACGTCCATCGATAAGTATATTTTGATAATGAGATTTAACCTAACTTTGCAGACAAAATATTGAATCTGCAATACTCATTATAGATAGCAGAAAACTTGAATGGATTCACTGAGCGGTAACGTTTGTCATCTCACATTAACATAAAGATAAAACGAGACCTGTTTACGCAGCATGTCGTATTGCATGCAGGCTAAACATAATAGATAACAAGGGTCTTAACATGAAACACTGCCAGGAACGATTACCTGTGACAGTTTTTGTTTTGTTCATTAAAGGATTGTTTTAATTAAGTTGTCATAAGAACATTATGAGGGTTGACTCGTAACACTACAGCCGTACTGAGGTTGGTTTTGGTACTAGATAAATCCATTTTCGGAATTCTTTCCAGTGTTATCAGGCCTACGCTTGACATAGGTCGATATTTAAATCCTATTGCACTTTTTCGATTAAATTACATTGCAAGCTGGAAAATAAAGCTGAGTCTGTACGTGAGAGTATTTCTTTGCAAAATATATACAATATTATGTAATAATGCATGTAACACAGAAATAAAGCATTAAAAAATTACATTGCAAGCATTGTTTTATTTCACACCAGCACTAAGAGTATTCTAGTCACACACGCCCCACCCCCACCCACCCCCGACAGTAAAAACTGGGACGCAACACTGCACAGAGACTCCCCATGCTATAGAACCAATGTTGCATTAGTAGTCCCCCCCCCAATACCCGCCCCCGGAAAACTGCCATACAGTATACTCTAGCTGCACAAGAAGTAATAAGAATGGTTTATTGTTTTTACAGGGACAACGGTGACTGTGGAACCTAGCATGGTAAGAATGATATAATTACATTAATCTACAATCCTGCAGACTCACTCCAGCGATCCAGTGTGCAGGTTTCGTCCCTCGGTCCGACAAAATTAGAACATTTGTTATCTCTTACTTCTCAGATACAACTGAACCACTTAATCTTTGGTACGGTCCTAAATGACTTTCACCTTTTTGAGGAAAGGTTTACTTGATTCTAATGAAATGTACACGTGTAGTTTTATGATATCTGTTACACAGAGAAATATCGTGATCCATGTTAGTATCATTAATACAGAACTTATAGGAGTTCATATAGATACGTTACCGATTCTGAATAATGGTCATTAGCTGAAGGTAACCCGTGAAAAGGGATAGAAACATTCCTTGTATTGGAGAGATATTACAAGCTCTTATTTGGCACAAAGGTACCTCATGACCAAGGAATGTGTTGTGCTGTGTTGTGATTTTAAACCAAGGTCCTTTGATCAAGGTCAGGGTCACCGTTTAAAAAATTATTTTCTTAGGACATCGCTTTGCAATGGATATACATGTATATTAGAAATCAATATACGCACAAAGATTGGTGATGACCTTATTGAGTTCTGTGATCCTTAATTAAACAACATTATGGTTCCTAGTAAATTTCGTTTCAGCCATAACATTGTGTGATGCACTAGAATGTCATGCTTTGCACAAAGTTTGCCTGTGAGCAGACAATGATTTTCGACCCTATGTCAAGGGCATTTGAATAATAAAGATACATTTAGAACAGTAAGAGATTTAGAACAGTAAGATAGATATTATTAGAGAGTAAGATATGTATAGAACAGTAAGACAAATTTAGAAAAATAAGATAGATTTAAGAACATTAAGATACATTTGGAACAGTAAGACACATTTAGAACAGTAAGATAGATTTAGAAAAGTGAGATGTATTTAATGCAGTATGATAGACTCACATCTGTACATTTAGGAAGAATTACAAAATCCCCGAGAAGCTTGGGTCTTTGTGCTCAATCGTGACTCAGACGGCTTTAAATAGCCATTATATGAACAACTCCATAATGTTTAAGATTCTCTCTTTAGGTTGCACACATTTTATTTCAATTCTTTGAATTTCAGAATTTGCATACCGTGGAAATGTATGATCGATTTGTTTTCTAGTACTAATTGCACATGCCAATTTTCGAACATTTACATTAAGTATGGAACACGGAGGAATGTGTGTCGAGAGATGCGCATGACCATTAATTCGTATTAGTAGGAAAACATCTGAATTTTCTGGCAAGCGGAAAAAGTGCACTATTGATAATTCTTCGATTATTATTTATTGTCTTTTTACATTGTAAAATAATATTTTGCCAGAAACAATTACATGTTAGCAATGACTATCAGGCGCGGATCCCAATTTTTTTCCTACGAGAGTAGAGGATCCATTCAAAGCTACTTTCAAGAGATATCAAAAGACAACATAGCTTGCCGGGAAGCATGACTTAAACTATCCCTTTTAATTCAAAATATTAAAGTTTTTTAAACGTAGGTCAAAGTCCAAGGTCACTGGGTCAAAAGTTTTGACAACATCTGAAAGGCCTGGTAATGAGGCATTTAAATGTGAAATATCAAATCCATCTTTACCTTGATTCAAAAGATATAGCCAAAGTTAATGTTCTTGAAAAATAAGTCAAAGTTCAAGGCCAAGGTCATAAGGTCAAATGTCTTGGTACCAAAAACAAGGGTCTCTTCATAAGGTATCTATATGCAAATTAGACCTATGCTTAGCGTTCAGGGTCGTACATGTAGCAGTGAAGGTTGTTCAAAGTGCCAAAGTTGCCACGACATGGGACCTCCGTTTTCAAGATGAAAGGTCCCGCGGGGATCCGGGTTAGAATAGATCCTCAGTACCTCTTGCTTGTGTAAAAGGCGACTAAATGGGGTGGTCCTTCGGATGAGACCGCAAAAAACGAGATCCCATGTCACAGCAGGTGTGGCACGATAAAGATCACTCCCTGCTTAAAGGCCTTGAGCGCCGAGCATAGGCCTAAATTTTGCAGCCCTTCAACGGCAATGGTGACGTCTCCATATGAGTGAAAAATTCTCGAGTATTAAACAATATATAATCAATCAATCAAGAAGAAAGACTCGTGATGCCGATGTTTGGCGAAGGAGCGAATACTGCCTGCATTGTATATTTACGTCTTAGATTTGGTACGAACGGAACTCGAACCCATGACCTCCCGGTTACGAAGCGAGCGCTTTACCATTGAGCTACCGCAAAACAGTGCCTGCACTTTGTAAAACATAAAACATTTGGAAATGAAATACAAGGTGCAGTGTATAAGATTTATGATTTTTACACCAAGGAAAACAACGCTAAATGACACTCTCACCATTCTTCACACAAGAACATTTAAGAAATAAATTTCACTTTTGAAAAAATAACAACATGAGGACATGAACTGTGACACTTTGCGCCAGCATACTTCTGAAGCGCATTAGCGCTTCATAAAAAGCATGCTTGCGTAAAGCGTTACATTTTTTATGTATATATTTACATTCTACTTTCATTTCTTTCGTGAATCTCAGCCGTTAAAATAGACGTAAATTTTACTATTTTTATCAAAATTCATACGCACGTTGTTCACATCTGCAGGGCTATCATAATAGTAAGATTGATTGTATGTTGTTTAACTGCAAAATTTAGGCCTATGCTCGGCGCTTATGGCCTTTGAGGAGGGAGGGATATTTAACGTGGCACACCTGCTGCGACACGGGGCCTCGGTTTTTGCGGTCTCATCCGAAGGACCGACCCATTTAGTCGCCTCTTATGACAAGCTAGAGGTGCTAAGGATCTATTCTAACAACCAGGATCCCTACGGGGTTAATAGTAAGATATTGGAGGAGAAACATTGAAAATGCAAATATTACCACATGTACAGCAGTTACAAAAGTGTAGTTCTCTGGGATGGAATGGAATAGACCAGAGAGCTACAGGTCAAGCGTTATATTAACCCACCCCCCCCCCCCCAAAAAAAAAAGGCTCGACTTACAGCGTAACTTTTCCTGCGTACAGTTAAAGTCTTATACCTTCGCAGTTTTACATATTTGGTATGTATTTTACGATTGATCGTGATATCACTTAAAACACGAAATAAATGAAAGAAATTTTCAAATGTTAAGCTAGAGTATTCCGTTTTTTAAAATTTCGATTAGGAATAATCGTAATAAGATGTAAAAGATAAGATTTCTTCGTCATAAAGAACAAGGGGCGTTTTTGGCGAAAAATATGCCGTATTTCAAAACTCCATCATAATTATCAAGCTCAAAAGCCTAGATTCTGTACAATTCACACCCAAGCACACACACACAGAGAGAGAGAGAGAGAGAGAGAGAGAGAGAGAGAGAGAGAGAGAGAGAGAGAGAGAGATGCCTTTCACAGATCGAAGAATCTCAAACAACATTTTTAATATTTAAAACTGACAAATGTCTATCTTTTAATGTATGTTATATAAAATTGCCATTTGATTCAATGTATTTTTTGTAAATAGATAATCAATTTTATCTTCATATGTTATCGTAGCTGCAGAACTGTAATGTTTGGTTTTATATTTTAGTTTTTTACCATAACGACTAAGATATAAAACCATAACGCTACAGTTCTGCAGCTAATGTTTTCGTTATTTCATATACTGATTATATGGTTTAAGCTATAAAGCGCATCATGTATATTTAAATTTGAATTTCGTGCAAACGAACAATTTTGGTTATCAGAAGAGGGTAAGCCTTTCCAATTATTTTTATTTTTAAATTTTTTATCATCATTAATTCTGTATTTTAAACCGCTTTTTACATGTGAATCGCAATTTATTTTTGTGGAATTGGCAGAAATGGAATTAACTTGGTAATTATTGAACAAGGCTGCGTGTACAACCACACTGAAACCACACGGAAAACATGAAACAATCCTGTATGTTCACACGCGCACAACATTAATAAAACAAGCTTAAAATAAGAGACTGGTTATTACTGAAACTTTTCACACAATAACGATGAAATTACTATGTACACTCATCCAGTACTATCATTCACAACGGGAGCCGGTGGGTTCCAGGGTAGAGAACTAATATTATTCAACAGGCGACCACCACTTAATTGTCTGGTGACCGCCACATAATTTATGTGGCGGCCGCTACTTAATCTATCTGGCGATCGTCATTTATTCAACTTGCAACCCCCCTCTCTCTCTCCCCTTTTTTTCTAAAATGGAATTGTAACTCCCGTAACCCAATTCCCAATGATTAGTAATTGCGTATGTTTTTTACAATTAAGATAATTATTGCTTGTCGAAATTACGGTCAATTCACAAAGTTATATGAATGTTCATGAAATTAAATGTCGACGATAGATGTGCACAGAAGAAAATGTTAATGTGTAAAATAAATATATCGACATACAAGGCTAGTAGAACCAAGAGGCTTCCCTCTCACACTTCTTTTTAACATGCAAAGTAAGACATATGGGCTGATTGAACCCCCCCCCCCCCATTTTTTCATAACGGAAACAGTAAGAATATATGAAGTAAACTTGAACTGATGAATCTCTGTACTAAAGGTCGAATCGCCATCCACACACATTCGAGTTAAGATTTTGAAGTTTGGGTAAGAGAAAAATCTAGGGGTTTGCATTTTTTTTCAAAACATCTTTATGTAAAATAAGAACTTCACAGTGCTACGTACTTTTTTTTCAAATTAGAAGCTGCCAGATAAATTAAGTGACGGCTATTAGAAAAGTTACGGATAAATTGAGTGGTGGCCGCCGGATAAATTAAGTGGTGGCCGTCGGATAAATTAAGTTGTGGCTACCACATTGATTAAGTATGGACCGTCAGTTAATCTCCTCCTTGACACCTACCGACATTCGTATTCACATATATCCGTGCCTTCGTCGTATACAAACCTATCAGACTCCTGTACTTTATTCATGATGAATACCTTTACACACACACACACACATACATACACACACACATATATATATATATATATATATATATATATATATATATCATGTATATCAGTCGCCCGATAGCTGAAAAATTGCTCAGGCGACTATAAATAAAACAAACAAACAAACAAACAAACATGTATATGATTGGTCGATTGTTGCCATGTGATTCTATTATAAAAGATTTATAACATAATTATTTCCTAAAATAGATTATTACAGACCTGACTATACTAAAAATAGAAAGTTAATAAACCCAATTCTACTAAAAATAGATTCTTTCCTGTCTGTAATGTAACTTTCAGTGCAATAGGGTTCATTAACTTTCTATTTTAGTATAGTAAGGTCAGTAATAATTTCTTTTATGAAATGTCTATTTTTAATTATAATAGGGTTTACTAACTTTCTTTTTTTTTTTTTTTTTTTTAGTATAGTATCATCTGTAATAATTTATTTTAGGTAAATATTGAATTGATTTCCAGTGCCCGTATTCTATAATGGTTCAAACATTTCTATTAATAATAACATAGCATAGTGCCAATAAAAGACAGTAATAAGCTTTATGCATACATGTAAATCAAGAAATTTTTTTCTTCATATTTGTGGTGTTATAGTTGTAATATCATGTTCAAATCAATTAATATTATTTACTGTTATTTAACCTTCTGTTGTATAAGTGTTAGTTTAATAATTATGCCAATAATAATAAATTATAATAAAACAATTATGGCCTTATGATATCGGTCATTACGTGTTTTTTATCGACCTGATGAGAGTACATCGACTTCGGACTTCGTCCTCGATCGATATACTCTCATCAGGTCAATAAAAAACACTTATTGACCTCATCAGAAGTCTATAATTGTATAATACATACATACATACATGCACACACACTTATATATATATATATATATATATATATATATTGTTTATATATATCTTAATACATATACATAATCATGCTTATCGTACCTTTGTTGTATAATTATACATTTAACAAACTTTGTCCTTTATGCGTGTTTTTATTTTTATACCTACATAAACGCCTCGTTTTAGAACATAATTACCTATACGTACCTATATTCATATATATATATATATATATATATATATATATATATATACCTAGACTGACTTTATACAATATATAGATACAAACTTGACTTTATACAATATATAGATACAAACTTGACTTTGTACAATATAGAGACACAGATACAGACTTGACTTTATACAATATACAGACTTGACTTTACAGACGTGACTTTATACAATATATTGTTTTTTGGTTGTTTTTTTTGTTTTACGTCCCATCGAGATTTTTTCACTCATATTGAGACGTCACCAGCTGTAGGTGAAGTACCTATGCTTAGCGCTTAGGGCCGTAGCAGTGAGGGTTCTTTAACGTGCCAACACCTATCGTGACACGGGACCTCCGTTTTTAAGGTCATATCCGAAAGACCCGTGATTCTCACTTTTAAATGCTGAGCGTTTGGCTAGGGAACAATCACTACCTATTTTTCGTCTTAGGTTTGACGCGGCCATGGCACGAGCGGGGCTCGAACTCACGACCTCCCGGTTACGACGCGAACGCTCTAACCACTGAGCTACCGCGACCGGTTTATACAATTTTTAGATACAGACTTGACTTTATACAATATATAGATATAGACTTGACTTTATGTAATATATAGATACAGATTTGACTTTATACATACACGTGCTTTGTAGTCATATTCAATAAGTTTATATTTCTCAATATAAGCTGCAAGAGATTAGTAATTTTTCAATTTCATATAAAATTCTATGCATATATCAGAAAGAAACAAATAAGAAACAAATTAAATTTCAAAAATAGAATACAAGTAATAAATATCTAGTTTGTTTGTATAACGGGGGATATAAATACCTGCGTATTCTCACGTGTTTTCAATCTCCATGATACAAACAAACTAACGGATATGTACTTATTCTCTATCGGCATTGTTATCCTGGATTTTGTCATAAATAACAGCGGAGTTTTTTTTATGAGATAAAATAAAAACACGAGTTGCTGTTTGAAATTTCTTTTTTCATTTAACGGTTTTAGAATTATTTGCCCACCTGAGCTGAAAGTTAAAGTGAGCTTTTCTGATCACTCGTTGTCCGTCTGTCTGCATGTAAACTTTTCACAATTCTCCATAACCATTTCGCCAATTTCAATCAACTTTGGCACAAATCCTTTGGTGAAGGGAATTCAAGTTTGTTCAAATGAAGGGCAACACCCTCCTCTAAGGGGAGGTAATAGCGAAAAAAGCAAATACACATTGACAAATATTTAATTTGTTCAATTGAAGGGCCATACCCCCTTCAAAGGGGAGATAATCACAAAAATGCAAAAATAGGGTTGGGTCATTTAAAAATATTCTTCTAAAGAACTTTTGGGCCAGAAAAGTTCAAATTTACTCGGCAGCTTCCTAGCATAGTGCATTCAAATTTGGTAAAATCATGGCTTCCGTGTGTAGGAAGGGGCCACAATAGTGATCAAAGTTTTACATGCAGAAATATAGGATTTTTTTAAAAAAATCTTCTCTAGAACCACTGGGTCAATTTCAAATAAACGTGGTACAAATCATTCTTGGGTAAAGGGGATTCAAATTATACAAATGAAGAGCTATGTCCCCTTCAGAGGAGAGATAATCACAAAAATTGGGGTGGGTCATTTGAAAATCTTCTCAAGAACCACTGGGTCAGGAAAATTCCAATTTACACATAAGCTTTCTGATATGTGCATATTCACATTTGTTAATATCATGGCCCCCGGAGTTAGGGTGGGGCCATAATAGGCGATCAAATTTTTACATGCGAATATATAGGGGAAATCTTTAAATATGGGCCAAGGTGACTTACGT
Organism: Ostrea denselamellosa; assembly: GCA_024699665.1. NCBI lineage: Eukaryota > Metazoa > Mollusca > Bivalvia > Ostreida > Ostreidae > Ostrea > Ostrea denselamellosa. The sequence continues at coordinate 22,402,576 of JAMZEH010000055.1, forward strand.
GAACGATGTGGTTCATGGGCCTCTTCTTCATTATACATTTAGTTACATCTAATATTTTGTATCATTACCTATAGCCTTCGGCACAACAGAAAGCTTTCATGGGATGTTCTTTGAAATAATTTCTGTATGGTTCCCATGTATGGATCTTCTCTTAATGGTGTTTTCTTCTATGTTTTATATGTTTCCGACAGATTTTATGTTAAGACTATTTCGCGATTAGAATTCCAAACAGAATGATCTATTCTTGAAAATAAAATAAAGAAATTAAAATCTGATTGAAATATAAGATCAAAGGAATAAACAAAGCAGTTTAAAAAAAATGATGAGAAAGATTGAAAGAAGTCATCAATAACCTTTCTGTAGATTTTTCTTTGTACCTATGTAAGATAACATCATCTGAACTCTTTAGATCTCATGGAAATTACTGGCATCCGGAACAACGACATTTTAAATATCGTAATGAAACTTATATATAACCTTTTTGCCGGGCAGAGTAAATTCCATGTCTACAGTGTATGTTGCAAGTTAACAAAACGTTTAAAAAACACATTCAATACAAATGAACAGAGATAGAGTTTCGTCGACAAGTAATATGCTATTACTTATCAGAAAATCCAGGATGATATTGCCTTTGGCGAGAAGCAGTTGCTTGTATAAAGAGTTAAATTTGAAAGTCTCACTTTAACATTTGTTTTCCTTTTTACAGAATAAGAAATCATCGAATGATGTTATGATAGTAGGCCTCTCCGTCGGATTCGGTGTGTCTGCTGCTGTGATAGGAGTTTGTTGTCTCATGTGCTACTGCTGTTGCAGCTCACGTGACGAGCCAAAGCGCCCTCTACTGCTTCATCATAATTGCCCTCCAAAGCCCAGAGCTGTGGTGGGGAGTCTTCGCAGAAAGGATCCGCCAACGCCTTCTGTATATTATAGTAAATATTCGTCCAGTCGGAATAGCAATAATACATCCCGGACCGGAAGTAGCAGGATTGATGATGTGGACGATGAACTGGATAGTGTTATGATTAATCCGTCGGACAGACGAATGTCGGTTTACAGTGGGAGTACAGGCGACTATCAGCGCGACAGGAGCAGTAGTTCACCGCGTAGTCCGAACGAAATATTACACTATATATAGATATTGAACGATATATTGCACTATATATAGATATTGAACGATATATTGCACTATATATGACTGCCTATAGATATTAAACAAGATGTGACTACACTGTCTATAGATATTAAACGAGATATTACACAATTGATAGATATTAAACGATATATCACAATGTCTATAGATTTTTAGCACGATTTTACATATAATATGTAAATGATGAAGAATGAGATAAATATGATTGATTGATTATTTATTGCTTTCCGCCACACTCAACAATTTTTCAGTTATCTGGTGGCATCCAGTTTTTGTTGGTGGAGGAGAGAACCCATATACAATGTACCTGGGAAGAGACCACCGACCTTCCGCAAGTAAACTGGCAAACTTGCTCACATAACGCCGCGGCCGAGATTCGAACACGCGCCGACAGAGGTGAGAGGCCTTGTGATTTGCTAACTTGCTCACATAACGCCGCGGCCGAGATTCGAACACGCGCCGACAGAGGTGAGAGGCCTTGTGATTTTGAGCGCGATGCTCTAACCACTCGGCCACGGAAGCCCCATGAGATAAATACACTATCAATAAATATTGAATATATATATATATATATATATATATATATATATATATATATAACACGCATACACGAGAAAATTGATCCATTATCTATAAATATTTTATGAAGAGTCCGCTGATGACACATTTAGTACATCGAGTGAAAATATTACACCTTCTATACAAATTACTGCTTCTAACACAAATAATACGACTCGATGTACAGTAAATTCACTCGGCAGAGGTCTTCAGTTTGAAAATTAGATAAAGTATGCATTTACTGCCATTAAATGTCACGATTTGTTTAAGTTCAAATTTCCGAGCGGATGTTTTTTAAATATCAATTTAGACTTTAACGGATATAACGATCGAAATGCTCTTTTCTGATGTATTTCAGTCAACAAGAGGACTTGTTCTGGAACTTGGATAACTCTTTTAGAGAAACACTCCTTGTTGCATGGAGTGAAACGAGCCTGTTAAAAGAAGTATTTGCAAGCGTACTGTCGATATAATGTATATTGTATCTGTTAAATGTAATCATATCGTGCTTAAATTACATATTTGTATTATAGGACCGAATGTTAAGTTTGATAGTTATCATAAATGTCTTTGTTAAACTTGTTAAACATTCTAATTGTACGTAGAAACATTTAATCTAATGTTAATCATTTTCATAACTCCTTTATGATTTTTAAAGGTTGAATTAGTTTTGTTCAGTCGTTATGCATTAGTGGGTGTACTTTACCTTGTTTAATGCTTTGGAATTGTTGTTTTGTTAATATTCAATATACGTGGACACCGAATTGTTAAATTTTCAATAAAGCCTACTATCATCAACTGTTTACTTGAGGTTTTAACACTGATATTCTGATTAGGAACTTTCGATATTACCTTGTAGTATGTCACACAGTCCAATTCTGTGATTTTAAGAAATCATTGTAGTTTGATTTTTCACAAACCCTTTGGATGCACAACGTTTATGTTGAATAAGAGAGATAACTCTTGCTTTGATAAATTATTGAGTACTAGTCATGCACTAAAAAGATTACAGGACACTAGTAGGAGCAAACTCCGTACAGTGTCATATTATCCGCGACTGCTTTCCTCTTCGAATAATGGAGTTGCAGCTTAACGGAAATACTGAGCTGATCGGAACTGGTGGCAGGAGTTTGTGACTAAAACCCAGTCTCGATCCCATGACTAAAACCCGGTCTCGTTCTCGTGACTAAATTCCAGCCTCGTTCCCGTGACTAAAAGCTGGTCCCTATTTTTCTCCTTTTGTAAGGAGAAAATGATATGACCAATCAACTGTCTGAACACGTGCGTAAGGTTGTCATAGCTATATACGTGTACTCGTATACTTAGATATATTCTTTTTCGAATAAACAAACATCTGGAGTCGAGAGTAGGAGACCGGAACCGGGTTTTAGACACTACCTTCTAATAGTGTCTTTTAATGGAGTTGCCTCAAATATTGACTACCATGGTGTGCTACTTGGCGAATTAATCTGAAAGATGTTAGTAAATGTACTATTTTTCTTTTTTATAATAACGACCTATAGCAATTGTGTAAAACAGCATCTTTATATAGACCATGATAATGTATAGATTTATTTACAAAAAGATCAAAGCACAATACCGTAAGTGAGTTACTTTGTATATACAAGCCTCACGGTTCAGCCCGACGTCCAGCCAGTGAGGCGTTTATATGATCTGATCATGAGTGTCCTTTATTATTTTTTTTTTATATTATTTTTAGTCATCTGCAAACTGCAAATATTTCTCACACCACCTTATCTATGAATCAAATACATTAGTATATCATTAATTACTGTCCGCGGTGAGTGTATTGAAAACTGATGATTTGCTAACAACACAGATAAACGCGACTTCTCTTATCATAAGGAGTCTTCTTTCATAATGACGTCATGAATACGGAATTTCGTATTTTCATTACGTAATGGTGATCTTCCACTTTTTGAAGCATCTCCAATACCATACCATAGGAAAACCGTTTGTGCCATTGCAAATCAACGACCTGGGTGTATTCCAATTATTTCGTGTTACTTTCGTTATTTTTTTCTCCCCTGTCGACGTTTACCCCAGGTCAACACAGAATTTTATTATTGCACGCTGTTTCGTTCGGATAGCTAACGTCACTTTTTCCGGTGTTTTCAGAGTGTCGGAGACCTATTTCTTGCTGCGTTTTTTTTTTTTTTTTTTTTTTAAATTTGATACTACCTTTGTTCGTGATTACAGACAACAGAAAATGACATCATTTTTTTCTATTTAGTCACGACTAAATTCTAGTTAGTTTTGACCTGTTTTATGACAAATATTTAACCATTTGAATGCAAAAACTTCATTAGGAAGTTTGTTACATTCTTACTCTGAGCCGTTCGTGACCTATAAAAACCTATAAAGTATCAAATGCATGTTAAATTTTTTCATTTACTTTAAGTGAAAACATTCAAAACCACTTAATTTCAAAACAAACGTTTTCGAATATAGTATATAAATCTAAACACATTTTGATACAAGAAATCACAAAATTCCTTGTGTTGTCCCCAATGAAAATAACTTGATGGTGTTCTTACAGATTCTGAGGAAACCGAGAAAGCAACTCTTGGTTGTGTCAGGTTACTTATATATTAACCAGAAAACCATGCTCAAAGTCCCACCTTAAATTGGCAATTTAAAACATTCTCGAAGGTAATCGAGCGATTCTTATCACTGTCAACTTAAGTGAAGAGTTGTACACCGATCAGTTTTATCATGTCTATATTAGTCCCTTCAGTAAGAACGATAGAGAAGATATATGAGAAGAATGTCATAATTTACGGCAGTATAAAACTGTCACAGTAATCAGCTTGGAACCTTTCAACTGAATATCAACTACCCCCCCCCCCCCCCCCCCAATAATCATTAGAAAGTCTGTAGTTTCACGGTATCTTCATTCACACTAAAGATAAGCGGGTATCGATTTGCCAGATTTCATGAAAAAAGATGTTATGTATTTGTACTGTCGGTAATCGTGACCATTATTGCGCACTGTCGCGCAGTAAATAGTTCAGGGTTTATTGATCAGTGTACACTCTTCTAAGGCAAAAACAACTTTGGACTTTGTTACATTGTTATAAGCAATGATCCATGCATATTATTAAGTATACGGTGTTGAAGTACATATAATATATACTATATAATGAGGTGAATTTATGCATCCTAACTATTATAGGAACGATGACTTTCAAATATCTAGTACTGTTGCCTGAAGAATATACCCATAAAAAATCACGAGTGTCCACTGTGTATTATATTTGGTACACATGTACGTTATGGTTTATAATACTTCTTTTGAGCTGAATGTAACTGATGTCTTTCTTTTATAACTAATTACACCCCGCGCAAGAGCACAGTCTGTTCTGATTGGGTTTTCAAAATGCTCATGCGTTTCTGACGGGATTATTGTAAATGTATTTTTTTTTTTTTTTTTTTTGATGATTTCTTCCAAAAATTACTGTAATGTAAGTATCTGATTGATGATTGAAGTTATTGTTAATTTTAGGGTTGGGTTTGTATAATCTCTAGATAGATAAATCAAGCGTATAGTTGTTAATTTGTAATGAATTTGTTTCGGGTTAAATTTATTTCATTTATATTACTAGTTGTTCATGAAATACGGAAAAGGGAGTACAGTGTAAACTATGTTTGCGGATTGACACAAGTACCAGTATATACTAGTGGCCTATGTGTGATAAGGAAATAAAAGTACCAGTATATACTAGTGGCCTATGTGTGATAAGGAAATAAAACCCCTTAACATACAAGTACCAGTATATACTAGTGGCCTATGTGTGATAAGGAAATAAAACCCCTTAACATACATGTACATGTATGCGTTTTTTTTGTTTTTGTTTTTAAAAAATCGTACTTTCTGCCTAAAATTGTATCTACTAACTATTTTGCTGACTATAGCTATTAGGATATCTTAATTAAAGTAAGACGTCACGTGATTTCTTTATGCATCTTCTGACACCTTGATACCTTTGATGATTTCGTCAAGTTGATTTCATGTCTGTAACTGAAATAGTTAGTACTGTGCTTTTTTCCCCCCGCCATACTCACCTCCCTCCCTTTAGACATGGAGAAGACCTCGAATCATGACTGTTTCATATCAATTTACGAAATGTTAAGTATACAAAGACATATGACTGACACATTGCGTTGTTTCAAATCAAAATTAAACAAATGTATTTTGTTTGAGGTATGTAGAAATACGATTTAACTTTACATTTTTTGCCATGCAAAATTATACATGTATTTACTCCTTTACGATGAAGCTCGAAGAGTATGACTAATATCGCACTATAAAACCGCACATCCTGACAAAGATTTAGTCGAAGTTTACGCATGCACAACACCGAACTATGAATAATCGTTGGATGTTAAGGCGCGGTCGTCTTCAATTATGGTTATGGCGTGGTAAATATGATGACTTTTGAAAAGACATCGACACTTTTAATAATACAAATGTGTAGTTACTGCATGATGTTTTGTAGGAATACACAGAGCAATTTTATAGTATCAAATGCATGTGAGATAATCCATTATAAAATGTCATTTCTGCCATTCTGTGAAAATTTGAAACACTTAAATCAATCATTGATTTTTCCCCCATCCTATGAGCTATCGGGAAATCAATGCTACCTTATATTAAAACCTCTGAAAGTAGGATAGCTTTTAAATATATTCAGGCCTTAGAGAATCAGTAACGTATTTCTGCTCCATTATCTGTTTAGATTCCCCGATATTTCGCAAATCTGGTTCGTCACGAAGTTGGAGTAAACACTTTTAAAAAAAAAAAAACCAAAGTAGTGGTAACAGCCTTGGCAAAATATCAAACAAGTTCGATAAAGGCAACTAAACCACAAAGAGTGAAAATTCTCTGTATTTTATTGTACTGAAATCAAAGTGGTAAATATTTCAAACAAGTTACATTGAGTACACAGTATAGACATGTTTTGGAAAGCTATCCGACACTTTATATACCCAGTGAGTTCTATAAATGCTTGGAACAGTAAGTAATATACACGAATAAGTAAGACTCTCTCACATGTTAGATACACAATGAGTGATATAGATGTTAGGCTCTTGAACAAGTGAAGATAACGAACAGCGACTTATCTCATTAATCCTAAAAGGGATACTAAATCAAAAGAGGGACAAACACGAATCCCTGGACATACCAGAGGTGGGATCAGGTGCCTAAGAAGAGTAAGCATTCCCTGTTGACCGGTCACACCCGCCTTAAGCTCTATGCCTTGATTAGGTAAACAGAGTAATCCATGATATAAAGAACGACCTAACAATTGGTATGAAACATGTCAGACGGCATCCAATCCCATGATAGCTTGTATTTACAAATTAGTTCATTATAAGAACTGTAGAATATACAAAATGCTGACTTTAGACTGCTGAATCCCTGTAACCTCAGCTTATTTGTCACTAGCCTGCCGTGATTAAAAATTGGATTATATGCAGAACATGCTCTTGCATATCGAATCACTTGAGAGGCATAAATGATTGATTACTTATTGCTTTCCGCCACACTCAACAATTTTTCAGTTATCTGGTGGCGTCCAGTTTTTGTTGGTGGAGGAGAGAACCCATATACAATGTACCTGGAAAGAGACCACCGACCTTCCGCAAGTAAACTGGCAAACTTGCTCACATAACGCCGCGGCCGAGATTTGAACACGCGACGACAGAGGTGAGAGGCTTTGTGATTTTGAGCCCGATGCTCTAACCACTCGGCCACGGAGGTCCCGAGAGGCATAAACACCATAAGCAAATGATAATGAAGTACTACTAAACAAGCATGAGAAGCTGGCAATTGAGAAGATGAACTCATCTCGTTTAAGATAGTTGTATTGTTAGTTTGCCGTTGACATCTATGTTCACTGAAATATCCAAATATGAAACAGATATGAAAGATTCTGTGGTGTTTTTTTTTTGTTTTTTTTTTTATTTCGCATTCACTTGGATGAATAAATCAAGATAACGAACTGTAATCAATCTCATAAATTCTATAAAGAATACAAAAATACACAATGAGTGATATAAAGGTAAAGCTCTCTGACACCCTAGATACACTATGAATGATATATATATATATATATATATATATATATATATATATATATATATATATATATAAGACAGTCTGACGCGTTATATACACAGTGGGTAATATATAGATATATATGCAAAACTCTGTTAGATACATAGTGAATGTTATATATGTAAGACTCTCTGATATGTTTATTTGGTACACAGTGATTTCTCTCTCTTTCTGTGTGTGTGTATGTGTGTGTGTGTATGCATGTGTGCGTGTGTGTGTATATATATGTGTGTGTGTGTGTGTTTATGTATGTGTGTATGCATGTGTGTGTGTATGTGTGTGTGTGTGAATCAATAGGTGAATATGAACTTTATATCAAATATGCATATATTAGGTACTTTTATATGCATATATTAGATATTGTGTTACATGTATATAACAAAAAAACCCTGAAACTAATGGATGAAAGAAAATGCGATTTGAAATCATGACAATCTTGATAGATTAATACTAATTTTTCTATCTTATGTCATGAACGTACTGTGGTTATCCCAGAAAATTGCAACCGTTTCTCTCTCTCTCTCTCTCTCTCCCGAAAAAAAACCCCAACAAACGGATTTCACCCAAATCAAAATCAAGCATAAAGTTGCCAAAACAACATCGCGTAATACTAAAGAAATCAAAGCAAGGAGTAATTTCAAAAATTAAAAACGCGTAAAATTAAAACCGGACTTTCCCCAATTACCAATACGCGTATCTGAAATATTAATGTGTGACTCTCCATTTAAGTTAAAAAAAAAACATTTTAAGTAGAATTGTTTCTTTAAAAAGCCATTCTATTTCTGGGAATTTTAGGCGTTGTTTAGGTACAAGTAATTTTCATTGATTCTAAGTTTCAGTTTTGGAGAACTGAGGGTGAACTGTTGCTTGTGTTCATGAAATAAAGTCAAACATTTCTATGTACAATGCAAGCTATACTAACAAGTTATAGAGGGTACGAAACACTGGACAAGAACATCTAGAAGACATTAATCAAGCTAGTTTCACTTGGGCGGAACCCTAATTTAACTTTGTAAACGACATGTTGAATATTTGAAAAGAGATACACTCAGTAGCAATACCGGTACGTCAACCATTCAAAGGGGGATTGTAAAATGATCTCTATCAACGCAGAAAAATTGCTAACTAGTTATTTTGAATTCATAACACTGCAGGTGAGATGAAAATATCCAATTACTGCTCTCTAGAAAAGAAAACTTTATATCGATTGAATGGAACAATATGCAAGCCCTTAACCAAATGATTTCCCAAAACACTTTAGTCTTTAAACATATTGTTTCAATTAATTTGTCACAAATGTATCCAAAAGAAAACTCTTTCAAGGCTACAGCCTCCAGTTCCGTTTTTAAGTAGTCTTCATAGGAATGTAAAAATAGGTTTTTTGTTCTATATTTAATCAGAGGTTTACTATAATAGCTATCAGGTAGGCCGTAATTACTTAACATGAACAAAATCAAAACCCTAAATAATAAAAGTCGATGTCATTAAAGGCGTTAAAATCGGTGACCTAAATGTTCGTGTTCTTTTTAAAAAAAATGTACTTTTTAATTAATCTATAATTCATAAACAAGAGAGAGAGAGAGAGAGAGAGAGAGAGAGAGAGAGAGAGAGAGAGGACAAAAGAGTGCAATTTTATATAGCTCGACAAAGTAACAATACGATGATTTAACGTATGAGGTCAAAATCCAGAACAACTGGGAAAAAACCCCCCAAAACACCCAGTTTTTCGGTTCTAATTTTACTACTTTTTTTTTTTTTTTTTTTTTTAAATTTGTACACATTTTTTTTTACCCACAACTATCATGTATATAATCATTTCCTTTTTAACATGTTTGCTACCGATATGTTTGATCAACGAGAGAAGGACATCCCGAATACAACGAATTTGTTATGTGGTCATGGACGAAAACTCCACGAAAAAGAAATTTCTACTAAATTCCACCATTAGAAATGACATAAGCTGCCCACAGTTTGAAAGAAACCTTACATCAAATGTTCCATAAGTAAGCAATTTGTGTAGAGGAAAATATGTGAAAGATACTACCAAAAGCTAAGGGAAAAATGTGCAAAATGTCATAATTCTTGCAAAAGTTGATCGAAATGAATATCCAGTCTGACCTGCTATTGTTCAACAGAAAGCTACACAGCAACACAGCAGTTTAAGTCATAGAATTCCAAAGAGCATGACCAAAAAAAAATATATTCGTAAAACCAGGTGAGACAAACTGATCGATGAAACCTACTTGTCCTTCGGTTTCACCGATAGGATACTTAATACCATAGTTAAAACTTCCGGTTCTTCAATAATAATCAGAAAACGAGTCTATTATCCGAGATACTGGTGATCAGATTTAAATAACAAACATACACGTCATCAAAACATTTATTTACTTCATGCTCAGGGTTTAGTATGCAAACATGCACGTAACTTTGTTTTTTTCAAAGTGAAAGGGAAGCAGTCGCTGGAGAAGTTGTTGACGTCAAGATTGCCTAAAATTCTTGACAACTGATTGAGAGAGAGAGAGAAAGGTTATAGTTTTTGCTAAGCTGTCGATTTATGCTTCAGCATTCGTCATTCCTCTGCCTTCCTCGTGGTGTCACTCAGTTCCAAACCCATCCACTCCCGGATATTATCATCCCATCTTTTTTTCTGCCTGCCTTTCCTTCTTCCTCCTTGTACAGTACCTTGAAGGACTGTCTTAGCAAGCCCTGAGGATCTTGTGACAGTGGACAGGCGATCTTCCTAGGCTCCATATCGTATCCTGCTTATCACTTCCTTGTTGACAATGAGGTCCTTTTATGAATGCCGAGCAGTCTTCTGAAACTTGTCTCCATGGTCTGTATCTATCTCTGTCCCTCTGCTGTTAATGTCCAGGTCTCGCAGTACAGAAATATGGACATGACCAAGGAGCTTAACAGACTGATCTTTGAGTTAAGGTCTATGTTCTCGTCCCAGATCATATCAATTACTTTCAATATTTAGGAGATAGGTTGCAGAACTACTTTAACTGACCTACAGATGCACAAGCTAAAAGACAAACGTAACCCATTGCATTTCTTTTTCTAAGATTTTATTTTGTGATCAATTAACAAATCATAATATAACAATAAAATGAATCCATTGATTCAGCAATAACAGAATTTAGATTTCCAGGAAATTCTTCCATGTTCATTAGGATACATGTCTGATGATGATATGACGATAATGATAATCTATATTTAACAATAAGAACATCAATTACTAAAATCTTAATACCGAATCTACTGCAGATTCCAGAATCAGCATGTCTATTTTTCATTAGGATAAAAATTCCTCATAGCAACTTCCTTGTCACAAAATAAATTTTTATTCACATATTTTTTTGTAACTGGCAAAGTTACATGTATAAAACAAACCCTCTTATCATTTCAAACAGAAATTAATTGTATTGCATTTCATGAGATAAATCACACATTAAATTACAAATGCTATAGGCTAGTCATCTGATTAAAATAATTTCAAGCATATCTGTACTCTATGGATGGTAAAACTTAAAATCAATACTATGCAAATCATATCACACAAAATAACTCAATTCTTTCACAAAAATGTCCCTTCTTTAAAAACATCTCGCCACTATATTTTTGTAATTTCATTCCTTGAATCCATCATTATGTCACTCCATATTTCAGGGTAGTAGATTTAATCAAAGTTTACTTGCAGCAGGCCATTCTATCATCAGTGTAAACTCCCCATTGAAATTAAAGTTTGCTTACAGCAGGCTGTTCTTTCATCAGTGTAAACTCCCCATTGAATGCTTCCTGTATCACATCATCCAGAGTATGAGCTAACACAATGGTCAGCTCTTGCTGTTAATAAAATCAAAGTAACAAAGACCACCTTTCAAGTAAAATTACCAGCATTCCATTAAAAAAAAAAACCCTATAGAAATTGCTCATAAAATATAATTTCTACTTAGTCATAATCTTAGGTAACTGAAAAATTATGAATCCCCCCCCCCCCTCTCTCTCTCTCTCTCTCTCAATAAGCAATATAATTCATAAATTGATAATTGACATGTTTTTGTTTGTTTGATTTTTATTTTTATTTTTCACTCATGTTGAGATGTCACCAGCTGTAGATGAAGTACCACAAATTTTAAATCTATGCTTAATGCTTATGGTCGTGGCAGTGAGGGTTCTTTACTGACTTCCGTGACATGTGTCCTCCGTTTTTAAGGTCATGTTTGGAAGACCCATGATTCTCACTTCTAAATGCTGAGAATTTTTAACGATACAATTACTACCTGCGTTTACAAATTAGGTTTGCCATGGCATGAGCAGGGCTCGAACTCATAACCTCATACTCATAACATTCTACCACTGACCTACTGGTAGTTTGTTGAAAAACTTAATAGATATATGCAAAATTGAAATTTAATATATTTTCTAGTTCCTCAGAAATAACCTTTATTCTTTAATTATAGATAATTTATTGCATTTGTTGTGGATGCAGAAAGAGCACAGTGTAATGTGTGATGTTGAGAACTGTTGTATGTAGAAATATGTATAAATATAAAAAAATAAAGCATTATATCAAAAAGCAATATAATCTGTTTCAGTGATATTGTATTACCACCTACCCTGATGTTGTTTGGTATTTCCAATAGGTCCTTCTCATTTCTGTACGGCATTATAATTCTTCTGATACCTGCTCTGTGTGCTGCTAAAACTTTTTCCTTGATTCCACCAACCTAAAAAGCAAGCATGTTGCAAGTATGTCATAAAGCATTTCATTGATAACTCAAAACATAGATAACATGATTTTTTTTCCCCAGTTACCTTTCCTTGATGTTCTGATATTACATAGTATGTTTAAAAACAGTAAATTCAAAATTTTAGTGAAATCTGCTTAACTTTTGTGAACCTTGGGGACATATGTGATGTTTCTGATATTTTCTTTAAAATTACTTTTTCATCTCTGCGATACAAAAATTCTTGTACAATTTCTGAAATAGGTTTAGCATACTTTGTATATCGTCCTGGGTAGCTCAGTAGTTAAGTCACTTAACTAGTAATGCAAGGGTCCCAGATTCGATACCCAATTGTTCCAAAGATTTTACACTCTTTCTTTGCTACAGTAATGTTCATTTAGTAATTCATAACAACTGATTTTACAATTTACTTGAAACAACAAGGAACTATTAAAATATGTTAACTCTAGAACAGATGTGGTAATATACGCCAAAAAGAAAAGAGATTGATGCAAGTGAATTGTATGTGAAATGTCACGATAAATATTATTAAGAAATGTTGTGCGTGTCCTTAACACTGATATATTTTTTAGCTTGGCAACAGTACAGTACACTCACAGGAAGCACAAGACCTCGTAGAGTTATTTCCCCGGTCATTGCAACATCTGATCTGACACATTTACGACCAAACAAGGACACCAATACTGTTGCTATGGTAACACCTGCAGATGGTCCATCTTTGCCAACTGCTCCGGCTGGAAAGTGAATATGGATGTCTTTCTTATCCAGTAAACTTTTTTCTTTCTCAAATCCCAGCTGTAAAAGAATCATGAAAATTTTGGAATAGGTCTTTTCATCAGAACCATGCAGTTTGATGCTTGTTTACACTGAAATTCAAATTCCACCAATACGCACCCTCCTCGCATGCGACCTGACCCAGTTCATGGCTAGTTCTGCCGACTCCTTCATTACATCCCCTAGCTGTCCTGTCAAAGTCATCTTGCCTTCTCCATCCATTTGTGTGGCTTCCACAAACATGATCTCTCCCCCCATAGGGGTCCAGGCTAACCCAACAGCTACACCTGGCTGACCAAGTCGCTGGGAAACTTCACTCTCATAGGCTGGTGGCTATATATAAATATCAATATTGCTATTTTGATACCAATCATCTGTAAAAATATCTTTTGAAGGCAGAAATAAGGAATACTGTAGATCAGCAATAAATGGGCACTCTCATGTTCAAAAACATTTACAAACTTGAATTGTCCTAATGGGACTAATATCCCCCCGCAGGGCACATTGAATGGTGGGAAATACTGAATTTGTATTCATTGAAGAACAAACACATTCTTTTGACATGAAGAAGAACTCTACTGTCTTGAGAGTAATCAATGTAAATACAAAAGTACATTCTGCAGTAGAGTGATACTTAGAATATATAACTTCTGAATATTATTTCATTGATAACTATACAACATACATGAGACGGTGAAGGACATATCTTTATCAACAAAATCATATCCACAGACAGACAAATGGACTGATAATTTTGTAACACCCTGTATCAAACAACTGCAGTAATCTCTGCGAGAGAACAATTCATTACAAAATCTAAAAGAAAATGACTGAGTCAATAAAGTTGAAAAAAACACCTGTAAAATGAAAATATCCATAACTTCTTTGAATGTTATAGAATCTGAATACAAATGACAAGTGCACAACTTCATTATATACATAATGTATATACAAAGTTTGAATCCAATCTATGCATTAGTTTTTAAGATATACTCTGGAAAAAACACCCACCTCCCTCAAAATGGAAAAAAATACCTCCAACTTCTTTGAATAAAAAATTTCAGTCAAAATAGCAGGTGCACAACTTTGTTATTCATATAAGATATACATGAAGTTTTATTCAAATCTATCCACTGGGGCCATAGTATAGAGTCACTATTCATCTGTCTACAGACAAATGGACAGACAAAGTGATTCCAGTATACCCCCCCCTAACCTTTGTTTGTGGAGGGGGGTATAAAAAGCAAAGTTACACACAAGCTTTATGTTACAAAATTATAAGAAATTTTATGCATATGCTGATATGCAAAGGCATTTATACAAAAAGGATTGTTACAAACAGTCATCAAGATGTTACAAAATAATTGAAAGTTTCAGTCTTCATGTTACCCCAAGTATATCCTCTAAAGCTGCTTCATCAATGACTATCGGCATCTCTGGTGGATGTGCAAGAGTAGATACATCTCGGGACACAGCCTCGGACAGACTGGTGTTAGTGACCGGCTTCTGGTCTCCTGTTGTTGCCACCTTGTCGTGCTTGGCTTTTGAGTTGTGTTCTGCAACACGTACAGCCACAGCTCTACACACACCTCCAATTCTCCTCTCCAGGGTCCTCACTCCAGCCTCACGGGTGTACTTTGCAACTAAAATAGTAATTAATTCAGATTATTAATTAAAATGATTACACCTTACAGCAATAAGATCCTTACTAAAATTTCTTTCCATTTCTTCTTGGACATATTTACTAGACAACGATGGAATAAAAATGACATTCTCTGGTGCCAAAAAGATTAGGGATCATTTCTTAAACCCTAGCCAACACACTGAAAAAAAGCCCACTATTTTATTAACGTTACAATATTTGAAGGGACAAATTCCTCATTTACCAATGAGCTTTATAGTATCTTCTGGTATTTGTATTTGCTCCAGAGTAAGTCCATTTTCTTTAATCTGCTTTGGCAAAAGGTGTTGCATTGCTATGGTAACCTTTTCCTCCTGAGTGTAGCCTGGTATCTGGATGATTTCCATTCTGTCCAGCAGAGCAGGAGGGATAGTGGACATGTTGTTAGCAGTTGCTATAAATAGCACTTGTGATAAATCAAAGGGCACATTCAGATAACTTCACTAGGGTCAAGGACTTATTTCATCTGAATGATTATAAAAACATTTTTAACATTACTTTACCTGAATTTGTCAAAATTTGGTTTTTAGACACAATATCTTTATTATTAGCAAAATGTTTCTAACCTCTAAATTTTACCTTCATTTCATTTTTTTTTTTTTGGAATAAAGCTTTGGTATATTTATACATGTAACAAAGTAATTGCAACAGGGGGAATTCTTGTGGAAGTAAAAATTACTACAAAATGAATTAAACTTCACAACTTGGACTCAATACAGATCGTTCTTTTGATCTGTTAACAATCACAGCTACAGTATTTGAACCTTCATTACACATTTCTAATAGACTAGCTGCAATGATGTAGCCCTCTCTGATTAACATTATTTTTTATTTTTTTTTTGGGGGGGGGGGGGGGACCAAAGACATCAGAATAAAAAAGATTGTAGATAATAATAGACAAGTGACAGTCCAATTGATAAAACACACCAAGATTGTGTATCCCAACTTTCTAAATAGTTTTGTGATGATAATTTTTGTTATTCATTAGTCATTGCAAAATGCACAAAGATTTCCACTATGCAAAGATTTCCATGTTTACAGTATCATATTATTCATTCTATGAGATTATTTACCCATGTCGAAACATAATAAATTACTAATATTATTCCCAAGGTATAAATTTACTAAATAGGATACTGGTCTGTGAATGTGTTATTCTGCTCCGGGTCCAAAACCTCCAACAGTGCTGCAGCTGGGTCCCCATGAAGAGACTTGCCCTGTAGAATGATATCACTAGTAAACTAAATAAAGTTAGATGTATGCTGTACAGATGCACGTACAGTAGATTTTAGTTACACTACAATTCACCATCTCCCCCTCCCCCCCTCCCCCCACTTTCTCAATTTTGTGGGGGATAATTAGACAAATGACAAAGTTTGAACACACAATTTATTATTAATGACAGTAAACCCTTAATTAAACCTTAATTAGTAAACCCTTACAAGTTTATCTACTTCGTCCAATAAGAATACTGGATTGTTGACCCCAACCAATCGTAAGCCCTGAATTATTCTTCCTGGCATGGACCCTATGTATGTTCGTCTGTGACCTCTGATGTCAGACTGATCACAAATTCCTCCTAAGGCAATTCTGTAATAGATGTTTGAGTCAAAATTCAATACAGGCATATGTAAGAAAACCAACAGAATTCAGTGATTCCCATACATAAGACAACAGATGTATACCCTACACAAAAGTACATGTTTATCTAATTGATATACTGAGTTTTACTGTAACGGTATTTTGTCTGAAAATTTAAGAAATGCTTTCAAACACAATCTAAAAAAAGATCTTTTCATCAGATAAAAAAAAACCTGGCTATATTGTTCAAATTCAATGACTAAATTCATTGACCTGTGAAATTCTCTGCCCAGTGTATTGTTCAAATTCACTGACCTGTGAAATTCTCTGCCCAGTGTATGAGCTATAGATTTCCCTACACTTGTTTTTCCCACTCCTGGGGGTCCAATAAAACACAGGATAGGTCCCTTCAGGGAGTTCTTCAGCTGACGGACAGCCAAATATTCAAGCACTCTCTTCTTCAATTTATCAAGGCCATAATGATCAGCATCCAAGTCTTTCCTGAAACACAGTTGTTAAGTTCAAATAAACACGATAATTTACCTTGCTTGTATAACATTATAACATCTACTAAGTATTGTCATGTTCAAATAAACATGATAATTTACCTTGCTTGTATAACATTATAACATCTACTAGTATTGTCATGTTCAGATAAACACGATAATTTACCTTGCTTGTATAACATCTACTAAGTATTGTCATGTTCAAATAAACATGATAATTTACCTTGCTTGTATAACATCTAATGAGTATTGTCATGTTCAGATAAACATGATACATTACCTTGCTTGTATAATATCTATTAAGTATTGTCATGTTCAGATAAACATGATAATTTACCTTGCTTGTATAACATCTACTAAGTATTGTCATGTTCAAATAAACACGATAATTTACCTTGCTTGTATAACATTATAACATCTAGTAAGTATTGTCATGTTCAAATAAACACGATAATTTACCTTGCTTGTATAACATTATAACATCTACTAGTATTGTCATGTTCAGATAAACACGATAATTTACCTTGCTTGTATAACATCTACTAAGTATTGTCATGTTCAGATAAACATGATATGTACCATGCTTGAAAAACATATACTAAGTATTGTCATGTTCAAGTAAACATGATAATTTATCTTGCTTGTATAACATCTAATGAGTATTGTCATGTTCAGATAAACATATGTTACTTATATAACATCTTGTATTGTTAAGTTCAGATCGTCTACTATCATTTACTTCAGATAAACATCACATAACATACATTACCTTGCCTGTATAACATCTAACGCATCCTTGCTGTTCTTTGCCCATGGAAGTTCTACCATCAGCTCCAAATAATTCCTACAGCAAACACACAATGCACAGTAAGTATCAGAAGGGCATCATTTTTAAACATTCAGAACTGGTGCCTGATGCTGTAGTATGTAATATTACATAAATACTGCATGTACTTCAGGGCAACATTCAACATTTTCACCCCAAGAAAACCTTTGTCAAATTTAATTTGTTGTTTTGTTAAAAACAAATGTCTCTCCAGCTCCCCACATTGAAGGTGCTCCAGCTTGCACCTTTCCTCCCCTTAATGTAGTGCATGGTATGGAGGAGAATGCCTGAACAGGGACATAGACATTATGAACTGCACTTTGTGCATTGATAAAAAAGATGGAGAAAAAAGATTCAACATCAATGTGATCAATTTGAAATTCATTGTCAGAGTTCACACACTATGTGAATTCATTGTTGTCTATGATACAAAAATAATGACTGTTATGCTGAAGTACCAGTAGGAAAGTGAACATAAGCTTGTACATGAAAAAAAGCTATTAAAGACTCCTCTTTGATCCACTGTTAATTGTTGGGAAATATTAGATCCCTGGTCAGAAGATGTGAACATCTACAAATGGCAATGATTTATTGTACAAAAGTCCAAGGCTATCTGATAAACCATATAAAAGTGTTCAAAAGCTATTTTACAACCGCCGCCCCTCTTAGATCCTATAACTTTAAGGATATCAAAAGGATCCTGTCCCAACAATATGCACATCTACAAATCGCAATGAAACATTATACAAAGTTTCAAGTCTATCTGATGAGCCATACACAAGGAGCAGTGTTCACAAGCTATTTACATCTTCAACCCCCCCTTAGATAACTTTAAGCAAAATATTTGGATTCTCACCTCTCAATAATATGTACATCTACAAATGGCAATGAAGCATTGTACAAAGTTTCAAGTCTATCCAATAAGCCGTACAGGAGAAGAAGCATTCACAAATGACAGACAAATGAACTGACTGACAGAAAGTATAAAAATATGTCTCCCCCTGGAAGACGGAAGACATAATAAAATCATCTTGCATATTTCCACATTCATTTTTATTGATCAAAATCTGTAATCATGGCTACAAGAGATAAGACAATGTTCAGGTTCATGTGTGCTGCTCGTGTTGTCCATTTTGTATGTTCACATTGTGATGAGAGGTGTAATATACAAGTATACAATAATGTTTGAACTGATCCAAATGGAAATTACCCAGAATGAATTGAACATCAAACCAGGAAGTATGTATCTCAATTTGACTTTGGCAAACAAAATTTAATCTTTAGTTTCTCAAGCCAAAAATTCTAAAATCAAATGCAACATATTTTTTTTGTAGCAGGTCTTGGGTCTTTAATATCTCTCTTTTCTTGTCAGTCAATAGACAAATTGCAGATATCAACTGATTCTTTCTTTTTTTACTTCTTACATCAATTATAATTTGTACTCAAATTTGAATTATGTTTTTCCAATCATTAGTATAAAAGTTAATTCATAAAATACCATATTAACAAGAAATATATATATATATATATATATATATGTACCAAATAAAATGTCTATTATAGATAAAATTGATCAGTGTGACAGTGTTTGACATGATGCGGTGGCACCTGAGAAATTAAAAAAAAATTTTTTTACCTATATCATGATATATCACTTCAATATTTGTAGCTATCAGCATTTTTGGTTGTGGATCTATTTCTCTTGACGTAACAGCTCACATGGTACAGACAGGAAGTTATATTCACAAACCTGATAAGAGCATGCTCTGGCATCTGTTGGGGCATCTTCTTCATTCTCTTCAGTTCTTTCAATGCTGCTTTGTAGGCATGATCTGGCATGTTAGCAGCCCTGTTGGTTATCAAAGATTTTTTTTACATGCATAAATCTGTGTTTCTTTAAACCCTCTCTACAACGCAATATTTGCTTTATATGCTGCCTTAGTTAGCTCTCACTTACTATATAGAGTATGGTATTACGTATACACAGTGTAACTTTCTTCCATTTATCTGTAACCTTACTTGATTTTCTGCTCCAAGTCCATGGAGTCATCAACCTCTGTGTCATCCTCATCTTCCAGGTCTGAATTTATGTTTCTGAAGGTCTTCCTCATTCTACTAGGTCGCGAGTCACCTTCCTTTCGTGTCACAATCTGATATCTGTCTTTTCTGGCCTTCTGTAGCAGTCTAAGCCCCTAAAATATCAAACATATCTTTTTTTAAAATGGCTCAATTCTATCCAACCAGAATATTGGTATGGTCAAAACATTATGCACTTTTGAAGATGAAATCACTCAATACAAAAAAGCACAAAAAACACACCATCAACAAAATCTTATTCTATTATGAGGGTTGTCCATAAAGTATGTGGATAACCCTAAATTAAAATAAAAGTAGCATTATAGATATTTATTATTAGCATATTTAAAATCCTTTACTATATGTGAATATAAAATTTTATCCAATTTCAAATGCATAATTACAAGTATGACTTCGTTATTAGACTTGGGATGGTGACCCAGAGCATGTCAAAGTTTTAATAAAAAAAAATGTTGTTGATCATTTTATACATTTCATTTGTATTTTGTAAAATTCCACAGATATTGAGATGATTTTTACATTATGATGTTGACAATAGTTTCAATGTCACACCTGCAATATTTCGAAATGGTAGAGAAATCGACGTTTGAATCTATAAAGACAGGATCATCATTATTTGAAAAAAGGACGTTTTCAGAAAAGGTGGAGCAGACAGCAGTGGTAAAACTTTGTGTAGACACCGGAAAAACACCCACAGAGACCCATAAATGCAATATCTGAGACAAAAAATGTTAAATATCATTTTATGTATGAAACCAGAAACAACAGTTTGTGCTCATTTTTCATGACTCGTTACAGCGACATAAGAAATGTGCTGAGATAAACGGTGACTACGTTGAAAAAAGT
This sequence comes from Ostrea denselamellosa, assembly GCA_024699665.1. Taxonomy (NCBI): domain Eukaryota; kingdom Metazoa; phylum Mollusca; class Bivalvia; order Ostreida; family Ostreidae; genus Ostrea; species Ostrea denselamellosa. The sequence continues at coordinate 22,423,491 of JAMZEH010000055.1, forward strand.
TAACTGTATTTAGCGTTTGACATTGAATAACGTCAATGATTTACATTTTAGTGCTCTGGGTATGAATTTTTTTCTTTTTCGTATGTGATAGAAAAACTATTTGTGCTTTGTTTGTGATGAAAATTTGCATATTAATGAAATGAAACATGAATTTAACGAAGATAATAGTTTCATACATTTTATCAATGTTTGTTAGTTTTTATCAAGGCTGTACACAAACTTTACGGACAGCGCTCGCACATTAAAACACAGTTAAAGCAAACCTCCAGATCCAGCACGAAATAGTTCATTGTAAACAACTTTGTTTATCCTTTAAAATTTTACATTATTTTCCTCTCTTAGAATAATTAATACCACTTCACAATAAGTGTGAATTCATTATAAGCTTGTTCATTATAAGCTTGTTTATTGTATCTATTTTCTTACTTCAATCTGCCTCATCAGAAGTGGCAGAGCTTTCTTAAATCTCTCAGTCAAATCCACAGCATCTAAAACCTGAATCTTCTCAGAATAGGAAGCTTTTACAATGGCAGCACAGATGTCTGGCAAGTGTTGGCTTGGCAAATTTTCCAACATTTTCTGAAAATGTCCAGGAAAAGAACTTATAATATCCCAACTGTTTCAATGGCAGATATGAAATATTCTGCATTTATGCTGGCATCCCATGGTACTGCAGTGCTTAACAATTTTGATTTGTGTTAAGATCTATCAGCCTGATTTCAGTCAACCATTATTGTTTTGTAAATACCTGAAACATTGTTTTCATTCATATAAATAAACAAACAGATATCAATGTAACTGCTTGTTGATAAATGATCAATTGTGAGGCCATAATAACGAGGTTACTATGATACAGCGGTATTTATAGAAATGCAGTGAATGGTGATCTAATAGTGCTACAAATGTGAAAAAAGGTTTGTTACATTGTGAAATATAAACCAGGGTATCATTAAAAGAAAAATAAATAAAATTTATTAATTCTAATTCAATGAAATAAAGTTTCAAAATATAGAGGCAGAAAAATTTAGGAAAGTGATTAAAAAATGTTGAATTTTCACTCAGTAAAAATTCAAAGACTAGTTTCAAAATGCTGGACATTTTTGCTTTTCCAGTTGAGACAAGTATAGATGTTGTGGTTCATTCGTGACATGTAAAACTGAAATACTTCAGTACCAAAGGACCCATGGTATCATAGGATGGGAGTATACATGGATTTATTTCATACAAAGTAGTAATCCATGGTAAGATAAAAATATTTCCCATATTCCTGGAAACAGCATTTTCTTTTTACCTTAAGTTTTGCTACAACCGGTATGGAAATGTCCAGCATGTCCACTAATTTGGCTGCCTGCTCCCGAAAGTTTTCTGCTAGGGCCTCTAATTCAGCACTGTCATTAGCACCTTTTATTGCTTCACCTGAAAAAAAACCCAAAGTACTCTCATTTACATATCAAAAGTGTAAAATTCTTATACAGATATGCTGATACTACTCTTGTTGTATTTGATGTACATTTACCCATGTCATCTGGAAGTTTGTCAAGTTGTGTTACAGTGGCCACTGGAAAGGGAGTTTCCTGTAAGAGTTCCTGCATTCTGAATCGACAAAGACCAGTCACCAACAGAGTATATGCTGGTTTGGGCCAATTTGTTCCTGTCACCTGGACTACCACTGCTGCAGTACCTATAGAGTGCAGAGCAGAGAGATCCTCTCCCTGAATAAAAATATAATACACACATATTATACACAACTATATACAGGTATATGATAAATTGATTCATTTTAAAAACTAATAATCTTTATATTATAAAAGTAAAATATTATTCTACTTTTATGTAGATCTGATGCTTTACTTTAAATGATCTATTCTGCAATATCTTCTGTCAAATGCCTGAAACATTTGTTCAGTTTTGGTGTATCCAAAAAGTGGAGGTCATCTCGGTAAAGGCATATATGTATATAATGATTAACAGGTGTTTACACCTGTGAAAAATGGACAAATTTAGGGTAATCAGAAACCTCATACTTGTTCCATACCTCTTCGTCTAATTTCTGAGTGGGAACTACACCTATGATGGTGCTGCTTAATGTATTTCTGCTAAGGAGTCGACTTTTTACCATGTTCATGCTGAAAATTAGATTGACAGGCTAGGTATTTCATATAGCACAAGCTCTTAATATAATTATAGTGAAGTAATGTGGTTCTCTCATCATATGGTGCAAGATAACCATTGGTAACAATTTTATGCTTAACTAATGATTTAATCTCTGACCTAGATTGTTTAAAAGAACATATGATGTTATATATGTCAATATTGATTTGCTGCGCATAAATTTAATAAACTCGGAAAACTTCGATGGGCAATATTTTTAGAGGGCGCAAATAAAAGTCTTTATATTTTACTTTCACTCAGTAACGATACTCATCCTAAACCTTTCACACTACATCACGCTGATGAAGTCGCAATCATTTTGCTTTACAATTACGAAACCAAGAACTGTATCATTGAAACGCGTATCGATTACTTAACAAAACATTTCCAGCAATCTACACCAAGCTTAAGACATTACTTTTTCATGCTCTTCACTGGAATTCTCATCGAAGATCCTGGCAGGAGAACGCTGTTTTTAACCAGAAGCAGAGGCAAACGCCGAGGAATTGTTATGGACGACGCCATTTTCAGCTTTCTGGAAAGTGCCAGTGATCACGTGATAAGTGAAAATAGTAAGGTCCTAAAAGGTCAACGTCCATGGGGTTTATGTAACCCGCAATTACGTAATAAGACGTTTTTAGCAAATTTTATGAAATTTTCTTCGCACTCAAATGTTCTCTTAACTGCCAGTAATGCAGAAATATTATGATTTATTATTTTTAGATCTGCTGTTTTGCTAGGTCACATGACCATCACATGGATAGTGCCTTTCGGGTTCCATTGACATTTTACCTTAGAAGTTGTGGAAGATAAATCTTCGGTGTTGTGTAAACAATCGTTTGACATTGACGAAATGAATAAACGGACTGTCAAATTTTAGGAGATGGCTGCTAGAATCCCACAAGAGGTAGTATTATGGTACAATTTGTGACTACAAATTTCAATAAATGATCTACCAATCATTTTAAACTGCAGGAGGCATTTGAAAAATAGGAAGAGATATGGGGGGGGGGGGGGGGGGGGGGGGGGGTGATGTTGTCGTAGCAATTAATTTGATATATGTACCTCAGTTGGAGAACTACAAAAGATCCTCTCTCTCTCTCTCTCTCTCTCTCTCTCGTTTCATCGGTTTAAAGATTACGCGTCGTATGAAAAGGTGCAGGCACTCCGACCTATTTATTCATATATCATGTACTACTATCCACTGTTAATAATTTTGATCAAAGAAAAATCATAACTAAACATCATATTTCTTTTGCTCATCAACTAAATATACATAGGGCTTCCCCTGTTTTAGATTTTGCTTTCAATGCAATATGAAAGGGGTTGAAGACGAATTTAATTAATTACTGGTTTTTGTATCAAAAATCAATTCAAACTTTTCTTTTATAATACATGTATTTCCTGAGAAACTAGCTGCAGAACTGTAGCGTTATGGTTTTATATTTTAATTTTTGACCATGCAGAACTTTAGCGTTATGGTTTTATATTTTAGTCTTTGATTATTGACATTGGAGACAGTGTAAATTGCAGGTTTGTGTTACTGTGCATTTTTTTAAAACAACATTATAACAGTTTCTCATCCTGTCCTGTTTAAATCATACCTGTACCCTTGTATGTCAAAATGTCTTCGGGGGTCCTTGATTGATCGATAAAATATGTTTTCTGCTAATAGTATGTATATTGAGGCTTTGTTGGCTTGCATTGAACGGATGTACTTGATGGAGAATGGTCATGAACTGTATTCACCAAAAGATGACAGACATACTGGTATCATAAATCTGATGTCTAAGTCACAAGCACGTGTATAAGCTATTTTGCAACTAATTTTAGTAACACTCGTGGCAATTTTGTTTTGAAAATGTGAACTTGTAAAATAGTTGAAGATGTTAGTCCTTAAATTTATTTACTTTGTTCATTATTTATGTAAACAGTATCATCAGTTCACCTTCTGATATTCAGAAAATCTCACAAATTGTATCTGTAGAACTTATATATTCGATATGGTACCACGGTTAAAATGTCAAGGTAATGTAATTTTATACGCATTTCATTGCCAAACTTAATAAATAAAAATACAAGTTCTGACTACACTCAGTTTAAAGCAATATTTTACTTACAATTTAAAAGCTTGAATGTAGATTAACAGCAGGCATAACTATTCGAATGTCTTCTTGTAGGATTATACAACATACAAACTAAATAAAATGAAATTCAAGATCATTACCATACATAGGACCCAAATGATTTAAGATACGGAATTGCAGTAATGCAGATGTCTTATAGTAAACATGTAATGTAACAATTTATTTTGATACACCTTCACTTCCGCCACTTGCATGTTTGCGTGTAGCGGCAGAACTGTAGCTCTCTTTGGAAAAAATGGGATCTATCACAATTTTTTTTCCAGAGCTACACTTCACAATTCTGGACTTAAGCAAATTTCTACTTTATCTACTCATGCTATAAATAATTGAGCTTGAGGATTTGGCATATAGATCTGTACAGATGTACTGTGATATTTGAAAAGGTCCTTTTCTTTACAGGTCATCACGCATATAATGCGTTTCTTGAACGTATCTGACCGGAAGGAAGCAGCCTTGGTAAACAAGCTCTGGTACGAGGCGTCGCTGGACCCCATACTACAGCGGGATGTCGTTCTTCACTTTAATGGGGATACAAATTACATCCCACTTTCAACCGTCAGTCACAGACGGTTATCTCATCTGACCTTAAGTCAACTAGACAATTCCATGAACACTAAGCATGTCTTGCTTAAATCGTGTAAACAAATCAGTGATAGTTTGAAATCCTTGTCTTTCAAGTCTTGTAATATTACCGAGAGCACGTTTGTAGAGATTCTGTCTTATTGTATAAATCTGACCAGTATTGATCTCACTAACTGCAACAGTATATTTTTGTCTGGTAAACTTCTAGAGAGAAATACAGATCTGCAGATTCTGAGAGATTCGTTGAAAAAAGTGACAGATTTGAACCTGTCGTCTATTCGTCAGCTTTCTGACGTCACGTTTAACAGAATCGTGACTATATGTCACAACGTAGAAAGAATATGGTTGATAGGATCGCACATTGTGTTCAACAGTGACCATTACATTCCGAAAGAAAAATCAAAAGTTGCCAGCAGTGTCGTTCTAACTTTTCAGAACATACTTGATTTCGTACGTGTGCAAGCCGCTACCTTAACCACGATAGACTTGAGTCGGAACCAGATTAATGACGAAGCGTTGGAGAGTTTGGTAACTGTTCCGGGTCTTCACTTACAAGAGATGCATTTGCTTGCATGCAAGGACATTGAAGATGAAGGACTCGTTGCACTGAGTCACAATCAAAAGTCCCTGAAGGTCTTGAACATCAAGGAATGTGTTGGAGTTACTGATTCGAGCGTTAGCGCTGTGGCGGCAAATTTAGTTCAGCTGGAGACCCTCGCCATAAACCGGTGCCGAAATGTGACCTCCTACTCCGTCAGAAAGTTCTCTAACTTGTCACACTTGCAGACGATAGAAATGTCAGATTTGTATCAAGTGACGTCTGCTGGTATAGAAGCAGGGCTATGTGGCAATGCTGGTATGCCATTAACGCATATCAATTTGAGTTGTTGTTCTTTGATCCAAGATGACTTTATTTCGAAATTGTGCAACACTCATCCTTACATTGTCCATTTGGACCTTGGCTCTTGCACCAACCTTACAAACCAAAGTATTTTTGAAATCTCTAAGAGTCTTAAACACATTCAGTTTCTTAGACTTGCTTGGTGCAAGAAGATTACCGACCTGGGGATTCTTGGATTTGAGCAAAACATTGAGGAAGGGAGACCAGTTGAAGAAGGTTGCAACAAAAATTACGAAAGCACAACTATATTCCGGAAACCAACGTCGAAAGAAGAGAAACTGAAAGTTGAAAAGCTTAAAAAGGAAATTATTGAAAAAGAACTGCTACGGTACAAATTGAGTAATCTTTCAAAGCTGCGGGATCTCGATTTATCGGTTTGCCTTGGTTTGACAGATATCGGTTTAACTCAGGTTCTGAAGTTCCAAGAACTTCGTTACTTGAATTTGAATATGATTCCGATTACTGACACAACAGTTATGGCGTTTACGGCTGTGAATCCAAGCCTTGAACATCTTGTTCTAGCGAAGTGCACCGCAATTACAGACAATGCTATCGAGGCGGTGGCGAAACGTCTTCCACGTTTGAACAACTTGAATCTATCCAACTGTGACAATCTGACGGACAAGAGTATTCGTTTCCTCCAGATGCACTGCAAGCGTCTTCGAAGTCTTGATGTTTCATTTTGCAGGAACATTTCCCCAGAAGCGATAGACGACTTGGAGAGGTGTTCTCGATCTCTTCAGACAGTCAATCGTCGCTTAGTTGGAGGCAAGATATAAAACAGTCTCATCTGAAATTATAATTCATTATGAATATATACACTGAAAATTGAGAATCACGGGTTACATGTACCGCATTTTGATTACTGTATTATAACACGGATTATCTATAAGAATGCTATAATATTCTTAAAGTGAGTATATTTTATTGGTGACTGTTGGTTGATGAAGATTTGTTGAGCTCGGGTCATTCCATGATTTATTCGTGCAGTTGTGGTTGAGTAGGAGAAGCCAATCAGACTATACCCACGTATTTCATTTGTGTTGCATAAATGGTACATTTTATTCGGTTATATCTCACTTCGGATAAGACGGGTCTTTGACCAATGAACTTTCATTCCACATTTTTTGTATAAATGCTTAAAATTTTACAAATTTGATTAGAACCTGTAAAGGGTTCATTGCTAATATTGCAAAACATGTGTTCATATGTACATCTCCAATTCTGAATGCTGTGATATTTCTTTATTCTCTGTTGAAGTATGATTTGTCCGTGTTTTGTTTCATGTTTAATGGACATTCTAATATAACGGAATGTCAAATACTAAATATATGAAAAGTACTTTATCGTCAAATTTTAATCTTCAGTAAATAACTCGGTTAACTTTGAAGCAAAGCACACAGACGTGCACTGAAAATACCGACGGTGGTCTGCGTCGAATCGCAGTTCTACTTAGATAGTACTGGTTACGCGTATAATGCGTACTTATAAAATTCGTCTTCTCATTAAAAGTCTGAAAATGACGGAGTGTAGTAAAATGTGGATGTTCAGATATTTTTGAATTTTAAGCAGCACAAAGCGCTCCAATGGGTTATAGCTTACTCATGTAGGTATATCTGACCTCATTCAGAACGGAGTCATTTTTAGGAATAGAATGGAGGGGTTTGGCTTGTGAATATTGCAGGCGAGTCGAACCAGGAGTTGACAATAGTTTCTGTTATTGATACATACAAAGTACATGTAAGATCAACTTGTCAACACCCAACATCCCCCCCCCCCCCTTGATCTTGAATTGATGAATGGAACTTGTGGATAAACGCTCCCCTCCGGATCCACATTTTGAAGTTTGGGTTAAAAAGCACCCGTTTCATTGACTACTTAGGACGATTTTATTTATTTTTTTAATAATCCCTGATGTCAAGTATTTTGTGGAAATTAGAATTAAAATCGAGCCCAAAGGTCGGGCCGGGTTTCCTTATTTTCCAACATTATATTGAGAATAAGTTTTTAAAAACAATGAAACAATTCCGACAACGAAGTAATTATATCCAAATATCATCGATGTTTTTAATATGTTGATTATTAATTTGACACCAGTGGTCCGCATGGTGGTAAGAATAATTTTTATTTAGGCCTAGTGCAATTTTCAAAGTGTGTATGTGTTTATATACAAAAGTGCCTCGTAAACTAGAAAGGTTGAATTAGTTTGAACTAATTTCTGTCATTTTCGTTTTTTATCGCTATTATTATCGGATTTACTGTTATAAGGTGATACTTTCCCCTTAATTTTGTATAATATTTTATTGCAGTTCTTTTGTTGTAGATTTTCACGCCCATAAGTAATTTGTCATTAAATTTTTAGGTCACCCGAGTAAACTCAGGTGATCTATTGCAATTTTCTTCGTGCGTCGTCCGTCGTGCGATATCATTTTTAACTTCTTGATTTGGTGTGTGTGTATGTGTGTGTGTGTGTGTGTGAAGGATCTTTTGGACAAGGGTAAGATAAGTTGTAAATTTCAGGACTCTTGAATCCTTAGGGCCTTAAGGGCGAGTCAAAATTGTCCAAATTTTCAACAACAACAAAAATCCGAACTTGTTGTGTAAATTTATAGGCTAGTGATGTATAGAGCAGGAATTTAGATAGTAAATTTCATTATCCACGGGGTATTTGTTCTTACTCCATGGCAGAGCCAGACTTAGTATATAATATTTATGAGTAAAACATTAAAAAAAATCCATTTTCTTTAATTTTATTGATACTGAATTGAAACTAAATGGATATCAGTATAAACAATAACTTTCGAGGGCATCTAAGTTTTAAAAACACATATTGTTTTATATGTACTTATGTTGAATATAATTAGCTTAGATCCAAAAAAAAATTTTTTTTATTATCTTTTACTTATTTATATATTTTTTCATAGATTTCGTAGTCCTTGGGACTTGAGTGATATTCAGGTGATCGATAAGGCCTGTGGGGCCTCTTGTTTATATATCGGACTCGACATTTCGTTGTTATCGCTCACAGCTTGGCGGACAAAACAAATTCGGTCTTGACTCACATTGTCTAAAACATGAAACTAGTGAGTATCCATACCTTACACAATTTTAGAACGCTTCTTTTATAAAGGAAACATACTAATAATGTTGATGATACCAACGTTAGAGCGAGCGTAGCTACTATAATGTGTCGCGGACTACATATAGCACACACACGCTGGAGTAGGGTACTTAAATACAGCTCTCCAATATTCGCAACAGTTCAGGCCCAAAACAAAGGGTAATTATGTTTCCACTAACAGCCTAGTAAAAATATTATAGTAGGTTGGTATGAAATAAATTTTATTCTTGCTCAAACTTTATCGTAAAAGTACACAAAGAAACAATGGAATCAAGTTGCGGACCTATATATTAACATTTAACAGGTTGGAAACTCGTGCAATTATATCGTTTGGGTTCGAATTTACTATTAAAGAGTAGTAGTACATTTGAAACCAAACGATATAGTTGCCTGTGGTTGGAATCATTTCCCATATAGCGAGGTCTTCTCGCTAAAATGTGTCTATCCCTCTTTAGCGAGAGAAATTTAAATGTAGCCCATGCAAAAGAGGTAAACATCCAAGAAGTACGTCTATCTGTGATTCACGTGTAAAAGACGTGCTAAGGTATCCGATACTACTGTAAATACATAAACCAAAACGAAGTACCCCAATGGGCATTGAAATTCAGCCTCCTTCTCTTTTGTGTAGCAACACTGATATGAAATTATTTGACTTTGTTGCACTTATTCAGCATTGCTCAGGATTTGTCATTATTTTCAATCAAAAGACCAAAACACCCGTTTATAGTAATGTTTATTTTCTTGCTAAAGAGGGATGATTGCATCTTAGCAAGAAGATCTCACTACAGGGGAGGTGTTTCCACCCAGATTAACGTATTGAACATGGCAGGCCCATTTTTTCACTATCAATGAAACTTTTCCATTTTTGGCCACTATTTATAATAATAGGCATGATTACCTCCTATAAAGTTATTCCGCAAATAAACAAACGAGTTTTATTTAGGTATTTGGTTACCTCCCTTGAATTGATGCACCTGTCCTCAAGTAACGTATAAAAATAGCACAGGAAAAGTCCTTGATAAAGCATCAAAAGTAACAGTACCCCAAATCTTAAATGAAAATCTGTTTGCAAATACAATAAGTTTGCCAGGGAACGCTGCTAGAATCATGTCATTTTGAGTTTGGAATATCTGACTAAACCTTTCCTGTATTTTCCTCTACTTCCACCATTTAAGAAAGGTATCTCACTATATTTCTTACTCACAGGATTCTATCAGTAAAGGCAAAAATCTTTAGGTATTTTTATAGAAATACATGCAAGTAAAAGTTGTTTTGATATATGTGGTGTAGTGTGTTACTTTAGCAGTTTTATTTCAAATTGTGAAAGAGGAAAATTGGTTTGACATGCTAAATATTGTTTTTTCTTTTAAACAAATTGTCGATGAATGGATTCAACACACTTTCATAATATCGATAAATTCTCAGTGTTTCATAAAAATGAATTTTTAAGGATCCAACTAAAATTTAGTATTTTACAACTGGAAGTGCATAAAAAGTGGCAAATATATTTATTTTTGACCTAGCCTAGGAGTGGGTATCTGCAATGAGGGGTGGTTGGTTTGGACCTTCCATCCCCCTCCCTCCCCCATATACTATCTACCAGTAGAATTCATTGAAATATTTAATTTAAAGGAAAATGGTAAATATCATTTTAATATGTATTGCACTGAACATCACACAGTAAGATAATGAAAATAATCAGAGATTAATATTTCTTAGCAAGGTGGTGATTATCCAGAAAAATTATCAAAGAATCCCCATGTAGCAATGGCATATTTTAATTTTTAAACACAATATTTCAGCATTCGCACAATCATGGTGATAGTACATAAGTCTTTGTGTTTAATTGAACCCCCATCCCGTATTTTTTGCTGTTGTAAAGATACATTGTCATCCATTCACAAGTCTTGAATTAATCAAGTTGATCACTATCATTTGATGTCAAATGTTTTCATAGACATATGTACAATAATGAATTTCTCTGTCACAAAACAAGTGGCAAGGTTAATGTTATCATAATGTGCTTGTATGCTAAACTCTCCTTTCAACTCCTAAATTTACATCTCCACTGCTTCAGTTGTATTATGATGTCAAAACAGAGACTAGCGTCACATATCTATCGTCTTGCCACTGTTATACATTAAGCCTAACATGACGCTCTGCATATTGTCGTCTAGGATGAAATTGAGATAATCTACATAATTTAGTTGTCTGAGATATTGACAGATCTCTGTCATTTTTGATGAGGGACTTCTAAGACCTGACAAAAAATTGTCTAGACAAATGTGCAGCTTCACCTGGAACTTATATAAATGTGCTTTAGTCATTAGAGCTTGCAGTATTAGCCGACACTTTGCACTGGCTTACTGTGTTCACTATAAATATTACCTGTGAAGCAGTTACAAGTATTAACTTACAAGCATTGTGAATCAGTAATCTGTTGAACAAAATACTTAGAATGTATTCTTGGGTAGAGTATATAATTTAGGGTTGTTCAGACTAGCAGAAACAGCATTATTTTTAGACCATAATATTTTTAGATCATATTAGGTACACTATAAGCATATATTCTTCCAAAAATGTTTGGAAAAAACCCACTTTCAACATTATGATTATATCAATAAGGATTTAATTATCAAAATGTTTAAATTTTTCATGTGTCCATTGATTTATAGTGAAAAGTAGCTAGGTATTTGGGATACCATTTCTAATGTAAAAATTTGACCTTGCATGATCTTAAATCTGAGGCTATGTGGTGTTCTGAGCCTAAAGTTGTGAAAAATCATGAACATAAATTAGACATTTACATCTTTGGGAAAAGTACTTGGAAAACTTTGTGTCTTAAGAGTTTGCTATTTTTAGAACTTGAAAAAAACCTGAAATACAAAAACATCTTGTAAATATTAGATCTGCACACTTCGTTCTGCATTATGACATTAATACAATTGTGACATCACATTGCTCTTTTCTTAATATTTTACAACAACACCCCCCCCCCCCCCAAAAAAAAACCCCCAAAAAACACATGCACAAAAAAAACAACCCAAAAAGCAAAAACTTGAATTATTTGGTGACCATTATTAGTTCCCTACTGGTTTTGTTGAAGGGGACTATTAGTTTACCCTTGGTCTGTCTGTCTGTCATTCCACTTGAGGTTTTCTGGACTTTTCTCCACATTGGATGAAGATATTCAACTGATATTTTACACAGGGCTTTGCCTTGGATAGTTAAGGATCCAAGTTTGAGTTTTGTTATGCTTGACCTACGTTTGACTAAATTATCCTACAGGTAGGAGACTTTGTATTGCCTGCAATTCATTCAAAGTGGTTGTTCTTGTTTGTTTTTCATTTCGAAGTCAAATGACATCACACACATGACTTCTTTTAACTCTTCATCATAGTCACCAGCCTATTATAGATCTTTATAACAATATGTTTTAAACAAATTGCAAAATGATTTTTTAAAATTTTGATCAAAGGCAATATTACTTCTATTAGGTTTAATACTGACTGGGTACAGAAATTTGTCGGGTTGTTAAAGATGAGACTTTGAGTTGTTAAAAGGTCACCTCACCTTCTATAGAGTTTAACGACCCAACAATCAGTATCTCAAAGCTAAGAAGTGTTTCGTTTTGTTGAGGAGCAGTTTGTTGGATATGCGTAAGAAAAAAATACAATTAAAAAGACATTCAGGGTGCCATAATGTGTGTTATCATTTAATCTGAAGATTGATAGTGGTCAACAGCTGCCAAAACAAAATGCCGTAAGTGCAAATGTGACATCGTATCTTGTCATTATCATTATGTACTCCATAACAAATGACAACGGTACAAGTCATATTTAACAATGATGTAGACATATTGTTCAGGACCTTCATGATGATATGGCTTTGGCAGCATTGTTTTACACACTGGGAAAAAGGCCACATGTTTTGATGTTTATCGTTGGTTTTTGTTTGGCTGGGTATGATCTATCGATTCACTAATGATAATGTATTTGTCAATTATGGATCAATACACATATCAGATTAATGATTCTGTATGGTAATTTTTTACCTCCAGTTTCAGTAGAATGGTAAAGTTTTGAGTTAAAAAAAATTTCAAGTGAAAGTGAATTCTTCTACACATTTCATGTACTGTTTATATGATATATTTTTAATGCTGATGAACCTAATGTTGAATAAGTAATGATGAATTAATGGCACATTTTGTCAAACACAAATCATGGCATAGGAAAACTGGAACAAGTGGTGAAATTTAGTGTCTACTAATGGGAGCATATCAGCAGTATGGAATATGTTGGGAATGCCTGAGTTTAAAGAAAATGATGTGCATAAATTGAACAGACTTGTTATATGTCAGGAGTGTAATGCAACATTGAAATATAATGGGAATACAACAAACATGCAAAAGCACATCAATAGGCATTGTCCTTTGTAAAGTTCTCAGATAGAGGTCCACCCAATATTCAATGAAAGCAGTAGATACAATATACATTGGGGAAACTGCAGACACTTGTAAGTCCCAACAATTGACAATGGCCCTTAGTGTCGAATATAGGCCAAAATTTTGCAGCCCTTCACCGAAAATGGTGATGTCTTCATATGAGTGAAAAATTCTCAAGAGGGACGTTAAACAATATACAATCATACAATACCAACAATTAAATTCACTCAATGCATTTCACAGACCTCAACAAAACCTTGTATATTTATAGCCATCTAAGGGCTCAGTCAGTCACAAGAAAAGTTGGCCGGTCTTTAAATTGTAATTTAAGCTCAAATTTATACTCTAAAGATTTATTTAGTTTATATCAAGAAATATATGTTGTTTTGAATTTTGAATGTCAAAAGAATTTGCTCATTCTTCATTTCTTCTGAATAAGTACATTGTATCATGATATGTATGGTAATCATGAATCAAGTATTGTGATCTGTATCAGATCAGCTTAATGCTTTTTTCAGATTAGCTTACTGCTGTGTCGGATCAGCTTACTGCTGTACTAGATCAGCATACTGCTGTATTAGATCAGCTTACTGCTGTATTATATCAGCTTACTGCTGTAACTGCTGTATTATATCAGCTTACTGCTGTATTAGATCAGCATACTGCTGTATTAGATCAGCTTACTGCTGTATTATATCAGCTTACTGCTGTATTAGATCAGCATACTGCTGTATTAGATCAGCATACTGCTGTATTATATCAGCTTACTGCTGTATTATATCAGCTTACTGCCGTATTAGATCAGGTTACTGCTGTGTTAGATCAGCATACTGCTGTATTATATCAGCTTACTGCTGTATTATATCAGCTTACTGCTGTATTATATCAGCTTACTGCCGTATTAGATCAGGTTACTGCTGTGTCAGATCAGCTTACAGCTGTATTATATCAGCATACTGCTGTATTAGATCAGCATACTGCTGTATTAGATCAGCATACTGCTGTATTAGATCAGCATACTGCTGTATTAGATCAGCATACTGCTGTATTATATCAGCTTACTGCTGTATTAGATCAGCATACTGCTGTATTAGATCAGCATACTGCTGTATTAGATCAGCATACTGCTGTATTAGATCAGCATACTGCTGTATTAGATCAGCTTACTGCTGTATTATATTAGCTTACTGCTGTAACTGTTGTATTATATCAGCATACTGCTGTATTAGATCAGCATACTGCTGTATTAGATCAGCTTACTGCTGTATTATATCAGCTTACTGCTGTATTATATCAGCTTACTGCTGTATTAGATCAGCATACTGCTGTATTAGATCAGCTTACTGCTGTATTAGATCAGCATACTGTTGTATTAGATCAGCATACTGCTGTATTATATCAGGTTACTGCTGTGTCAGATCAGCTTACAGCTGTATTATATCAGCTTACTGCTGTATTAGATCAGCATACTGCTGTATTAGATCAGCTTACTGCTGTATTAGATCAGCTTACTGCTGTATTATATCAGCTTACAGCTGTATTATATCAGGTTACTGCTGTGTCAGATCAGCTTACAGCTGTATTATATCAGCATACTGCTGTATTAGATCAGCATACTGCTGTATTAGATCAGGTTACTGCTGTGTCAGATCAGCTTACAGCTGTATTATATCAGCATACTGCTGTATTAGATCAGCTTACTGCTGTATTAGATCAGGTTACTGCTGTATTAGATCAGCATACTGCTGTATTATATCAGCTTACCGCTGTATTATATCAGCTTACTGCTGTATTAGATCAGCTTACTGCTGTGTCAGATCAGCTTACAGCTGTATTATATCAGCATACTGCTGTGTTATATCAGCTTACTGCTGTATTAGATCAGCATACTGCTGTATTAGATCAGCTTACTGCTGTATTATATCAGCTTACTGCTGTATTAGATCAGCATACTGCTGTATTAGATCAGCATACTGCTGTATTATATCAGCTTACCGCTGTTTTATATCAGGTTACTGCTGTGTCAGATCAGTTTACTGTTATATTGGATCAGTTTACTGTTATATTGGATCAGTTTACTGTTATATTGGGTCAGTTTACTGTTTATCAGATCAGCTTACTGCAGTATTGGATCAGCTTACTGCTGTATTAGATCAGCATACTGCTGTATTAGATCAGCTTACTGCTGTATTAGATCAGCTTACTGCTGTATTATATCAGCTTACTGCTGTATTATATCAGCTTACTGCTGTGTCAGATCAGCTTACTGCTGTATTATATCAGCATACTGCTGTATTAGATCAGCTTACTGCTGTATTAGATCAGCTTACAGCTGTATTAGATCAGCATACTGCTGTATTATATCAGCTTACCGCTGTATTATATCAGCTTACTGCTGTATTAGATCAGCTTACTGCTGTGTCAGATCAGCTTACAGCTGTATTATATCAGCATACTGCTGTATTATATCAGCTTACTGCTGTATTATATCAGCATACTGCTGTATTAGATCAGCTTACTGGTGTGTCAGATCAGCTTACAGCTGTATTATATCAGCATACTGCTGTATTATATCAGCTTACTGCTGTATTATATCAGCATACTGCTGTATTATATCAGCTTACTGCTGTATTATATCAGGTTACAGCTGTATTATATCAGCTTACTGCTGTATTAGATCAGGTTACTGCTGTAACTGCTGTATTATATCAGCTTACTGCTGTAACTGCTGTATTATATCAGCATACTGCTGTATTAGATCAGCATACTGCTGTATTATATCAGCTTACTGCTGTATTATATCAGCTTACTGCTGTATTATATCAGGTTACTGCTGTATTATATCAGCATACTGCTGTATTATATCAGCTTACAGCTGTAACTGCTGTATTATATCAGCTTACTGCTGTATTATATCAGCATACTGCTGTATTAGATCAGCTTACTGCTGTATTATATCAGCTTACCACTGTATTAGATCAGCTTACCACTGTATTAGATCAGCTTACTGCTGTATTATATCAAGTTACTGCTGTATTATATCAGCTTACTGCTGTATTATATCAGCTTACTGCTGTATTATATCAGGTTACTGCTGTATTATATCAGCATACTGCTGTATTATACAGCATACTGCTGTATTATATCAGCTTACAGCTGTAACTGCTGTATTATATCAGCTTACTGCTGTATTATATCAGCATACTGCTGTATTAGATCAGCTTACTGCTGTATTATATCAGCTTACCACTGTATTAGATCAGCTTACCACTGTATTAGATCAGCTTACTGCTGTATTATATCAAGTTACTGCTGTATTATATCAGCTTACTGCTGTATTATATCAGCTTACTGCTGTATTATATCAGCTTACTGCTGTATTAGATCAGCTTACTGCTGTATTATATCAGCTTACAGCTGTATTATATCAGGTTACTGCTGTGTCAGATCAGCTTACAGCTGTATTATATCAGCATACTGCTGTATTAGATCAGCATACTGCTGTATTAGATCAGCTTACTGCTGTATTATATCAGCTTACTGCTGTATTATATCAGCATACTGCTGTATTATATCAGCTTACCGCTGTTTTATATCAGGTTACTGCTGTGTCAGATCAGTTTACTGTTATATTGGGTCAGTTTACTGTTATATTGGGTCAGTTTACTGTTATATTGGGTCAGTTTACTGTTATATTGGGTCAGTTTACTGTTATATTGGATCAGTTTACTGTTATATTGGATCAGTTTACTGTTATATTGGATCAGTTTACTGTTATATTGGATCAGTTTACTGTTATATTGGGTCAGTTTACTGTTATATTGGATCAGTTTACTGTTATATTGGATCAGTTTACTGTTTATCAGATCAACTTACTGCAGTATTGGATCAGATTACTGCTGTTTTGGATCAAATTAATGCCCAAATTTTTGTGTGACCATTCTGCTGCCTCATTCAATTTATTAAATTTTTATATATTTCAGGACAAGAGTCTAGAAGCCAGAAAACTTCTTCACACTACTGTGTTTTCACAGTGTTTTTCCCCATGTGGCCATTATTTAGCAGCCTGTAACAATTATGGCAAAATATCAATATTCAGGTATAACTATATATTTAGTAACAGAATTAAAAAATTTTGCAATTTTTTTTTGTTGAAAATAAAATGACTGATGCTTTGACAGCTGCCATTGCTGTGGTAGAGCAGTGTATATTTTAAAGTGGTAGTCGCATGGTATCGTAGATCACAGATGCCAGATAGTTCAGTCAGTGCAGCAACTGACAGGAAATTTAGTGGTAGCAGGTTTGAAACCTTGTCTGGTCCCTCATATTTTCTTCTCTCCTGTGCTGAGTAGTAGAACATTCGCGTCATGACCACAAGGTCCCGGGTTCAAACCCTGTTTGTGCCTTTGTTGTGTCAAACCTTAGATGTAAGCATTGGTAGTGATTGCTCCTTCATCAAATGCTTGGCATTTAGAAGTGAGAATCAAAGGTCTTTTAGATAGGACTTTAAAAATGGAGGTCCTGTGTCACAGCTCTACCACTGAGCTACGGTGAACAGAATATCGAAAATTTAGAAAACAAGAACATCCATCATATGTGACAGCAATATAATTTCAACTAAACATCCATGCAGTTGAAATCTGATATTAAGGAAGTAAGTGTGAGAGAATCTCTTTGTAAAGTGGATATGGCTAGAAATTTTTTCATAGTTTATCATTTTTAAATTAAAGTAAAAAGTAAAATTTGAGGCTTATATTTTCATTCTCGTATGCTGGAAATGCACCCATTAATCCCTGAAAATGTTGAAATGCTTGGATTTTCTGGGAGTTTGTGTCCTCCATCTCCAGTGGGGCTTCAACCCTGCAACCTGCCTCCAGACCCCCGCCTAAGTTTTTAGCCTTTCTGAATAATGTGCACTTTCATTTCTGATTAAAGAACCCTCACTGTTACAGCCTTATGCATAAGTCTAAATTTGTGATATTTCACCTACAACTGGTGACCTCTCAATATGAGTAAAAAGTTCTTGACTCAATATAAAACAAACAACCAACCAAGCATCTTTCCTGTTCTACTTTTGCACACCGTGGTAAGCACTGAATGTAACAGGAAGGCAAAATATCAACTGTGTAGTCAGCTGGACCTGGAACCATTTCATGCTGAGCAGGTGCTCTACCAATAAACTACCAGGCTAATGTTGTATAAACTAAATCTCAATCCAATATAAATGTGCTATTTTAAAGTTTTGTATTTCACAAAATCTTCGTAGAAAAGTCATTGAACAGCATCAGTTTCAATATTCTTTCTTCTTATTTACATGTACTACAGTGTGATAAACAGGCATGCTAAAAATATTGAAAATCATTTAATGATGGTGAATTCTTTCAGTTTGTCAAAAGCCCTTGCTCCAGATGCCACTGAGGGAAACTGGCAGCAAGTTTTTTCATTCCAGGGTATGTGAATTCTTGTTAGACACTCTTTGTTGATGCACATTGATAAAATTATCATACAGTCTTTGCAAAGTAACAGGAAGGGAATTGATATGTAAGTGTTGTTTCAGCGAGTGATGATGGTGCCCTCTATTGCTTGGCAACAACGTCTGATCTTCTCATAAGGTATGTTTGTAATTTGTTGTCTGTGGTTCAAAAGAGGAAACACTATTCTTGATATGTAAAACCAATTTTTATTCATGACAATTTTATTTCATGATTGACCAGTGATAAACTGGTTTACAGCAACAAGTTTTTGTGACCAAGGTAATCTTAAACAAATATGGGAGACATTGTTTCATGGTAAGAAATATTTATGATGACTAGGTTCTCACTAACTTTGTGAAAATTTGTCACACACAATTGAAAGTTGGTATACAGTACATGTATATTATTTGATAGGTAAGGATATCGGAGGTTTTCAAAACTTGATTCTTGCAAGATAGATATTTTGATACTGTAATTTTACCAGTCTTAACAATTAAACTGTCACTTTTCCGTCCGTTCGGAGGAAATTTTGGTGGATAAATCATCCAGACTGGAGTTTTCAAATTCTCTGGAATATGTTAGACATGATGAATTATTTTAATACACATGTAACATATTACACATCTTACACTAGGCTGATATAGGGCAGACTTGTTCTCAATTATCAGACTGAAAAATATTCAATTTCATGAATATACTTATATATACTTGATGTTGCAAATATTACTTAAATCACTTTTATTCGCAAGAACTTTATTTTCACAGAAATTGATGAAGTTTTCTTGAAATGAAAATAAGGTTTTCTTTTGTGAATTTATGCGTTCAAAATAACGAATAAATTGTACATTCACAAAAATAATCTCTCTAACATTGTTATGTCTGTTAATACAATATCATGGAAATAATGTCTCCCAAAATATGAATTATTTATGGTAATAATAAATCAAAATGTACATATATTTAAAGCATGTCAAAATTCATATAAAAAATTGTCTATGCTAATTAGTGCAGGAAATGGACCAATTTGTGCATGGAAATGGAAAGAAGTATTGGACAAAAGTCCCCGAGTTGTCTGGACCTTCAACATTCCTAAAAAGTAGGTTTAAATAAGCAGTCCTATGACAGGAATTGACATTAATGGTCCAATTAGCCAGGGCAAGTAAAATCTTGGTTCAGGGTAGTGAAACTCTAGACATACTTGTTCGATCGAACAAGTCAATATTTCATTTAAATTTTCAGTTAAGAATGTGATATTTGTCATATCTATTCTTTATTCCAGGATTTTATCAATTGTTTGTATAAAGTGAATTAAGCATGACTTCATAGTCTTCTGTTTTAATACGATAACTTTTAAGCAATATTCTTTCACTTTTGGGGGAGCTAATATTTGAATTCAGGGGAAGTCAACATTTGGGTCCAGTGGATTTGAAAGTTAATATCCATTCCTGTAGATTTCATGAAATGAAGCATAGTGGGTATTTATTCGTAAATTTATGCTTACAGAAATATCCACACTGAAATGAGGCAGACTACTTTATTCATAAAAATGGTTACAAAATATGCGTACATTACTAGTAATACATAAATTTTAATGAAAGTAATGCATTTTTGATTTCAGGGGCCCATTTTCTAATCCGGAAGTAAATGCATTAATTGTTGACAAGCAGGTCAGTAGAAACTTGCGAAACAAATGGAGAATTCAAATTCATGTTGCATTCATACTTTTACTTGGTGATACTTAATTGGTTTTAACCTCTATATAGGAGAACGGGACCAAATTATTTGCTGGGTGTGGAGATAAGAATGTTTATGGCTGGGATTTAGAGTCAGGAACACAAATGGTTAGTTGTGTAGTACGAAATAACAATCCGTTTTATATGAATGGACATTTTTTTAAGATGCTTGTACATATTCCATATATGTAAAGAAAAGGAATTTAATGTTAAGCTTCATGACTTTTTTTTCCCCTTCAAGCTGACGCTAAGCGGTCATGCAGACTACATACATGATATTTGTTTAAAAAATGATGGAAGCCCATTGGCTTCTGCGTCAGAGGATGGAAGCGTCAATATCTGGGGTCTGTGATTTCATTCTATACTGTTACTGTCCTTTAGGCAGTTGAGCATTCATATATACAATGTAAATAATATATATGAGTTGAAGAACAAATGTCTCCTATTATCTCTCTACACTGGGTACAATGTGTATGATGGAATTTTTTTTTTTTTTTTGCTGTATTTCAGTTTGCATATAAATTTGTAAATATTTGTAATGGAAGATATTCCTATAATAGAATGGTATGATTTTCTGCAGATGTGAGAGACAGTGCTGAACCAGTTCACACCATTGTTCCCTACAAAACTGAGGTCAGCTTTCTACAATATTTCTATGTCCCTAAAGTGAAAGATTAGGGTCGATAGGGATTTTTTGTCTTTCTGTATTTTGTCTCCTTGTCTGTCTGCAACTTTGAGTTTGATCACAACTTTTGAACTCTACTAAATAGAGCTTATACTTAGTGAACTGAAAGATCAGAGTCATTAATATGTGACTGCTAAAGGTCAGGGTCATTAATATGTGACTGCTAAAGGTCAGGGTCATTAATATGTGACTGCTAAAGGTCAGGATCATTCATCAAGATCATATTTGCTCCACTTGAATGTAGCCACTCACATTATGTCTCAATTTTACTACATGTATATTTGTATTTTATCAGTATGCTCTATTTCAAATTCTTTGAAATATAAAATGTTGTCTGAGGTGTTTTTTTTTTTTTTTTATGTTAACATGAAATATTTAAATGCATTATAGACTGTTCATGGTAGGTCAGTGGTAGAGTGTTCATTTCATAACTGGGAGGTCCTGAGTTTGAACCTTGTTGTGCTATGGCCATATCAAATCCAAGACGTAAATATAGGTCATGATTGCTTCTTCGCCAAACATTCAGCATTTAGAAGTGAGAATCCTGAGTCTCTCAATAATGACTTCAAAACTGGAGGTCCCATGCTGCTGCATGTGCCATGATCACAAGCATAGGTTTAGATTTGTGTTAGCTCACCTAGAACTGGTGATATCTCAATATGAGTGAAAAATTCTTGACAGGATGTAAAACAAACAAGCAAACAATTAATTGAATTATTGACTGGTAGAGTAAAAAGAGCACAACTTTTTCAGTAGATTTCATTCTCTCCAAATTAACGAAACTTTTGATCTTAATTATACAGAGTTGTAGTAGGCCCAGTCAGGGTAAATGGATTGGATGTGTAGCAGTGGACAGTACAGATGACTGGCTAGTAAGTGTGCCATATATTGTCGTATTATCTTGGTTTTGTAATGACTTGTTACTCACAAATCAATTATTACGTTCTTTTAAAACTATTTAAGCAAATAGTTTGAAATCACTGTCAATGTAATGCTTTGTAGATTAAATCACTATCAGTGTAATGCTTTGAGGTAAAAGTCACAATTTTTTTAATGCTTTAAAATGAAATCATAAGCAGTGTATTGCTGTGAAGTGAAAATCACTATCTCTGTATTGCTGTGAGATGAAAGTGATTAGAGTGGATTACTGAGTTGAAAATCACTAGTAGTGTATTGTTGTGAGGTGAAAACTACTTGTTTTGCTGTGAGGTGAAAATCACCAGCAATATATTGCTGTGACTGGAGAATCACTAGCAGTGTACTGCTGTGAGTTGAAAATCACTAGCAGTGTATAAATGCCAAGGTAAAAATCACTAGTTACTGTAGTGTATTGGTCTGAGGTGAAAATCACAATCATTGTAATGCTACTAGTTTTGAATTAAAGATCCTACTCCCCATGCCACTGTACAAAGTTAATGAGAGTTACCTCAGGTAACAGTGGGTTTCTTCATGACGCACTCACACTGGGATAAATTCCTTTGTGGGTTGAGTAAATTCACTCGGGGCATGAAGCGAGTTAACTACACCCAGATGAATCCAGTATGTATGAGATGTGAGGTTTAGTGGCACCTCTTGCTCTAAAGCACATTGCTATCATAATTTCCTTCTGATTGCCCACTGCACCGTACAGCCTACACTGACGTTAATATAACATGTATATAAATATGTCAATTGACCACTTCATTGGCTGGTTCATTTTCATTCAGGTGCGAATAAAATTGTGAGGTTTAACAGTGTTAATGAAATTGTGAGTTGTTTTAACTGTTTGAATAAAATTGTGACCATGGACAGTCCCATGAAAAAATGTAAACATCAGTTACACAGCTGATTTTAAGCTTAATGTCATTAAATATGCAGAAGAACATGGCAGTAGAGAGTATGGCCATGTGTAAGAAGTTGAAATCTGTTTATCAATGGAAACAACAACAAAAATTTTCTTCAATAATGAGATCAAAATGGACAGATATCCTGCACCAACAGATAGCCTGCAGGACCATATTGTTAGGGGAGTAAAATGTATATAACCCGTGGGCAATCTGCAGGAAATTATGGTAGTAAAGCAGGATTTTTTGGGGGGTTTGTATTAAATCATGTACACATAATATACAAATAAATAGAATTTAAACATTTACAGATTCTTGTAGTCAGTCACTTTATGTTCATCCACTTCAACCCTTAGTACAAGTAGATTAAGTTCTTCTACCACTGTAGAATTACAGTGTGAGGACTTTGCAGTTAAATGTTGCAGGTTAAGTTAAACTGGGTTCACTTACAGTGACTTGGCCTACAAATATTCAGTCATTGATTCTCTGAAATCTGAACATGATGTTGATCTCATACAAAATGTCACAGCATATTCTTTGTTCCCAATGGATTCGTTCTATTTATTTTCAGGTGTGTGGAGGAGGACCTAGAATGTCCCTATGGCATCTCCGGTCAATGACAACCACCACAGTGTTCGATACACCGAATGTGTGTCAAAAGACAGTGCAGTTTTATGAAGACACAGTATGGTGGTTTTTCATATACAGATGTGATACAAACTTCCAAGATAAATTTACATGTGATATTGAGATTTGACTTTTATAGAAAATATTTTCTTTTTGTGTGTTTTTCCGATAGATTATATCCGCTGGGACTGACCATTGTGTAAACCACTGGTATATCAATGGTGACCAGAAAGCCAAGGTGCCCTGTACCCCAAATTCTGTGTTCAATGTGTGCATCAACAAAAATGATGATAAATATAAGGTATAACAGTCTTGTATACCAAACGTTTTATAACTACTGTATAGGTGGAATTTTTAATGAGACAGAAATTTAGCGATTTTTCCATAAAAATGGATATATATATATATATATATATATATATATATTTAATTTAGCATAGCTTTTATAATTTCAGGAAAGGGATCTATTACCTTAATATGGAATAAATTGTTAGAGATATTCAATTTTAGCAATCTCATTACTGTCACTAATAATGCCAAAATTAAATCCTTGATAAAAATTCTGCTTATATTGTATATTCTCAGTTATCCATGCTGATCCTTTTCAAATGCAGTATTAAATCTTTCTTTGATCTTGCAGGTGCTCTGTGCTAGTGGTAGCAGTTACAAGATAGATGTGTGTACAAACTTCGGATATACAGCTTTTTCATTCTCTCTCACCCCAGATTAGTGAGATACTGATCATTTTAACCAATCTGAACACCTTGAGAAGTCATTAGTAGGTGATTTGTTTTATGTGCAACTCAAATTTTATGATGAAATTTAAAACGTTGACTTGAATGTTTTGAATATTTCGTATGATAGATGTGCTTCAGTGTTGCTGTTCCATCTTTATACAGATTTTTTCACACCTGGAATATGAATGGTATAAAATAAAACGAAAATGTGTGTCATTTGTTGTTGCTTAAGTGGTCAATGCAATCATCTCTTTCAGCATGAAAGAATAGGTTAAGGGTATAATGAACACGCTTTTAATCAAAGATCAGAGGGCATAGTGTTTCTGTCCTGTGTTTGTCTGTCTGTCCAAAACTCTAATATTGCTCATAACTTTTGAATGGTGAGTGATAGGGATATCATATGTGATTACCTTGTGACAAGACCTTTCCTTTGGTAATTTTTGACCTTGCAGTTTGACCTACTTTAAAGAAAACTTAAATTAAGTTATATCATATGAACCAATTAAGGTAGAGCTTTCATTTTTTTAATATTTAGATTCCTTATAATAAGATCTTTCATTTGTTGCCCTATTGTCACCACTGCACAGAGTTTCACAATCTCATCTCATATATATACTTATGTTTATCAAGGGAAAGAAACTTTCGAGTGACCTTTTTACCTCAAAACAATACACCTTTAGTGATTTTCACCTTGCAGCAGTACATTGCTAGTGATTTTCACCTAAAAATAATACACTGCTAATAAATTTTACCTCACAAAAATACACTGCTAGTGATGTTCACTTCACAGCAATATGCTGCAGTTAATTTTCTCCTAACAGCATGTGACAGCAACGTATTGCTACTGATTTTCACCTTGCAGCAATATGTACACTGCTGGTGATTTTCACCTCACAGTAATACACTGCTATTGATTCGAACCCGCGCCGACTAGAGGTGAGAGACCTTGTGATTTTGAGCAGATGCTCTAATCACTTGGCCACGGAGGCCCCCTAGTGTTGTTCACCCCACAAAAATACACTAATAGTAATTTTTACCTCACAGCAATACAGTACTAGTGATTTTCACTAAATAAAATAAACGTTTAGTAACTTTTACTTCACAACAATACACTACAAGTGATTTTGACCTCGCAGCAATGCAATGCTAGTGATTATCACCTAGCAACAATACACAGGCATTAAATTTCGTCTCGAAGCAATAAACTGCTTGTGATTTTCGCGTTTAGAAGGGGGACAAACTAATTCAGCATGTTTGCAAGTATGCATATATATGCATGTTTTAGAAACATTTAAAAACAAGGAGATCTTCAGATATGACACTGTAATATTTATTACTAAATTAGGTTGACTTTGAGTATTATTACATCATCTTGCATATTAGAATGTTACTCTGTACTACTAATCATCATGTAAAACATACAAGAATAAATTTGAAACCCCCCCCCCTCCCCCAGTTAAGCGATTTCTGTATCTAAATCATACCTAATTGGCATACAGAACAACAAACTAGTTTATAGATTTCTCAAGGAAAAAGCACGTGGACCATAATGCGATTTCTGCCAGGGTTATCATAAACATTAAAGGATGCCGCGTCAAAATAGAACCTTCATAAATTACATGTACAAACAGCAGCAGGGATTGCAAATATACCCGTAAAACTGTCGAAAACAACATCAAGCGAGTCAGGAGTGAAGCCTGAAATGTATGACGCTGTTCATTTCTATGGAGATAAGGAAATATTTGCTATGGTAGAATAAGATATGAATGACATTATTATTGCATCCTCTTTCTTGAACTTTTGTTTGAAAATATGAAAAGCTTGATTTTGCCTCGGTTTGCCCAATTAGCATGCAGTGGAGCGATAACAAAATATGGTGGGTATTCAATTTATTAGCTGGAACTCTCAAGTTCAAATCCATCTTGGCTACCTCTCTCGCCAAGTCCTCAACATTGGATGTGAAAATCGCGGTTATGGGTTTTGTTTTTTGTTTTCCTCTCGATTGGATCTTGGAGACGGGCGCTAGCTCGATAGAAATCCCCTACTCCATTGGTTTGAGTCCCAAGCGTACGTACAAGAAGGTATACGAAGAAATACTCGTGCTAGCTTTCTCAAAGGTTTTGTTTGTTTGTTTGTTTTATTTATAGTCGCCTGAGCAATTTTTCAGCTATCCGGCGACTGTCACTATTACCGGTGACGGGGCTGCAAATTTAGACCTATGCTTAGCACTAATGGCTTTTAGCAGTGAGGGTTCTTTTACGTGCCACACCTGCTGCGACACGGGACCTCCGTTTATAAGGTCCCATCCGAAAGACCCGTGACTCTTACTTCGTAATGCCGAGCTCTTGGCGAAGGAGCAATCACTACCTATTTTAACGTCTTAGGTTTGACGCGGCCGGCCCGAGCGGGGCTCGAACTCACGACCTTCCGTTCACGAGGCGAGAGCTCTACCACAAAGGTAATCACGATTATTGTGCAAAGACAGGAAAATTAGACAATGACATTTTAGGTAGGTTGCGCTGTAACAATTCCTTCCTGAATTTGGGTAGGTTGCGCTGTGACGACTTCTTCGAGATTGTGAGTTGTGGGTTGCTGTGTCACTGTTGTGCTGGAATTTCTTTGCACAGAAACCTCGCTTTCACATCGGTTGTCTTGACAACAACACCGGCACGTTCTTCTGCCAGAACAATGGTTGCAGCATTTACAGTCACAACCTTCATAGCCATAGGAAGGCCACATACACCAGGGTTCGCACGAGCAACAGTGACACAGCATCCAGTAACCACAGTGCCGAGCACAGCACTGGCATTGACAAAGATCGCATTGATCGTCTTCACACCCGCCGTTGTCATCACAGTCTATTTCACATATCGGGATTTTGCACCAAATATTACGACAGTCAAAGCAGCAGTCTCTCACACAAAATCCGCAACATGTGCAACAACTTTCGCAACAAGTCCCCTCCCAAGAGTCTCTCCATTTGCCACAATTATGGTCATCACATATACATGGGGAACAGCAATTGCATTCTCCACAAGAAGGACAGTTCTCGGTGCTGCAGCTGCAACAGCCACATTCACAATCTAGAATTCCGCAGTCACAACCATTGCAATCTACACCCCCACAGTCGCATCCTCCACAGTCGCACCCCCCACAATCGCACCCTCCAAAATCAAACCCTCCGTCACACATTTAAGAGTATCCTGTGTTTTGCATTAGTCCATGTCTGAAAGTCAACAAATTCTTAATTATAACTTTCATAAATAATATTTTCACATTGTATAATTTGTATAGTCACAGCATGGATACCAGTGTCTTATGAGTAAGGTGAGTGTTGTTACCTGTGTATGAGTAAGGTGAGCGTTGTTACCTGTGTATGAGTAAGATGAGTGTTGTTACCTGTGTATGAGTAAGATGAGTGTTGTTACCTGTGTATGAGTAAGGTGAGTGTTGTTACCTGTGTATGAGTAAGGTGAGCGTTGTTACCTGTGTATGAGTAAGGTGAGTGTTGTTACCTGTGTATGAGTAAGGTGAGCGTTGTTACCTGTGTATGAGTAAGGTGAGCGTTGTTACCTGTGTATGAGTAAGATGAGTGTTGTTACCTGTGTATGAGTAAGATGAGTGTTGTTACCTGTGTATGAGTAAGATGAGCGTTGTTACCTGTGCATGAGTAAGGTGAGCGTTGTTACCTCTGTATGAGTAAGATGAGTGCTGTTACCTATGTAGGTGTAAGGTATGCGTTGTTACCTCGTTTGTTACATTCTCTCTAAGTCTGTTTTAAATAGTAAATAATATTGAATGTAATTGTAACTTCTTCAAGGGAAAGAGAAGACTTTTAATATAGAGTCAGAAGAAGGCAAACGACTTGCTGACTAACCATTGTTTTGTAACAAATCAAATGCTTTTTCTTTATAAACGAAGATGTTCGAAATACAGATTCACACAAAAATAGGATTCAAATACAGATTGATACAAAAATAGGACAGAAACAAACATCAGAGCTGTATACTTACAGGTCTGTGGTTCTCTGTGTATCACTAGTTTGTTGTGGAGTCACTACCAACAGTTTAAATGCCGGCCTTAATTTAAAGTTTAAGCAGTTTATTGATATAGCTAAATTGTAAACAATAAATACAAGTAAATAATTGCAGTTCAGTTATTAGGAAAACACTTCCATATATTTTTATTTTAGATTTTAATTTATTTGAAATTCAAATTTTGAATTTTGTGCTTTTGGCACTACATTATGTTAGGGGAGAGAATGTGTGTGTGTGAATTGGATGGAATTCAATACTACTCAAAGTAGATCAACCATTTAAAAAATGACGGACACATTTTCGTATGTGTGAATGGCGTCAAATGGAAATAAGGGCACAGCAATTAGTGGACTGTTATTAAAATGCATACCACAGGACTTTATTGACCCAGTCAGACGTGTACGGAGACCCATAATTGCAAGCCATATACCATATGTACATATATTTAAAAACAGAAGGAAAGAAAAATATTAGAAAACGAAGACTCTGGGGCGCGTAGCTGTGTGTTCGCAAATACGCACGTGCTTCTGCTTCATTTTGAAAAAAAAATAACAAAATAATATTAAAAACAAACAAACAAACAAACAAAAAAAAAAAC
Source organism: Ostrea denselamellosa (assembly GCA_024699665.1). Classification (NCBI taxonomy): domain Eukaryota; kingdom Metazoa; phylum Mollusca; class Bivalvia; order Ostreida; family Ostreidae; genus Ostrea; species Ostrea denselamellosa. The sequence goes on from JAMZEH010000055.1 coordinate 22,452,551, forward strand.
AAAAAAAAAAAGTAACCAAAAAAAAACCCAAACAAACAAAAAGGTAAAGAAATATAAGTGAAACCCTTATTTGAAATAAATATAATAACTTAAACAAATAAAACATTGATATACAGGTATTAACTGTAATTCATTGTATGCGTCCCATTGATTGATTTGGATATTTAATTTTTATATTCCTTTGCCAACATTAGTTATATATATATATATATATATAATATATATATATATATATATATATATATATATATATATATATATATATATACACGTAAGAAAATACGGAAGATGTTGATTCTGGTACACTGTGCCTTGAAGTAATGTCCACGACTATGCATCATTTTTTTCAGTGCATCAAGGACAATTCCCCGAGGATAACTTCATTTGCTTACACTTCAATTCACTATACTTTGCTTTAAGATGAAAACGGAGATTTCAGATAAATGTTTTGTAAACTGAAATATTACTGGCCTACAGGGGTTTAGCCCCCTGTATCCATAAAAAAAAGGGGGGGGGGGTGCTTAAGGCAGCCTCTAAATCCCCTTCCTTAATTTGCATTCACATTAATTATCCCTTACTACGTCTCAGGAAATTATTACATTATAAATAAAGAAAGAAATTTATGTAACGAAACTGACTTGCTATTAAGATTATTCAATGAATAATAAAAATTACTCTATAAAAACTAAATTATAAAAAGGAAAAAGTACAAAAAGGAAACATTAAAGTAGAAAAATATTGAAAAATACATCAGGAACGTTACCACAAAACCAGAAGATTCGGACCAGCTAGAACTGAAATACTTTGACACACACATTCTCCTCATACATTCAACCTACCCAGGTGCATCTAAAGCCGAAGACCTTCCATCTCCAAATTCGTTACTGAACCACGGACCGTCAAGCCTCCAAATGTAACGGGGGGGGGGGGGGGGGGGGGGGGGAATGACTGAACGTGCCTGGTCGTCAGATCACATGATCATCAAAAGAGCCTGACCTTTAAGCTTGTGGTAACTTCAACACTTAGGACCCAGGTTCTGTCCCCCGTTACGTCAGGCTCTTTCCTATTGCATCTTATTTTTAGCGCCTACAGAGTTTAAGGAGAAGAGGTAGAAAAGCTTCAGTGTTCATTGGTGGAGGAAAACAAATTCAAGGCCTTAACAATTCTTGCTAGAAACACCTTTTTTCCAAAAAATTATAAGAACGAAAACGACATTTATGTTTTTGTAAGTAAAATGAAAAGAACACATTTTATTGTAATGAATTTAATTTATTCCCATGGTTTCTCAATTTACCCCAAAACAGTGGGGGAAAATTTGCATACAGTTATATAGTGAGGGGTGGTGTATCAACTTTTGAACATCATAGAAAATTTACAAGTCTCTCTCTCTCTCTCTCTCTCTCTCTCTCTCTCTCTCTCTCTCTCTCCAATACTAAAAGTCAAGAAATACAAAACTCGAATTAATTACATTTCACTAAGCGCTTTCGGCTTTAATGCCTCTTCAGACAGTTATAAAATGAAATTTAATTGCTTAGTAACGTCAACATATGATGAGGTAATTAATTGTCAATATATATATATATATATATATATATATATATATATATATATATATAACCATACATCCATTCCATTCATTTATTTGTTTGTAACAAGGGTTCTTCAGTGATTTTCATTTTCACGAGCAAATTCAATAAAAAGACACGTCATTGGATGAGAAAAACCATTAGATACGTCGGGGTCAAAAGGTCAAAGGAGCTCTCAAAGAAGCATAACGCGTAACACATCTTTCAGTTTCCACTACCTTGATCTTTGACCCATTTCAATCCAAACGGGACAGCTCAGTTTGTTCCAGAAATTGTATGTTGATGCAAATTCCTTGATCGAAAAAGATTACGATTATAGTTGCACAAAGTAATCATAATTAAATGGGGAAAAAATGGCATGAAGTGTTTAATATCACTTTAGATTTGAACTGCTCACAGGCTTGGTTTATCCTTTAAGCACCGGTATAGTTTGGGTTTCGCTAAAGTGCCAAGCTTTGGGTAAATCAACAAACATCTACGTGAAATGATGATTAAAATGATTGCAAGAGAACATAGCAGGACTTGGTTAACCAATATTACGTCTTGCAACAAGTTCAAACAATTCATTTAATTAATGTTTTGTGGACTAGTTTTCTGGAATGATTTGGAATTTTTCAACGTGGATAAATAAAAAGCTGCTGTATAACCTCCTATAGCACTTCATTTAATTCTTCATTAATGATATCATGATATCGCAGTAGCCGCAGATAAATGTATTTGTGCCAAATAAAAAAAATACATTTCTCCTTTTTGTTTAGATTGACTAGATGTGGTTTCTATTATCGTATGCATGGGGTTTAGCTCTTGTATTGTTTCTGCTGGCAGTAAAGAGTCCAGTTCTGCTGACAGTAAAGAGTTCAGTTTTATTGTAGTGTTTATATTCACAGTATAGAGTTCAGTTTTATTGTAATGTTTCTGTTGACAGTATAGAGTTCAGTTTTATTGCAGTGTTGCTGTTGACAGTATAGAGATCAGTTTTATTGTAGAGTTTTTGTTGACAGTATAAAGTTCAGTTTTATTGTGTTGTTTCTATTGACAGTATAGAGTTCCGCTTTATTGTAGCGTGTCTATTGACAGTATAGTGTTCAGTTATATCGCAGTGTTTCTGCTAACCATATAGAGTTCAGTTTCATTGTTGTGTTTCCGTGGACAGTAGAGAGATAAGTTTTATCGTGTTGTTTCTGTTGACAGTATGGAGTCCGGTTTTATTGTAGTATTTCTGTTAACAGTAGAGAGTTCAGTTTTATTGTATTGATTCTGTTGATAGTATAGAGTTCCGTTTTATTGTAGAGTTTCTGTTGACAGTATAATTTTCAGGTTTATTATATTGTTTATGTTGATAGTATAGAGATCAGTGTTATTGTAGTGTTTATGTTTACAGTATAGAGTTCAGTGTTATTGTAGTGTTTATGTTTACAGTATAGAGTTCAGTTTTATTGTAGTGTTTATGTTTACAGTATAGAGTTTAGTTTTATTGTAGTGTTTATGTTGACAGTATAGAGTTCAGTTTTATTGTAGTGTTTATGTTTACAGTATAGATTTCAGTTTTATTGCTGTGTTTCTGCAGACAGTATAGAGTTCAGTGTCATTTTAGTGTTTCTGTTGACAGTAGAGAGATAAGTTTTATCGTGTTGTTTCTGTTGACAGTATAGAGTTTAGTTTTATTGTAGTGTTTATGTTTACAGTATAGAGTTCAGTTTTATTGTAGTGTTTATGTTTACAGTATAGAGTTCAGTTTTATTGTAGTGTTTATGTTTACAGTATAGAGTTCAGTTTTATTGTAGTGTTTATGTTTACAGTATAGAGTTCAGTTTTATTGTAGTGTTTATGTTGACAGTATAGATTTCAGTTTTATTGTAGTGTTTATGTTGACAGTATAGAGTTCAGATTTATTGTAGTGTTTATGTTGACAGTATAGAGTTCAGTTTTATTGTAGTGTTTATGTTGACAGTATAGAGTTCAGTTTTATTGTAGTGTTTATGTTGACAGTATAGAGTTCAGTTTTATTGTAGTGTTTATGTTGACAGTATAGAGTTCAGTTTTATTGTAGTGTTTATGTTTACAGTATAGAGTTCAGTTTTATTGTAGTGTTTATGTTGACAGTAGAGAGATCAGTTTTATCGTGTTCTTTCTATTGACAGTAGAGAATTCAGTTTTAATGTTGAGTTTCTGGTGCCAGTAGAGATTTTAGTTAATTCTAGTGAAAGGTAAAGATTCATCAGTGCCAGTTCAATCAATCTGGTTTTTTTCCGGGTTTTTTTTTTCGTTTTTTTTTTCATATTATTGCGCATATAACAGATGATGCGTTTTAACCCAGATAATGATCTTTCTGCCTCGCATGTTGTGGTTGTGAAAACACCGCCAATGTGGAGAAGAATTTTAACGTTCGGGTGAACGTCTCCATCGACATAGTTGAAAAGATTGAACAGATAGCAGAGCTTATCTGAAGTTTCTTTGTTCAAGTCTACGCAATGCTGTCTCCAGTCTTTGAGTTCTTTTTCCAAGTCCTTTACAAGAAGACAAGCCCGGTCGTTTCCACAGAATTGTAGTTCTGAGGACGGTTTGGACAACACTTCTTGTGAAATATTTGTCACACTGACAAGCAACAAAGGGCATCTAATATGACCTGACCCTATCTCTGAAACCTTGCATTCAATTTCGTGAGGAAAAAGTCCAGAAGTGGATAATAATCTCTCTAAGCATGACTCGAATTCGGCATCAACCTCTTTACGAATTTCTTTGATCCTGTCCAAATGTTCTTTAGTTAAGTTGCTAGCAGTGGATATTTCATGATCTCTTTTCCGACGTCTAACAGTCAGAGGTTTTATTGTATCAAGGTCATACTTGCAAACACAAATGTTATCAAAACACAAAGAAGGACGTCATCGAAATCAAAAGCCCCTGTGCGTTCATTTTAATTTGCATGCTCCAAGACTAGTCTTCACTGGTACTTTCATCAAAGTTTTGATTGAGTATGTATTGCAGACATTATTTTGTCGACGTACTTGTATTGTAAATTACATCCAAGTAGATACGACGCTCAACCCACCTAGTCTTACAGAATCCATGTAATTTCCTTCGTGAAAATTCTGCAGACTTGTCATTATCTATAATAGTCACCAGAAACCCCTGCCGTGTAGGAAAACTGTCAAAGAAAAATGAACTATGAATTAAAGACATCTATCATGTTCCTCACAAGGGGTAATTTGCATGCTGAAGCGATGCTCAGATTGATAGGCGACTAAATGGGGCGGGCCTTCGGATGAGACGGCAAAAACCAGTGCTGCGTGTCACAGCAGGTGTGGCACGATAAAGATCACTCCCTGCTCAAAGGTCATTTCCTGTGAAGGGCTGCAAAGTTTAGCCCTATGCTCGGCGCTTATAGCATTTGAGCAGGGGGGGGGGGGGGGGGGTCTTTATCGTGTTACACCTGCTTTGATGCGGGGCCTCGGTTATTGCAGTCTCATCCGAAGGACCGCCCTCTAGTTGCGTCTTACGACAGCAAGGGGTTCTGAGGGCCTATTCTAATCCGGATCCCTAAGGGACTGTTTTCCAACGGGCATTCTGATAGGCAGTAAAAGGCTGCGTAACAAATGTATTTTGATGGTGGAAATCTCCTTGAGGAAACATAACACAAAACTTACAAGGAATTCCATTTAACAGTTTGCTGAAGCTCAAACAAAAAAAAAAACCTGATTCATCCAAGAAGGCTGAAATGATAGTCCTTTGTGTTTACACGTATTCTTTGTCTGAACAAGGCTTTTTGTAACTTTGCAACGCAATCTGGTCGGGGTTGATTCTTAACAGAACTTCCTTTTCAATTGATGACATTGTGTTTATAACTTCATTGCACCTGTTACAATTTTACCAAGATTACAAAAATTCAAGTGATGGTCAGAAGATTCTCCATCTTTATCTTATATCGTTTGGTTTCTGAATTGTTTGTCACTCTACTGAATACTTCTCTTTTCATTCTACAAATTCATGGAAATTTCCAGAGTATCATCTGAATCTATGCCAAGGTTTGACTTTATATGGGCAGGCTCCTTTATTTCATCGGATTCAATGGGAGAAATAGTGAAACAAACCACAAAATGAGTTGGTGGTAAATGGTTTGGGTTGCTGTTTTTCAGTGTGTGACCACATATTATAGATAGGGGGACCTGGACGTACTTTGTCATCCATGAGTGGCTTTATATCGTGAAGAATATTTCTGTTGACGGCAACATTTTGTGCTGTTGGGTAAAAGCTATATATTGGATGATTCAGTGCATTTGCTGCTACAAAAAATATATCGAAGAACAATATTCCGGAGATTTTGATAGAGTTCAGAGTTTTATTCCGAATCGACTTAAGAAAAATCTCTGCTAAAAGTGAGGTGTCCGACACAGACGACTCCAAAACATCTGTATATTTGTGGGATGAGAACGCATGTTGTAAATGCCTGTGATGCATTCTTTCTGGATTTTATTTTACAAGTTCTGATACGGTCATGACATGAATTTCAAAATGTCTTACTTCATGTCCAAAAATGATTTTTGATAGAGCCCTATAGAAGCAGTTTCCATTTTCACGGTGCATATATCAACAGGGACATCCTTTGGGTAAAGCGCCTCAACAGTTGTGTCTACCTTAGCGTCTTGAGGCAATATAGCAGACATTTTTACAGTCAGATAAGTAAAGTCTTTGTAGGAACCTTAAATACCGTATACATGGAACTGCAATTTTTGCCAACCTTTCGCCGAGTACTGCTTTCAGTTAGAAGACATGCAGGAGATCAGCCCCTTTTACCCATGATATCTATAACATTTATATATAGTTATATGCTTCTCATGCATCGCTTTTGTTCTAGTCAATACACGTAACTTGTGGAGATAGAAGAAACCATTTCACAGTCATTATCTGAGCAGCATGAATTGTGGACGCATTTTTAGTTCCTTATCTTGAAATTTAATTTCATATTTGTCAGTTTACTTTTAACAATGCAATTACTTTATAATAAATGCGTTTACTTACAACTAATTTCTTTGGAAATAATATTTTAAAAAGTCATTGGTGCAAGAAATACAAATTATGAAAATGAAATTCAAGAAATGAACTGTCCTTACTGAAATGTAGTCCTACTGCTTAAAAACCTGATCAGGGTATAGAGTATTGTCTTCAAGGTGTACAATTTTAAATGCAATTTTGATATAGTTAGCATTAACTGTCCTTCCTCAGTATTTACAGATAAATCCTTGTATGAAGGTCCTTACCTGATGCTTAGATAATGGCAACGGGACATAAAACCTCAATTGACCCAACCCCATTCTTTTCTAATCTGTAAACCTTCGCCCTGCATTTTTGGCTTAAAATATCGCCAATGCACACATTTCCCCCTTGGAATGAACTGCATCTATTCTGGAGTATCTCTCCCACAACAGTACTATTTCTCAATGATGTTCTTGAAAGGTAAACATGAAATTTTAGGCTCAAAATGCAAATTTGAAAAATTTAGAAATATATACGGTTAAAATAACAAATGAACATTTATTTCAAAAGTGAATTTTCCCGGGAAATCGTTCTCTCCTATAGGTCAATTCTTTTGATATTTCGAATGCTTTTTTGTTTGTTTGTTTTACGTCCCGTCAAGAATTTTTCACTCATATTAAGACGTCACCAGTTGTAGGTGAAGTACCACAAATTTAGACCTATGCTTAGCGCTCAGGGCCGTAGCAGTGAGGGTTCTTTAACGTGCCAACGCCTACGACACGGGACCTCCGTTTTTAAGGTCATATCCGAAAGACCCGTGATTCTCACTTCTAAATGCCGAGCGTTTTGGCGAAGGAGCAATCACTACCTTTTTTTCGTCTTAGGTTTAACGCGGCCATGGCACGAACGGGGCTCGAACTCACGACCTCCAGGTTACGAAGCGAACTCTCTAACCAGTGAGCTACCGCGAATGCATCCTTTATTCGTTATAATATCTATAATTTTGTGATCTGGTTCTGACCACATTCCTGAGTAAGTGCACAAATATAATAACTCTTAAAATAAATCATTAATATCGTGATGTTATATACTTTGCAAATTTCAGAGGGGTTCAGACCCCCACCCCCTCTAGATCCAGGCGTGATGTATCTCTTTGGCAGTGGACTTTATTTTTCAAAATTGTTTCTGTTGGCAGAAGAGATCAATTTTAATGTATTGTTTCTGTTGGCATATAGAACTGTTTCCTTTTGTTTTGAATTATCAGTCCTCGTGTTCACAATATTAGGAATTGAGCTATAAAGGATAAAAAAATCGTGCTGTTGTCTACAAACAAACATGGCGATGCACAGAAAAAACTGACCCTCTTCTATATATGTGTAGTTTTGTTGAACTGTGTATTCAGAGCAGAGGAGATAATTACATTGCTTTAATATACAACAATATAATAACGCATTAATTTATTAGCATTAAACTGACTATTTGAAATATCTTTCAAAATAGAACCTACAATATCGCCGTTTACATTCGCAAAAAAAACAAAAAAAAAAACAAACAAACAAACAAACAAAAAAAAACCAAAACAAAAAAAAAAAAAACCAAAAAACCAAAAAAAAAAAACCAAACAAAAACAACAACAACAAATAAAAAAAAAAACAACAAAAAAAACCCACCAAACAAACAAAAAACAAAACAAAAAAACCCCCCACACATGCATTCCGATTCGGTAGCTGCCATGACGTCACGAAGTGACCTGATTCAAAGCTGTATAGGAAATCTATTGGTTATAGTTATGTTTCTAAGCAATAATAGAATAGAAATAAAGGTCGGTCTAAAGATGTTCAAATATAAAAGCCTCAAAACAACATTTCTCGACCTCGGGGGTTATCCTGTAACATCTGCAAAACGCTATAGGTCAAGGTCATATTTATCGCAGTTAGGAGACCTTAATATAAACTTTTATAATTTTCAATGAGTCACTGTCAAAGTAGGGTATATATGCATTGAATACACGTTTTGTACATGTGCAATCACTTGGTTTTGTTTATATATATGTATTGTGTGTGCATTAAAATCAGTCAAGTGTTCCACTTATGAATGTCTGGAAATCTCGGGACAGATAGTACGATCTTTTTCAAAGGGCATAACTTTAACTTGAACCTCCAGTGTATAGTTTCCAAGTAACTACTTGTAAATTTGTGGTGAACTCGCTCCCGACCTGGACTAGTACCACTACGTGTACTTTGCTTCACACTTTTGAAAATACATATCGACTCATTATATTACTGAGGAACTGACAAATGTTAATTCTATTAACACTCTGTGTATCTATTAACACTCTGTGTATCTATTAATACTCTGCGTATCTATTAATACTCTGTATATCTATTAACACTCTGTGTATCTATTAATACTCTGTGTATCTATTAATACTCTGTATATCTATTAACACTCCGTCTATCTATTAATACTCTGTGTATCTATTAATACTCTGTATATCTATTAATATTCTGTGTTTTCTCTTAATGCTATATGTATTGATTAATGCTCTGTGTATCTAATAGTACTCTGTGTATCTATTAATAATCTGTGTATCTATTAATAATCTGTGTATCTATTGATACTCCGTGTATCCATTAACACTCTGTGTATCTATTTATACTGTGTTTGTTTTATTAATACTCTGTGTATCTATTTATACTCTGTATATCTATTTATACTCTGCACATCTATTAATACTCCGTGTATTCTATTAATACTCTGTTTATTCCGTTAACACCCTGTATATTCTATATGTACTCTGTGTATTCTTTTTAATACTCCATTCAATCTGTTAATGATCTCTGTATTCTATTATATCAATGTCTGTATATAAAAGAGAAATAATACGCTCTATGGTGTGTCATCGTCCTACCCAAAAGGTCATTCAGCAATATCGGTATCAAGGTAAGGGGGCGTAGAAAGACCAAGGATTAAGAATTTTATTTGAATTTGGAAATTTTTTTTAATGACTATTGTGAACGAGTCCCGCCATAAGAATTAGCCCCGTTAAGACACATCTACTTTATTTCAATAAAAAACAAAATAAGTTTAACTTTTCGAATCATATGCAATACATTAAAAGAAAAAATATCCATGCATTGCTTAAGTTTGGACCGAAAATTCCGCGAGAAAACAGATGCATGTTATATACTGTTTTTCTAGAAATCTATCGAACTAAACAAATGAGAGTAGTTTTTTGCTTGGCGATCTTCTTAAAATAACTGCATACATTGTTTTTGTTTAAATTTGAGAAAGCGAAAATCGCACACAAAACAAAGAAAAGCAAGCCTGTTCATGATAAATACTAGGACTTTATTTCGATAAATGGAAAGTGTTACACAGAGACATTTCTATTTTATAGTAGTTTGATATACGGTTGAGTTATTCGAAGAAGCCCTCATATTGTGTGTAATGGGGCCCTGTACGGCTCAGTGAAGGAACAGATCTACACTCGTCTTCTTTATTCTAATGAAATGTTCACAATTATATATATTAATATATATATATGTATATACCATTGACAACTTAACACTTAATGATCAAGTAGCTGTCACAAAATCACGTGACGTACGTAGAATATCAAGCTAAAATTCAATTTGACCACATGACCAAGAAAAAAAATCACGTGATCCCAAAAGTTGATAAAATATCAACTTTGTTTTACATGTCAACACATAGCGATAAAACATATATTGAAATTATTTCAATATGAAGCCGATTTTAGGAATTTATCCAAGCTAAACGTTGAAATCATTTCAATGCGACAAAGACATTAAAAATCTACCCATTACATCTCATTGGCTTCAAAGAAATTAAGTTATTCTCGACACGGTCATTTTTTATGACAAACAACACCAATATAAATATCAGCTTAAATATATATTCATATCCAGATTTATCTGTGAACTGTGTGTTACATAGAGTCAAAAATTATTCAGAAAACTGACTTAGATTAATCACAGATTGATAAATGATTCAAAGAACACAGTACTCCTAATTAACTATGAGTTTCAAAGAAAAACCTGCTATCTCCAACAGAGGTAATAAAAAATATTGCACCCACCCCACATATATGTATAATACAGATAATTCATACCTATTGTGTTGTTCTACCATCTCACTCACCATATAGATTGAATAAAGGGTATATTAGGATCAGTCAATATATGTGTTTTGAAACACACAGTACACTAAAATAATTTATAAACATAACTATGATGTACAATCAATAATAGGAAATGGAAGCGAATCCATTTTCTGTTTTACCACAGCACTTTTATAAACACATGACACAATATAATCAATTCAGCCAGCAAGAGTAATGTTGGTTTGCCATTTCACAGAAGATTGTATAATGGAGTCTTTACAGAGACAAAGAATCCACAACAGCAGAAATTTGCGAAATAGAAAACATACACCATAACCGTTTTTCAGTGATTATACGTCACTTCAAAAGGGTTAAATGTAAATCCAAAAACATGACCCTGTTGCTATAGTTACATGGTCCCAATATGCAAAAAAGCAACAGAGTACATGCCGTCACGCAGAGACCGGAAGTGGTTGGGATAAGCGTAAACTAATTACTAAGTAAATTCATGACAGATAATACACGTACTTCATATCACACATACGAGGAAATTGGAACGGGCGTCCACAGTTAAACTATTTGCCTCCTTTTTGCTTATAAATAACACAGACATTCACTATATGGCTAGACAGCAAGCAGAGGAAACGCATTCGTTCAAATATGATTGGACACTGGATGATCTACACAACGACGATACAAAGAATTGAAAGCAAACACTTGCGGTATTCGCTTCTCAGAAAAATGTCTATTTGAAAGTATTCTCAATAAGCCAGATCTTATATTTCAAAATAAATAATTGAAAATTGTCAGTTAGCCCATTAAATTTCAGTTACACCAAGAAGACAATGGTGGAAATTGTGTTATAAATAGACAATACAAGGAGTTACAGCCACAAAACCATTGATACGAATTACACCAAGTTGGATGTACAAGTGTCTTAGCCATGAATGAATCACGTTTTTTGACCTCTATGTTGACAAACATACTAAAGAAGGTACATAATCAAAGGCCCAGAGCATTGTAAAGTTACCATGGTTACAATTTCGTAGTCTACGGTGACTCAAAATGGTAAAACATTCTCTCCGCTGACGAGCCATGAAATGTCTCTCTCTTTCACTCAATTGAATAAACCTAACCTATCACTTTGTGAAAATTCTATCACTTACATTATGCATTCAATATTGTATGTGTGCATGCACATATTCATATGTTGTGAGCAGCAATACCGTTCAAATTTAAATTCTGCCAATATAAAGATCTGAGTGTACACTGGCAGTGAAAAAAAATGTCTGTGACACTCGCATCTAACATAATTGCACATGAATCAAGCCTTTGTGAGATTCATCAGGCATACGACAATCCCATATGTTCTCATGTATGGTCTTGCTTTTGTTGTGTGTAAGTGTTTTTACGTCCAAAAGGCGCGAAATTTTGGCTCCATCTAATACAAGCCACATCCACGCAGATTATTGGCTATAATGACGTCAGTAACGGCATCAAATACAAACTGGATGTTATTGGTATCTGTTGCGCATGTCTGGTGGCAGTATATCTCCTTCGTTGAACTTTTGTTCTTCGCTTCAAATTGGGCCTGAATGTAGGCAGCTGCCTCCTCGTACGTCTGGTTTCCTACCAAGAAAATGAAACATTTTTTTATGAACTTAAACCTTTAAATGTTTCAGATTGCCTTTTCAAAACCTATTATGCGTAATAAGGAAATCACGTGGATGGACATTCCTCGAAAAGACGGTCATAAAAATATGTCAAATCAGCACAAATATTGATATATCATTCCTATATTCCTTACAACATTACTGCAACACGTTATAAAATGCCGAAAATATAACTCGAATGCACACTGTCTTCTCTTCAAGTAAAAACTTAGTTTAAGAACCGAAGAGAAAAAAAATAACATCTGTTTCCTACGGTAACAAAATGGACTGGAGCAAGTCGTATCGTTCTTGAGAAATACAATACTCTTCAATTTGACTGGACAAAGCAGCAAGATAATCATTGTTATATTACAGTGCTCGCGTAGCGTAGTGCTTTATGCACTCACTTCTCACCACTGTGATCCGAGTTTGAGCCTTAGGATCGACAATGGTTTTGGTTGCTCACTCGGACACACGAGTTTCTAGCTCTGGGCACTCCATTTTCTTTTCACGTCAATTACTCCTCCGCGAAAATATCGGAGCTAACGGAAACGCTAATATAAGTCGTAAAATTCGTTAGCTGTCATGAAATAAAAAAGATTCAAAGTGTTTTGTAATATATATACTAGTTAATGGAGTTTGAATTTCAGAATGAATAAATGATTACAAATATATGTTGGCTGACGTCTGAAATAAACTTTAATTTACATTTAAAATAAGCATACAGTTTCAATTAAGATAAATCCTTTATTTTATCTATTTTTATTTTCTAAAAAATTGTTAACCTCTCATGCGGCATTACAAGAAACCGTAAAGACTGAATGCCAAATTCCTTTCCACGTTACTCAGAGCTTAATGGTTCTCTCTCTCTCTCTCTCTCTCTCTCTCTCTCTCTCTCTCTCTCTCTCTCTCCACATATATGCATATAGTAGTAGTAGCATAAGGTACAGTGTTCATCAACATCGTTTTTGTTTATGCATATACTTAGAATGTGTAATCAAATTCATGTTAATAAGAGAAAAAAATCTCAATGTTCAATTGATTAATGTGACGATTAGCTCCCGTTGTTATTTTGTTTCATTATATGGTCCTAAAATAGAAAATATAATGAAAATTTCTTAGGAAATATTGTTTGCATAGCTCTTCTTGGCATTTCTTACTAATCAATAATAATTAATGAAAGTGTCAAGTTAATTTAAAAACACCTTTGTTCTTAACTTGTTGACACACCTGAGAAACTGGCATTTATAGTTTGACAGCATAATACTTTAAGTACTTCTATGTCAACGCATAGATTGGAAATTACAACAGAGCATTTAGACAGTGTTGTATAATGCGTACATGTACGAGATACGTTTTTCTATACAAATAAAAAATGACCATTCTCACAAACGTTTAGCAGGTCTTAGATAATCTTTTATAGCACTGTCTACTCTTCGTTACTATGTTAACCTCAGTTACGTACTTTTCCATGTCTTTTTTGTTCATTGTTTTAGTTTGTCTCACATGTAGAGCGCTTTAGGACAATTGTGTCGATTATACAAAGGCGCTACTTAAATGTCCAGTAACAATACACAAAGTTAAATTACCGCGATAAAGAAATTTTTTATGAACAATGTACGTCCTAATTATATGATGACATCTGCATTTTTAATTATTGTTAAATTTTTTTTCTTGGATGTTCTCATACAGTTCCAGATACAACTTAACCAATACCACAACCACATTCATTTGAAGATTAAGCATTATGAATATAATATTTAAATTATTTCATACAAAATCGATTCGTAATATTCTCAATATTGTCGCAGTGCGGTTAGGTATGTATCATACATACTTAATATTGTTTCCTATGTAATTTGTAAGACGAGTTTTGATTGGTTAACAAGCCGGGGTGTAAATTTCCGAACATCCTGCTGATACCGGGAGTAAATTACGGAATAATGTCTCTCTATGTGCAAATAAAGAATGTACGTATAGTAAATAAATAAAACGATCTTCACAATTCCAGACTGCTAAATATTATCTGTCTTATTTCATTTAATCAGTAAACATGACGCTTTTATTTGGTTATAACACAGGAAACGAATTCGTTCTCCTGGTCCAGTCACAGTTGTACGGGGATTTAGGTCGGGTTGTATTCCTAACACCCTGGGGTCGCGGGATGTATGGAATATCACACGGAGTAAATCACCATACATTCCTGTAAGTCTCTAGATTATCATTATATATAATAATAATGTTATGATTAAGCTAGATGAAATACGGATTCATAAGATAAGTCATAAAATTATAAATAACCTAACCCTATAGGCTTTCGTAAGTATATAAATTTCGATTTATTCTGCTGTCATAAGTATAAAAGATTTGAATCATTTCATATTCATTTTGAAAAATTCATAATGTGACTGGTTTTGGAGATAAACCTTCAAAGTATTTTGTCAAACATTCACATTCAAAGCACCAAATAAAAGAGTCCATATTACTTTCTGTTACATAATCATTAATGATTTTGTTGAAAGAAAAAATGATCCTTTTGAATTGAAAAAAGGAAGTCATTTTCAGGTGCAAAAATTAAAGATCGCACCGCCAAGCGGAGTACCCTTCACAATTGGGCAAAATAATTCAAACGACATCGATTCTCCAAATATCCATTTTACACACGTACAAACACAATATTGGACGTGTTTGGTTCGCCTACACTATGTGCACTTCTCTGAAATCAAATGCAGTGGTACTCACTTTCGTGTGCATTGGTGTACAAATTTCTACACCCAGTCGGATGAGTGTGTTGACTGGCGGAGATCGAAATCCAACATTACGAATCAAGTCGAATCAGCAATTAAGATATGCTGGTTTTTGTGATTTTTTTCAAAAAGCAAATTGGTGTGTTTAGATTAACCACTTGCAATGATATCAAGAGCCCCGCAATACGGGATATATCCCCTCGCAATGAATTTCTACAAGTTTTTTCTATGACGCACAGTGACCTAGACCTTTGGACCCCATAATCACCCGGGTTCTTCCACTCTTGATATCAAAGCTACATGTGAAATATCAAATAAATCGAGCAAAAAATGTGTCCGGTAGAATGTCTAAAAGCTGAGCGTCACACACACACACACACACACACACACATACACACACACGCACGCGCACACACAACAATAAAATCATTTATTTGTCCGACATGCCATGTTGAAAATTCATGCACACCACACCCAAAAGACGACTTTTGGACTCCGTACTACACTAGTGTAGGCAAATCAAGTGCACCTATATATGCTTATGAATTCCGACATTTGCCTTGCTAAGGGATAATGATATTAAATACTGATATATAATAAAAGAAGACTGAACAGGTAAAAAAATTCCTGCAACTGTATTACATACTTCCAGAATTTGACTGTTAAAGCGATAATCCAAGCTACTGGATCTGAATATTTGCATTATCTTTGGGACTTACCGGTATATTCAGGAAAACATATAGTGAGGGAAGATTTCTTTATCTTCTCTTCAAACAGATCTTTCTTGTTGAGAAATAGGATGATTGAAGTATCCGTGAACCACTTGTTATTACAGATAGAATCAAATAATTTCAAACTCTCTTGCATTCGATTCTGAAAAAACAAGAGATGCAAAATTCTCACTATTGAGAAGTTTCTTAAACTCTTAATTTTCTAAGATCCATGTCGATTAGATTTGCATGTTGATGATTGGGGTTGATATTGGCATCATACAAAGTGATGCTTAAAACATGACATGCAAAGTATATATTATTTCTTTATATTGTCCTCCAATAAAGAGGACGATATTCATGATAATGGAAAAACAGCGTGATCAATCCCATGACACTAAAGAGTTAAATTACGTTTTATCAAAGATCATTGACTTATAAAGATGGGAATGTTTTCAGTTTTGCATGCAAAACTACCACTAGGTTTTATTTTCAATATTATACTGAAAGTCAGGAGCATTTTATAAATCGTATGAAAATATTTTCCACACCTCCAACTAACACATATTAATGTTCTAAAATTTAAAATTTGAAGAAATTGAATTTGTTTTATTCTAAACTTACGGTTGTTTCGTCTTCATGAAGAACTTGGTCATATTCACTCATAGCTACACAAAATATAATGGCCGTTACGTCCTCAAAACAGTGTATCCACTTCTTCCGTTCTGACCTCTGACCTCCCACATCAAATAATCTGTAACGAAAAATACAAATCGTGTACTGACCTCCCACATCAAATAATCTATAACGAAAAATACAAATCGTGTACTGAAGCACTCGGAACACAGACCTTGTCTGTGGCTTAATATTTAGGAATGAAGCTATTAATAAAAACATTCACTTAAAAACAGCCGCCATCATCGCTTTTTGTTCTACACACCCATACGTCAAACTACTTACAACATACTTCGTTGTTCTATGTGTATATAAATGCTGTACTTAGAATACGAAAAAGTTTTGCTTGAAATTTAAATTTTTAAAAGAGAAATTAACTTTCACAATGAGACACTAAATTCGTACTTGAAATATTTAAAAAAGAAATAAACATCCATAATGAAACACCAAAAATCTTACTTGAAATCTAAATTTTTAAAATAGAAATAAACTTCCATAATGAAACACCAGAAATCTTACTTGAAATTTAAATTTTTAAAAGAGAAATGAACTTCCACAATGCCGGTGGTCTTGACTCTGGTTCGTAATATATCTTGTTCTGTGGGCATGTAATCCTTGGCTCCTAAGCGATCTAAGTCATCTAGAAAACTGAAAGAAGAAATTTAGCTATAACATGTGTTGCAACGAAAGAACGGCAATTTTCTCTTAATATACGTCTAGCTATATCTAGAATACTCTGTGCAAAAATTGTGAAATGCGATACTGCAACTTTATTGAAAACCATGCTAGTATTTAGAACGACCACTACGCTTACGCAATGGGTGATAAAATTCCGAAGGAGAAATTTACTATAAAACTACAGCAATTATTATTATGTAAGCAGGGAGCTCCATTCTGAAAGACATAAGATAAAAATAAGTATCTTGAGTTTATTTTCTCCTGGTGACTCATTCTTCGATTAGAGAACACAAAACTGAAAGGCGGGTTACAGCGCCGATGTAATGCTCCTTTCTACAAGGTCCAAACATATGTTGATGCCGGCATTAAGGATATAAAGAAGAGAGTTGTTTCACGTCAGAAATAAATTATTTATTAAAGCTGTCTGGGAGATTTCCCAGCTCTCTCTCTCTATAATAAATTTCCGATACAGCAGGCACCGCGAAGAGCATTTTGCATTTTGTAGGAACAAGTGGTTGAACCGTAGCTTTCTAAAATTATCACTGTTCATTTAATTTTATGATAAACATATTTTTAAGAGTATTTCGTTTCTCTAACAAATCTAGATTGATTGATTTTTGTTTTCCGCCACACTCAACAATTTTTCAGTTATCTGGTGGCAAACTTTCTCACATACATCGGCGCGAGCGGGAATTGAACAGGGGCCGACTAGAGGTGAGAGGGCTGTAAATTTGAGCGCAATGCTATAACCACTCGGCCACGGAGGCCCCACAAATCTAGAAAAGAGATTGAACTGCAGTGCTTCCTGTTTACAGAAATCCACGGAAAACAAAACTTTGTATTATTTTCTTATTTGTGTTTAACATTTTTGAAGGAAGACTTTTAATACATCCAGTCTTCAGTATATTTGTCATATACTAAAGGAAAATTTGCATTTAAAAAGTCCTCGCTTTTATAGACCATGAGATGACTAGATATATTAATCAGCGCGCGCATGCACCCGCCCGCTTGTCCACCCCTCTCCTTTCCCCTCCACGCGTTGCAAGTCACAATCAGCTCACCCCGTGGGGCTCCGGGTTAGAATAGGTCCCCAGTACCCCTTGCTTGTCCGTAAGAGGCAATTGAATGGGGCGGTTCTTCGAATGAGACCGCAAAAACCGAGGTCCCGTGTCACAGCAGGTGTGGCACGATAAAGATCCCTCCCTGCTCAAAGGCCAAGAGCGTCGAGCATAGGCTTAAATTTTGCAGCCCTTCACCGGCAATGGTGACGTCTCCATATGAGTAAAAAATTCTCGAGCGGGACGTTAAACAATTTATAATCAATTAATCACAATCAGCTCACAAATAAGCGACATCAATATTTTTACCATGATAAGTAGCATTATCATCTCCTCATACATATTAGTACATGTAATAGTAATTGCTATTAAATATCATAGTATTGAATTTTCAGAAATATTTTTTCTCATTCTTGCAGAATCATATTTTTGGTACATACTATTTTGCAGAATCATTTAGCTGGTACTCGTTGGAGCGCCCAAAGCACTCTTGGACCCCAGTGTCCGTCCATAATCTCTTCATGGCCGCTGAGAGTTCCTCTGAGAACGGTTCTGTGTCTTCCATTCGAGATATAACATCCAAGACAATTTTTGCGTCTGACTGTAAATACCAAAAACAATAGGTATACTTTCTACGGCATAGAGTTTAACATTCGACACACATGTAATGAATTTGCGTTGTTTATTTATATGAACAAAATGTATATTGCACATATATACAACATACAGCCATATTTCTTCTACAATATCACCTCCTTCTATTGTCCACAAAATCATAACCAAATAAACTTTCCAAATATGACTGAATTCCTCCATTACAAGTACGCGTGTGCAGTATCTCCCGAGTTGTACTTGTAGCAAAAATAAAAAAACCCCAAAACAAACAAACAAACATGAAAACTGCCCCCTCAAATTTAGAAGATTCTACATGTACAACTCCTATAAGTCGCAATATCCTTTAGCAACATAGTATATTGTAAGACAGCTTTCCTGTGGGTGCTACTGATATCAGAACACATGCAATTTCACTGACCCTCTTCATTTAAAGAAGAAAATCATTAGAAATAAAACTATTGGTATAAAATACAAAAGAACTTACAATATGTAGTTAACAGGGAAAATACATAATCAATGACCCTGACCTTTTACAGTCTCTCTTGAAAATCAAGTCTTCGAACTTTATGCAAGGTTTCATTTCTTAATTCTAATATAAAATGAGAAATGAATGCAACTTAAAACTTGAGCACAATAAATTTCGGAAATTTCCTTCCTGTGACCTTGACCAATAACCTTGAATCTCTTAACAATCTATTAGGTATTTATACGCGGTATCATTCTTTCAAGTTTGATAAAAATCGATCACAGAGTTTATCAAGAGGACGATTTTTAATCCAAATCTTTTCCAGAAATGTACCTTTCATAAAGACCTAGGTTCTATTGATATCCAAGGGAACAGGTGAATGGTCAACGTAACTGAAACAGAGTCTCTGAGTCAAAAAGCCTTTGAGTACAATTTTTCATCTAACCTTTGCGAAACTTGCTGGTATAGACTTGGTTCCTGTTAGTTTTAACGATAAATGGTCAATGTCACTGGAAAGAAATTATGAAAGGGCTGTTTATGGTAAGGGGCTGTATCTGCCCTAAAAGTGGACAGTTGTGGTTTGATTTGAAAATCAAATGTACACTTGTATTTTGTGCAAGAATCCTACATCAACTCAGTTTGATATCAAAATGACGTAGAAATAAGAGCATCCCAAGTTTCAAGAACTCGTGCTTAATCTCTGTAAATCAGTTATGATACAATATGTTCAAAACAGTTGAGATTTTGACATTATAATCTTGACGTTTCGCTGCCATTTTCAGTACTTAGACAACATTGCTGATTTACATACTTTTTGTCTAGAAAGAAAAACAAGGAAACGCGTACAAGGACAAAGGAAGGGATTGTCTCCATTTCCTTGTAAATTGATTTTTGTAGTGTATTTTGTTTTTTAAAAGCACGTGTAAAGACACGATTTTGGTACGCTTACCTTAAGAGGTCAAGGGCACTGAAATGGAATCTACGAAATCCTCTGTGTTCTGAATTCAATTTGTAAAACTTGCAAGAATGCTATAATCAAACAATATTCCATATTCAATGGGAGTGTCCCGCAAGGATAAATGGACCTTTTAAAAACATAAATAGATATTAATTTATTTAAATCGTAAACGAAAGTAAGAATATATATATATATATATATATATATATATATATATATATATATATATATCGCTTGGGTTCGAATATACTAATAAAGAGTACTTGTTTTATAACTCCTTGATACATATGTAAGTAAAATAGTTCGTCATATGATGTACATATTGTACTTTCTAGTTTGTTTTTTTTTTTTTTTTACTTTTTTCTAAAACAAAAATTGTAAATCAACATTTTGTCTCGTATAAATATTTTGTTCTGAAAATCCTCTCATGGAAAGTACGCAAGCGCACATAGGCACGTGTCTGACTGTGTATCATTACGCTTGACATTAGTACATCTGGGAGTAGTCTCTGCTCAAAAACAAAACACTCATCAGAATGAATAGGACACTGGTTATCAATCTATCAATCTGATGGGTGTTATCAAG
Organism: Ostrea denselamellosa; assembly: GCA_024699665.1. Taxonomy (NCBI): domain Eukaryota; kingdom Metazoa; phylum Mollusca; class Bivalvia; order Ostreida; family Ostreidae; genus Ostrea; species Ostrea denselamellosa. The sequence continues at coordinate 22,473,378 of JAMZEH010000055.1, forward strand.
TCCACCGGGAAACAGTCAAATCAAAATTTATCAACAACAAGGAAAGGAACATTGCTATTCAAACATTTTGAATAAAAAGTTGAAAAAATAATAATCGGATATTATGTGAACCAGGAAATATTATGATACTGTCGATGTCTGGTAAATAGATGTGGGGAAGGAGACGTATTGTATTACAAAGTGGTGTGTGTTAAATTACACGTACACACGTACCGGTACTTAACACAATTAAAGGGCAAGTACAATCAACCAGAAGACTTAGTTTATATTTTTGTTCGAATAATTCAAATGAAGCAAAAGTGAAACGTAATATATATCTATCATTCAATAACCACATGTCAAATTTCAGATTCCCAATTTAACGTATTGCAGAGAAAAGTCCAGAAATAAAGTCCCCAAAAAGTCTGTGACGAAACTAAAACGTCACCTGTAAGCACATATAAATAAATCATATACCAAATTTCAGCTTCCAAAATTAAGGTAAGGTAAAAAAAAGAGTCCTGAAAACAAAATTTAACTCATTCAACATTCAAAGTAAGTCTTTCATTTTTTGTTAGAAAAGTTCAACCAATTTGATCTTTAATCTAAGTTCAAGTAGAGTAGAAAAAGCTTGGAAAACTTTATTCAGCAAAACGTCTAATAAATATCGTAAATATCAACTGTAACGAATCATGAGATCTCTATATCAAAGGATAATGAAAACACTTGTGGAAAACCAAGTCCAACAAAATGACGGACAAACTGACTGGCGGTCAGACGAAGAGGCCTTCGTGACTACGTGCTAGCTATGTAAACATCTTGAATTAACATTTAAATATTTTTCCTGTTTATTCCAATCTAGTAAAATCCCTCTTCTGACCCTGGCCTAGCCCTATGAATGTAAACTGAATCAAGGGATGCTTGCATATCAATATGACAATTCATACCTGTGTAGTACTAGAGAAATTTACAGATTTTCCCCACGCATTCTTATGTATAACTTATAACCCTTATTGTGGATGTACCCTTTAATGAGAAATAACACACCAAAGAAAACAGATATAGCAAATGATGATATTTAAACTTTTAAATTTCACGCATAAAGTAAAAAATGCGGCTTTAAATGAAAGCAACCTGAAAATAATTAAACTCCGATCTAGACTCGAACCCACCATCAACAGATGGCCTGAGCAGTCGGACTGAAAGATTTTCGCCATATATAAGTCATTTCCCTGCGGCTGATGATTGGTTTACTAGATACATTATATAACGAAGCGTTCATTTTCTGGTTCATTATACTTGTTTTGTGTCAAATTTGGTTGATATTGATCAAGTGGTTGTCGAGAAGTCGAAATACGAAAAGCTGAGAGAACTTTCAGCTCAGGCGAGCTAAAAGAGTTAATGAAAAACAATATCGCCAACGTGTTTAAAAAAAATAACAGTTTAACAAAAAAAACAAAAAACAAAAAAATCAAAATAATAATGAAAACTTTAGACAATCGTACCAAGATGAGTCGGGTTCAAATCTCGTCGAGTCGCGACATGGCACGCGACAAAGGGACAGCCGCACTTGTGTACCCCCGCAATATGAATGAAATAATTGCATAAAGCCTTACTAAAACTTTCAATGCCGACATTTCTCCTATGAATGTCATACCAACGATTAACTTTATATTCTTTTGTATTTGGCGTCATATATATATACATGCGGATACAGTCCACGCCCCATCCCCTGTGTATGCGCATGCGCACGGCAGCTCCTACCTGTAAATGAGGCCACCGTAATGAATGATTTCTTGTTACTATAGTAACCAATTGTCATTTCCCGCGCACTCTTAAGTGTGCCAAATATGCCTGGCTGTTCATTGATTTGTATATCAATAAATTTACGTAAGAAATTTCCAGCAGTCTGTAGCTAACAACTACTTTACTGTATTTGCTGGGCTTTTTACGCATGCTGCATGTTAACTGCAGTTTAAGAATTTTGTGCATACACAAAAAATTATACATACCAAAATTAATTAATGAAGTATTAAACAACATTTATATCACATTAATGCAATCAATTATAATTCAGAGCACTAAATAACTTCAATGTCTTGAGTCTGCGCTTCAACAGTACTTTAGAACAAAGTAATTTTATCAATCATGATCCGGCATGTTTTACAATAATGAAAGAGCATGTGTATTTCATATTTATCTCGCCACTGCGATCATTGGGAAATCTGTGGGGCACGAGAAAAACGTGATTATATTTCAGATCTGCTAAATAATGAACAGTGAACTGGTATGTGTGTGCAGCAGGCAAATGATCTGGTTAACCATTTCACTGTTACGGGAAACAACCAAAGAATATTTTTAAAATGAACATTTCCATTCTGAAAATCAGATGACCACGCCCTGATCTCCATGAAGGGTATCGAAAGAAATATTGATAACGTTTCTTAGAAGTATGTATATATTACCTTGTGTCCGACCTATAAATTAATACATGTAGATCTGTGTTACAAGTGACCCCTGGAATTTTATTGCTTGCTTAGGAAGAAGTACACAAACTTCAGTGTAAGTATATTTGTTATTTTATTGTGTGGTACCGGTGTATTGCGGTGTAGTCATGATATTGTGAGGCATTACAATGTTGTGTTATTGTGTGGTATTACAGTGTAGCCATGCTATTGTGTGGTATTACAGTGTAGCCATGCTATTGTGTGGTATTACAGTGTAGTTGTGTTATTGTGTGGTATTACGACGTAGTCATGTTATTGTGTGGTATTACGGTGTAGTTGTGTTATTGTGTGGTATTACAGTGTAGTTGTGTTATTGTGTGGTATTACAGTGTAGTTGTGTTATTGTGTGGTATTACAGTGTAGTTGTGTTATTGTGTGGTATTACAGTGTAGTTGTGTTATTGTGTGGTATTACAGTGTAGTTGTGTTATTGTGTGGTATTACAGTGTAGTTGTGTTATTGTGTGGTATTACAGTGTAGTTGTGTTATTGTGTGGTATTACGATGTAGTTGTGTTATTGTGTGGTATTCCAGTGTAGTTGTGTTATTGTGTGGTATTACAGTGTAGTTGTGTTATTGTGTGGTATTACGGTGTAGTTGTGTGTTATTGTGTGGTATTACAGTATAGCTGTGTTATTGTGAGGCATTACAATGTTGTGTTATTGTGTGGTATTACAGTGTAGTCATGCTATTGTGTGGTATTACTGTGTGGTCATGCTATTGTGTGGTATTACAGTGTAGTTTTGTTATTGCGTAGTATTACAGTATAAATGTTATTTTATTGTGTGGTATCAGTGTATTACGGTAAAATCACATTTTTGTGCGGTATTACAGTGTAGTTGTGTTATTGTGCGGTATTACAGTGTAGTTGTGTTATTGTGAGGCATTACAATGTTGTGTTATTGTGTGGTATTACAGTGTAGCCATGCTATTGTGTGGTATTACTGTGTGGTCATGCTATTGTGTGGTATTACAGTGTAGTTTTGTTATTGCGTAGTATTACAGTATAAATGTTATTTTATTGTGTGGTATCAGTGTATTACGGTAAAATCACATTTTTGTGCGGTATTACAGTGTAGTTGTGTTATTGTGCGGTATTACAGTGTAGTTGTGTTATTGTGTAGTATTACAGTGTATTTGTTATTTTATTATGTGATACCGATGTATTGCAGTGTAGTCACGTTTTTGTGTGGTATTACAGAGTAATGTCATTGTGTGGTATTACAGTGTAGTCACGTTATTGTGTGATATTACAGTGTAGTCATGCTATTGTGTGGTATTGCAGTGTAGTCGTATTATTGTGTGATATTACAGTGTAGTCATGCTATTCTGTGGTATTAAAGTGTAGTTGTGTTATTGTGTGGTATTGCAGTGTAGTTGTGTTATTGTGTGGTATTACAGTGTAGTTGTGTTATTGTGTGGTATTACAGTGTAGTTGTGTTATTGTGTGGTATTGCAGTGTAGTCATGTCATTGTGTGGCATTACAGTGTAGTTGTGTTATTGTGTGGTATTACAATGTACTTGTGTTATTGTGTGGTATTACAGTGTAGTCGTATTATTGTGTGGTATTACAGTGTAGTTGTGTTATTGTGTGGTATTACAGTGTAGTTGTGTTATTGTGTGGTATTGCAGTGTAGCCATGCTATTGTGTGGTATTACAGTGTAGTTGTGTTATTGTGTGGTACTACAATGTAGTCGTATTATTGTGTGGTATTACAGTGTAGTTGTGTTATTGTGTGGTATTACGACGTAGTCATGTTATTGTGTGGTATTACGGTGTAGTTGTGTTATTGTGTGGTATTACAGTGTAGTTGTGTTATTGTGTGGTATTACAGTGTAGTTGTGTTATTGTGTGGTATTACAGTGTAGTTGTGTTATTGTGTGGTATTACAGTGTAGTCGTATTATTGTGTGGTATTACAGTGTAGTTGTGTTATTGTGTGGTACTACAATGTAGTCGTATTATTGTGTGGTATTACAGTGTAGTTGTGTTATTGTGTGGTATTACAGTGTAGTTGTGTTATTGTGTGGCATTACAGTGTAGTCGTGTTATTGTGTGGCATTACAGTGTAGTCGTATTATTGTGTGGTATTACAGTGTAGTTGTGTTATTGTGTGGCATTACAGTGTAGTTGTGTTATTGTGTGGCATTACAGTGTAGTTGTGTTATTGTGTGGTATTACAGTGTAGTTGTGTTATTGTGTGGTATTACAGTGTAGTTGTGTTATTGTGTGGCATTACATTGTAGTCGTATTATTGTGTGGTATTACAGTGTAGTTGTGTTATTGTGTGGTATTCCAGTGTAGTTGTGTTATTGTGTGGTAACACAGTGTAGTCGTGTTATTGTGTGGCATTACAGTATAATTTACATTTTCTTCCTAAGTTGGAGACGAGCGATTGTTTAATTATTTTTTTAATAATACTGTCACAAATGGATATGTATCATCCACAGATGTAAAGTAATATCGAAGAGGGTGGCTACGTGAAGTTTCCTTACAGAGCAACAAATCTATATACACAAAGTTTTTTTTTCTTATCAGTGACTTTACCCCGAATCCCAATGTTATGACAGCAGTTTATCGCACACTACAAGTTACACTTCTTATGACGGAATGAAATGTTGCCTGGATTCGTTACCTCTCTTTCAGAATCAGCAAAGTGGATATGTAGCGCCCCCATGGCCCGGATGATAGCCACTAGGGACTGTATAGTATTGCTATACACCACGGGTTTATATTGTTTGTTGTCTTCAGTGGTAAACCCTCCTTCGTGGATAATTCTGTGAAAATAAATCAAAGAAAACAATTACAAAATATGAATACTAATCTCTGAAGTTATTGGTTTTTGTAGTTATAAGTATCCATTTATTTTGTTTGTTTAGTTTTTTGTTTTTTAGTTTTTGTGAATTCATTTTTCACTAGTTCAAGCTTTCAATCACAGTGGTAAGTATGCATGTAACTGCAATGTTCTTAGACTTTTACCATTTTACTGAATTAGCTGAAAAATTTATTATTACGCTTTGTCTTGGTCCCAAATCAAACCACAAAATTCGAAGCAAACGTCAGGTGATAAACATTTCCTTGATAGCGATATTTGAATAAGAAGGGCATTACTAGGCGATCTTTGAATAAGAAGGGCATTACTAGGCGATATTTGAATAAGAAGGGCATACTAGGCGATCTTTGAATAAGAAGGGCATTACTAGGCGATATTTGAATAAGAAGGGCATTACTAGGCGATCTTTGAATAAGAAGGGCATACTAGGCGATATTTGAATAAGAAGGGCATTACTAGGCGATATTTGAATAAGAAGGGCATTACTAGGCGATCTTTGAATAAGAAGGGCATTACTAGGCGATATTTGAATAAGAAGGGCATTACTAGGCGATATTTGAATAAAAAGGGCATTACTAGGCGATATTTGAATAAGAAGGGCATTACTAGGCGATATTTGAATAAGAAGGGCACGACTAGGCGATATTTGAATACGGAGGGCACGACTAGGCGATATTTGAATATGGGGGGCACGACTAGGTGATATTTGAATATGGAGGGCACGACCAGGCGATATTTGAATACGGAGGGCACGACTAGGCGGTATTTGAATTCGAAGGACACTTACTATGTATCCCTTGGCAACGTAACGTATTTTTTAAACTTCCATGTAGAGGATTATTGATGAACTTTAAATGGAAGCATGTTAGTCTACAGCACTTGTTCTTTCAGTATGGGTTTCATTTTGAATTGTAAAGACGATAAATATGCCGTGGAAGGGACCGTGCAGGCACTTTGAATTCTGGTCCTCTTCAGAAGGTGGTTAAAAATAAACAACATAATAAGATGTTCATTTGTATTCGCTGGGGACCTACATCAGCCCTATTTAGCTACTGTTTAGACAGCCCGATTGGAGACCGGTGTTAGCATTATAATGTTTGCGAGGAAATATCGATTGAGGCCGACTCCATGCTCGCAGATCGATAGACCAGCACAGTTCTGCTTCGTTTAAATACAAGTCTACGCATTCAGGGTGTGTGGTTGCGATATATTTGTATGAGCAGAGTAGTTGCATTTTCTATCGACGATTTATTGTATTCTTGTTTTCATCTAAAAGTTATGAATTACTTATGTGTACGCCATTATGAATCATCATCTTGTGCTTCACGACACGTTTTGACGTTATAGAGATAACGCAGGGCATTACATTCATTAAATGTCAGGGAAAAAACAGCTAGGAAAAACCTTAATGCAAATGAAATGAACGTTAACGCCGAGGCAGAATATTCAGCATACTTATGATAAAAATTCAATCATAAGCAGTATAGTATGAACGATCATTCGAGACATGATATGCATTAGTAGATTACACAGATGTGATTAAACTTGTTTTTTTTTTTTTTATAACAAAGCCATTGTGAAATGTCGTCCATTATCACAACGAAGTTATAAAATCATTGACGCATTTTATGCGGAAAAAAGTCTAATATGATAACAAGTAAGTATTTGTAAATTACTACTTTCAGATATTGCGGACTGATATCATACAAAGATTTAAACTTTTGTATAAAGATGTCTGCTATACTTTTGACACACAGGCCATAAACCTTGAAAATCAATTACATGTCACTTGTTTTTGTACAACTACTCTGATATGGTTAGTACATACAGATTTTGTAAAGGGATGGAGTGTTCATACCATATATGGTAAGACGAAAAACCATGGAACCATTCTACGAGAGTATGAGACATTCATGAAAATGGAGTGGCGCGCTTTGACATGCACTCCTCTAAACGCATGTAACTGCAGTAAAGAAATCAACGCAAAGGGGCAAATCTGTGTGATCAATCGATGGAGCGCTGTGGCGCAGCTGATAGAGCCTTGTTGTACGTGTAAAAGATCGATCCACCGAGGTTGAAACATATATTGTGGGCACCCACCTTAGACATTTTCACTGTTCTATGCGGACTTCGACTTCAACGAAAACAATCACAAATGATACTCTGGAGAGATTTCTAAGGCCCTTCCCACGACAATTTATATCTATGGACCTATTTTCATTAATCTACAGGCAAGAAAAATCGAGTCATTAAAACAAAGTGTTTATAAAAACTACATATACCTTCCGCAATGAAGTCAAACACAATCGTACGCTGGACCTCTAACAACAAATATAGTTTTATCCTTGACTTTTGAATTTAGCACGTTACAATCAATGTGAAAATCGCGATAGACCGACAAAAGCATATTCTCAGATCTTCATACCACATAGAGTCAACGACACAAGGGATGTGCAATATTCCATTGCCGAGAATTTTTAAAAAATAATCGTTGTTTGTGAAATAAAATAATGTAAACCAATATTTCTCCACAATTTACGATCATAGTTTTTAATCTTATCTAGCATGTGGCAACTCTCCCCCTCCAAAGAATAGCAATCTTCCTCGCGTTTCTACTAGTGATGACCTTGACCTTTGCTACACCTATCTCCGACAGTGTAAAAATTATAGATGCAGTAACTTTGAGTTATTGTTCTATCCAATAATTTTTAGTATTTTAAAATGTTTATTTACTTATTCATTTATTATTTTGGGTAAAGGAGGCCCTGATTTTGGGTGAAGCAAGTCAGCTCCTAGACAATAGTTACTTCTCTAATACATGGATGCACCGAGTTCTTTGTTTTGAGTAAAGAGTACGCCAATATCAAAACGAAAATATCACGAATATGAAATTAGTTCTAGTTTGGATCATTAAAGTCAAAATCATTCCTACAGTGATTATGATGATATTTGATATAACAACCATTAAACCCTGTATAATCTCAGAGGAAAGAGAAAGCTGTTCTCTCTCTCTCTCTCTCTCTTCCGCAATGTCTGGTATCCGTGGGTGTTTGACCTTTTAAACCTGTACAACAATGGACAAGCGTCGTTTGCTAATGGGGAAAGATGTGCTTCTACTCTGCCATTTAACAAAACAAATGATAACATGTAAAGTTTTAAGCGTACTTTGTGCATATGCTTACATTTCTGTGTGTAATGTACTTGTTTGCGTACGGAACTCGCAATCACGGACTCAAAGTCCACAATCACACTATGTTAACGATTGTGAGTTTAGCGAAATTTACAACCATGAAGCGCATATACATACCTTGCTTTGATCGGTCAAGAAAGTATACGTCAAACAGTCCAACGTGTTTGAGGTGCAAAGAATATTTTCATCAATGAGGATTTAAATTCAGTTGATGTCTAACACAAGAACATTGCAGAATTTAATATATTTATTACCAAAAGCGACATTTTAAACAATCAGTAAAATCTGGGAGGATGTAGTGGCTGGTTTTGTTTTAGTTGTGATTAAATATGCCTCTTGCAATTTTACGTCACAACAATAATCTTATCCAAATCATAATAACACCAGGAAACGATACATAAAAAAGGACATGCGTCCCACTCTTACAGCGCTTAATGTCGTGATGGTTTCTTGATATGAGATTTCAGTCCGCATATCATAAGTATGCTCCTTGTAATATCGGTATCCTTGGCCCTTTCGAGTCCTCCATGTCCTAGAGCGGTTTCCTGTCTATTCGGGTATTCGTTACGTTTCACGGATATAACTACACTTACACAACATGTATAGGTAATATAAAGATTTGTTGAACGTCTTTAACTAAAATGTGTTATTTTGAATCTTCCGCACATCTCACACGTGACTGAAAATGTGATCTGTTACTCTGACCTCTGACCCGTATCATGTGTAAATCCCAAGAAACAAGTTCCACAAGTTTTGCTCGCTATTTACAAGTTTTATCCAACATTCGTTCGTATTTTGTTTTTATTTCACAAAAGAATCCCCGCAAAATAAAAAATAATGACTTCCAGTTGAAGAAAACTTGCATGTGTTGTGAAACGTGTATCTTGTGAGCAGGTAATACCCCGTAAACGAAATGCTGTTTACACCATTGTGATGCATGAGAGAATATGAAACAAAAATGCGGTACCAGAAGAAATTCCACGTTTAAATTAATACCGCCAATTAAACTGCATCATCAATGCATTCACAATAGAAAATATCTCACCGGACTCCTATATCCTAAACATAATAAAATACCAATTTATGCCGGGTTTAAAGCAATTGTTTGGGAATATGGTATATACTACATCAGGCGATCTATTATCAAACGTCATCATACATTTTTCGTACATATATGATATACTGGGTATGTCAAAACTTGCTGTCGAATATGCTTTCTAGATGGGTATAAATACAAACTCTACAACAGATCATTTATCTGTTTTTGTTGTCATTTTCATGCCTACATTCCTCCAGCAAATTACAAACAATTGTCAGATTATCATGTAAATGAATGTCAAACGAATATACTATGATAATTGTATCATTATACGTCTGCAGCACTCAAAGGTGTATAAATTGAGCAGTATGCACCTGTGTTGTTTTGTTTTTGCTGCCAGATGACAATCCGGTGGAATTTTTATAATGACAAATACAGAAGACAGTGCGTGTGTTATGAGCTTACCCTGTATAATGACACCAATCAACTGCTTACAAATATACTTTGACATGCTAATATAGATGCAAACTTTGTATGTACAAATGATATTTGTATCTTATTAATCGACTTATAAATACGAGGTTATAGTGTGTACACATGATAACAGGATGGGTACCCCGTCTACGCCGAACAAAGATACAATTTTATGTGCATTGTATAAGCTATAAAATTATATTGTACATGATAACCTTCCATTCCAGCAATAGACTTGCAATTGGACTCACTTTATATATGCACGTGTATATACATTCTACAATGCAGTGAATAAAGTAATTCACTGACGAGTTGGCAATTTTAGTAGGAAACAACTAAATGCAACACATATTTTCATGTACGCTGTGCGCCAAATTGATGTCGAATACTAACACTGACATATTTAACAAAGTGCCTAAATATAGTCTGGAGTGTTACTTTGGAGCTCTGAAGGATTTCAGTCGGACAAAGAGCATCTTTTTATTACTCAACGCCCTTTTCAACTTAAAATATAAAATATGAGGCGACATAAAAGGGGCATTATGGCCGAAAGTTGAAGTCTCCCCAAAATATTGATGTTAAATTTACATTTGCCCCCTTGGTGACCCCTCAGTACATAAGTGTCATTCATGTAGAAGAAGGATGTAAAGCGACCGGAAAGCGTTAGGATACTTGCAATTCATGTAGAACAACTGTAAAGAGAGGGGAAAAGATTGTCAATGCAAAGCAGTTTTTATTTTACCATCAGAAATGTGATCAATGGAGTTGAAGGGTGATGGAAAGTAAACCGTTACTGAAAACAGTGTCTAGAAGTTTATACCATACATTCTCATTGCATTTCATCAGATGATGAATTCAGATTATAATTTCAAATATTTAATTGATTGCAAAAGATCTCGACCCAGTCGCACAAACATTAGTTAACTTTAACTGACTTGCCATTAACTACAGTCATGTAGCACTACCAATACGTTGACAGTGAAAACTTAACTAACCTTTGTTCAGGTGAATCCAGATCTACAAATTACGTCCCGTCGACATTTTTGTTTAAGCATGGGGAAATAGAGAAATACTTACTGCTTTAATACCAAGATACAAAAATTAATTGGTTATTTTTGAAAAATCAAAATCTGTCCTTTTCTGGAAAATGTTTATTAAAAAAGACAGACATGACGTGTCTCTTTGGCAAAAACATGTATAAGTTTGCAGGTAATGCTTTATAGTGACTTTTAGATCCATGTAAAATAATAATAATAAAAAACAAACATTTCCATTTTAAGCGTTAAAAAATGATTTTATTAGTTCTGAAGACGCAAATTATTCCAATATGAAAGGCATCTCCTTTATTTAAACAGTAAACACCGTTTTGTTTTGGGTTTTGAAATATAATTTTTAAACATTTGAAATATACTTCAATACTGTTTCAATATCCATGTACGAAAGATGAATTACATGTGTTTGCAAAATATGAAATAATTTCATCCATACTCGTCTGCTAAAATGGTACTTTCTTGATAATACAACTGTTATGCAGAAATTCTTTTATCAAATGGATGTTACGATCAGTTAATAGTCAAGATAAGTAGTCACCTTGAGATTCTAACCACCCCACCACACACCCCCTACGATACTCACGTGACTGACTTACAATAGGATGAGCGCAATTCACAAGTATTGAATGTGGATCCCAGTAAATCTCAACAAATTTCAAAATGATGCCTTTCTTTTACTTGTGTGAATCCCGCATATAACCGCAACAGACCTCATTGTGACCTGCTGAATATCTTTCTAGCCTCAGGTGAAATTGTGAATACTAAAATCTACCATATGGACTCTAGATGTTCTAGAAGCTGGTGTTTACATATAGAACTTATGGAAATATGTCAGACTTCATGGCACAAAGTTTTAAAATCAAACGAAAGAAGGAAAAGAGAACCAAAATTTCTTCACATAGACTATACTTAGCTTTCGACCTTGGATAACGGCAAATCATTTTTTTCATATATTCTTAATTATACTGTAATACATGCGCTACTACATATATTTTCCAAGTGTAATAGTTCTGTGGCCTATCGTCTATCGCGCCCATTTACTTGATATATCCTATAAAAAACCTAAATGAATGCAACAATTAAGGATTTATGGCAATGATGTGCGTGTTTTCGTATCAACTTCCAACACATATACATGCATATCCCGACTTCAAAGTTTTCATTTCATATCTGCCAATTCATATATCATCTAACCCTTGAATCATTGATCAAGCTTCTCTTCTTACACAATAATGCATTCTATGTACATGATGGTTTGTTTTTATTATATACAAACTTATTCATATATCATCAAACAGACAAAGATTTAAGGAACGTCGGAATAACATGTAGAAGTTTACCTTGAACGAGAAAGAGGTCAGACTAAGGTTATATTTTAGATGAATACTGTAGTAGTTGGAGCCTGCGAACCTCATAGTAATCACATTCTCGGTGTGTCTGTCTGCCGTGCTGTCTGTCTGTCCGTCAAAACGTTTGTTGTGGGTCGATTACTCAAACAATTTTCACTGTAATGTTTTCTAATTTTGTACAAATACTGTACCATGAGAGAAAGGCACCTTTTTGGTGTAATATTGCTTTGTCTGTCTGTCTGTCTGTCTGTCTGCATGTCTATCATGACACGATAACTCTCTGTTTTCATCATAACAATTTCAAATTTTATAACGCTGACCATAAGAGGAAGATACCTACTGATTAAGACTGCGCATTTAAAATGCAGACGCCCTGAAGGAATCACAATGCCCGTCCGTCAGCCTGTTTGCCATCACTTTGTTTGTAACAGAGTACGTTGAATATATCACAGCTGTCGTATCTTATGCACATGCAGTTGATCGGCTATAGATTTGGGGACTACGAGGTCAAGGTAATAACAGTCCCTTTGTAATTTTACTATGTTTCATTGTGGCACGATAATTTGTTTTCCACCATTTTCACATTTTGTACAAAAGGAGTTGATAATTAAAAACGTTTGTAAATTTTGTTCTGCTTGTCTGTCCCTGATCACTTTTGCTGTGACATGTTACCTTGAATAGTTTAAAATATGAAGTTTTTAAATCTTATACAGAGGTATTTGACCATCCAAGGAAGGTATCTATATAGTATTTGAAAGTCATGAGGTCAAGATTAAAAGTCATATCAATCTTTGGATCTCTAACTTTACTATGCTTTCACTGTGACACGATAAGTTGAACTCTTTTCAATATAAAACTTTCATGTTACACAAAGGTAGTTGACTATTAAACAAGCCATATATCTTGGAGTCACGAGGTCAACGGTATAAGGTCACAACAGACCTCCAGTCCAAGTTTAATACATTTTCATTGTGCTACAATATCTTGAAGAATTTTTATATTCTACAGAAAGGTAGTTGTTTATTAAAACTTAAAAAGAAACATACAGATGGTCGAAGATCACGGTTTCCTTCCCACTGAGTTTACTACACTTAGAGCCTTTATATTTTATACATAGTTAACATAGCTGATCCTGCTGTTGAACATCTGGGAGTATAACACAGTCACTCCTCTCTGTCACTACAACATTAATGTATTCTGTGTCATTAGCTCTAGTACTTGTAATACATGAATTAAGTTTTCACAGGAGCCTCTCTGAAGGCGTCAGTTGTCTAACTGTTTCTGCATTAGCTAAGAAATGTGGAAAGTTACTTTTACAATATATGTATGCATTATCTATGTTTATTATTTATGACGGTCAGATAATTTGTATTCAGTAAATGTTAGTCTACATGAACACATCACACCGCTTAGTTTACACTGTGACTGTACTTATATTCATGTGACTGCCACTTTTAGTAAATCATACTTTCTTCTTGGTAACATAATGCAACCAAAGAGGCTTAAACTGATGACACATCCGAAACCTAGCTCCGGTCATGTACTCCATTTAAACAACAAATAGCAAATCGGGGGAGAGGATCCTCGATCAGAGGGCGACATCATCTTCTACATTTGTAAATGTTCAAATCAGTCACTCTATTTAAGGTTGCTATTTGTACCTGTTTTCAAAAAGTTTGGTCACTTTTAAATTCCAGACGA